>MU403127.1:0-330291 GCA_022695765.1 Annulohypoxylon moriforme | reverse complement strand
TTATATATTTATTAAAATTATATATATATATTTATTTTTTTATAAGTAATTATTATTTATATTATATAATATATAATTAAAATTTATTAAAATTATAATAAAACCATTATATAAAGTAATATTAATAATTATTCTTAAGTTTTTAATAATTTAAGTTATAAAATTAATTATTTAAATTAAATTCCATTTATAATTTAAGTATTATTTTTATTTTAAACTTTATATTAACATTTAAAATTAAAGTAAATATATTTTTTTTTAAAATTTTATTACAAGTTATTATAAATTATAATATAATTTAAAGATTTTATTAATTATATTTCTTATTTATAAATAAAACCTTTATACATTTTTAATAACTTATAATAAAATTAAATATTATATTTATCCACTTATATCCGTAATTAATTAAATTAATCCTTTTTATAATATTTATTTATTTTTTTAAATTAATTTTTAAAATTATTAATAATAAATATTTAACTAAATTAAAAAAAAAATTAATAATATATTAATTTATATACATATATATATATTTATAAAGTTATGTAATTAATATCCTTAATAATATATTTATTTAAGTAAATAATTATTATTTTTTTTTTTAATTTATTTAATTATTAATTTTTAAATATTTCATTATTAATTTAAATTTTATAAAGTTTACCACCTTATATATAATTTATTTTTTAAAGTTATTTATAAAGTTTATAAAACTTAAATTACTTAATATGCTTATTATTAAGTTACATTTAAAAAGAATAAATTAAAAAAAAGTTAATTTAATATAAAATACTTGTTTTTAAAAATAAAAAAATAATTATTTTAAATAAAATAATAAATTTAAAAATTTTATAAGAAAGGAATTAAAGGTTCTTATTAATAAAAAGTTAAGTTTTAATTAATATTAAATAAAAGCTTTTAATTAAGATTTAATAAAATAAATATATTTTTTTATTTTATTTATACCGTTCATTTTTAATCCGTTTGTTAATAATAATAATAATTAATTAAAATTAAAAAATAACGCTAATTTAAATAATTATACCGTTTAAGTTTTAATAAAAATTAAGAAAATATTTATTAATAAATCCATTATATTAATAATTAAAAATTTAAATATATAAATTTATTTCATTAAAACTTTTAATTTTACTTAAAGTAATTAATAATAATTATAATTTTAAATTAAATAAACTCTTTCTTTTAATAATTAAATTTATAATTAAAAATATTATTATTAAAAATTAAAATTCTTATATTATTAATCCTTAGTTAATAATTATAAAAATAAATTAATATAAATCTTTATTTATTATTATATATTTTAATTTATTTTAATTATTTATATTATAATAATTAACATTATTTTACTTTTAAAATATATTTATATAAATTATAAAATAAATTAAAATCTTTTTTAATAATATATTATTTTATTTATTTATTTTAATAACGTTTATATTAAATATTATTATAATAATAATAAAAAAAAATGTTTTTATTAATTTAATATATATTAATTTAATTTAATTAATAATAAAATTATTAATAATTTTAATAATAATTTTAATAAATTTAAATAAATATATTTAAATAATTAATATATTTAAAATTATTTTTATTTTATCTTTATCTTAATTAATATTAAATGATTATATAAAAAACATTTAATAATAATATACTTTTAACATTATTTATAAAATAATTATTAAAGTAAAAACTTAATTATTCCACATATTAAATTAAATTAAAAATCTTAAATATTAAAAATTAATTATTTTTTTATAAAAAATAAATAATATTTAATTAATATTAAGTTTTTTTTTTTTATTTATTTAAGTTTAATATTAAATAATAAAAGTTAATTTTATATAATTATAATAATTTAACTTTATAATCATAAATTAAAAAGTTTTAATTTAAAGTTTAAATTATATTATAAATAAATACTTACTTTTAAATAATAAATTTATTATATAATTCAAAGTAATATAAGTTTAAAATTACTCTTTCCAAGGACTTATAAGATCCATAAAAATAATAATAATAAACATTTATTATTAAATTAAATGGCTTTTAAAACTTCAATGGTTTTAAAAATAAAACTTTTTAAAAAAGTGGGGTAATATAATAACTTAATTTTATCATTTAAAATATTATAAAATTATTTAATTTATAATTTTCATCTTTTAATAATTTAATTTAATCGTTTAAATAATTCTTATTAAATATAATAGTTAAGTTTTTACGTTATAATAATAATAATAAATTAAATTATTAAATATTTATAAAATAAATATATTTTAAAATTTAAAATATTAAATATCGTAAAAATATTATAAATTTTATTATCATTTTTTAATATATATATTCTTTTTAATAAATAAATATATAAATATTTAATATAATATAATAATATTATATTAAAATGAAAACCTATTTTTTAATTAATTAAAAACTTTATTAATAAATTAATATTATAAAAATAATACTTTTACTTAACTTTATTTTTTATATTTAAATAATTTCACATTTAAAAGAATTATAATTTAATAATTAAATTTATTAAAAAGCTTTTAATTTTTTAATTAATTTCATATATATTTTTTAAAAATACACGTATTTTAAAATATTTATATAAAGTTTTAAAGTTAAGATTTTAATTAATTAAACGATTAATTATAATATAAACTTAATTATATAACGTAAAACTTCTTTCCAAAGTTATACCTTTTAAAATCTTTTTAAAATAATTTAATTAAATTAAAAATTATTAAAGTGTAATTTAAATTAATTAATTATTTATAATTTAAATAATATATATTTTAAATAATTAATTATTTAAAAAAAAGTTTATAAAATTATTTAAATATAAAGTTAAGAATATTAAAAATTAAATTAAATATATATTAATAAAGTTTTTTAATATAAATTATTATATATTTTATTAAAGCCGTTAAATTATTAATAAAGTTTTTAATTAATTAAAAATTACACTTTTAAATTTAAGTTATATTATTAAAATATAATATTATTAAAATAATATAACTTTAATTTATAAAGTATTACGCGTTAAAAATAAAAGCTTTTATATTATATAATAAATATTATTTAAAAATAATTAATATTATTTAAAATTATATATTACTTAATAAAAATAAGTGTAAATATTAAATTAATAAATTAATTCGAGAAAATTAATTTATTATTTTATATATAAAAATATAAAAATTTAAAAGATTAAATTTTTAATTAATATTTTACTTAACTTTCTTAAAATAATTTAATTAATAAGTGAATTTAATTAAATCTTTTATATAATTTATTTAAACCCTCATCCATTTTTAAATAAATTATATAAAAAATTTAATTAAGTTTATCCATTAATTAAAGTTTATTTTTAAACGTAAAAGGACATTATATTACAAGTATAAAAAATTTATTAATACTTAATTAATAACTTTTTATTCGTATTTAAGTGGAATTTATATAAGATCTTTATTTTTAAACATAAAAAAATATTATATTATAAGTATAAAAAATTTATTAACGCTTAATTATTAAGCTTTTATTTATATTTAAATAAAATTTATTTAAAATTTAATTAAAAGTAATAATTAATTAAAATTAATATTAATTATTCCTTTATTTAAAAAATGAATATTTATAATTTAAACTTTTAATTACTTTAACGTTTATTATAAAAGTTTAAATAATTATATTATTAAAAATTTTAAAAGGTTATAATTAATTATTTAATGTATGATTAATATTATTAATTAATTATATAATAAAATTTTCATTTTTATTATATATATTAATAAATAATAAAAATTAAAAAAAAAAAAAACTATTTATATAATGTTAAAGTATATTTTAAATGTGTTAAAACGTATATAAATGTTTATTATATTTGTTATAAATATTTTAATATTAATGAATAATTTATAAAATTATATTTAAAATTATTACGTTATTTTTTAAAGTTATTTCATTTCTTTTAAAATTAATAATATTATTTTTTATAATTATTATATTATTTTTAAAAATGGTAATATTAATTTTTAATATTATAACATTAATTTTTAAAATGTTAATATTTTTTTTAATTAAATTAATATTAATTTTAATAGTTTTATATTTATAATATTTTATATATTAATAATTTTATTATTTATTTATTTAAAAAATGTTAAAATTTTATTATTTTAATTAATTATAAATAAGTTATTACATAATGTTAATTTATTTATAATATAAATTATATTTTATAATATAATTATAAAGTTTAATTAAGGTTTAAAATCCATGATAAAAAATTAATGATTTGAAAAATATATATAATATTTAAATAAATATTTAATTAAGGATAATCTTTTAAGAAAAAAAAAAAGGGTTTAAAAAAACCTTTATTATTATTTAAAAATATTAAACGTTTTATATGTTTTATAATTTAAAAATATTTAAATACTTTTAATTTATTTATTATACGGTTATTTTTATTAAATAAAATAAATATATTAAAAATCTTATTATAAGTTAAGTAAATATTTATATAAATGTTATTTTTTAAATTAATAAAAAATAATAATATTTAAAAGTTTAAAATAAAAAACATTTTAATTAATAAAAAAAAGGTTTAAAAAAGTTTATTAAGTATGGGTTTTTATATTTATTATTTTTTATTAATTTAAAAAATATATAATAAATATATTAAATATAATATGTTTATTTTTTTTTTATATTTAAATAATTATGCGATGTTATAATAAATAAATGGATTAAAAATTTTTATTATTAAATAATCCTTATTAATATATATATAAATAAGTTATATTATTTTAAAAAAAAAAATTCTTTTATAAAAAATTATTTATTATATTATATTAAATATATATTTATTTATAAATTTATTAAATTTTATTTTTTTATTTTAATAATTAATTAATTAAATTAATGAAATGTTTAAAAAAATAATGTAATATATAATATAATATAACATTATTTTTATATATATATTTCTTATATTATTTAATGTTATAATTATATTATAACTTTATTATTTTAAATTTCTTAATTTTTTTTATTATAATAAAACATTAATAAGTTTTATATAAGTTAAAATATATAATATAATTTTTAATTTTAATTATATTTTTATTTAAGTTATATGAAATTTATTAAAAATATTAACACATAAATTAATTAATTAAGTTACATTAATTAAAAAATAATAATTAAAATATATTTATATAAGTTTTAAAATTTAAAATTATATTTAATTTAACTTTATTATTATATTATAATATTAATATTAATATAAAGAAATATTTTTAAAAATGAAAAATAAAAATATAAAATTATTTATATGTTACTTATTATTACTTTTTATAATAACTTTTATAACGTAATAATTTATGTAATTTTATTATTATTATATCTTTTAATAAAACTTTTATAATATTTATATTTAAATAATTTTAATAATTTATAAGTATTATATTTAAGTTTTAATAAGTTTTTATTAATTTAAGAAATTAATATGTTATAACTTTTACACGATTAATTATTCCAATTATTTTTTATTATTAATTAAATGTTTTAACTTTTTTTATATATTATTAAATTTTTTTTATTTTTAAAATTAATAAAATTATAATTAATTTTTTATTTCTTAACATTTATTTTAAAATTTAATAAATAATTATTATAAAAATATATAAAAAATATTTTATAAAGTGTGTAATTATAATAGTAATTATTATATTTTAAAATTATAATAATCCCGGTGGTAAAGTTTATATTTAAATTTAAATTTTATTTTATTAAAAAAAATCTAACTTAATTAATTATACTTTACTATGATTTTAATGAATTAATATTATAAAAAAATAACGTATATTACTTAATTAAAACATTAATTATAAAGTTAAACGTATTATATTCTTTATATTTATTTTAAAGTAACATATTAAATTAAATATAATAATAAATTTTATTAAGAACGTTTTTAATTTAATAAGAATTAAACGGTACGTTTACTTTAATAACGCGTATTATATAAATAAATAAAAACGAATAACTTTTAATTAACTTAATTAACTTTTCTTTTTATATAAATTTTATTAAATTATTTTTAATTATTATATTATTATCCGATTTTAAATAAAAATTAAACTATCCTTTTTATATATTAAAAATAAAAAAATTTAAAAATTTTAAATTAAATAATTTAATAAAATTAATTTATTATTACGATATAAGTGTTATAAAATATTTATTTAATATAAAACTTTATTTATAAGTTATTAATAATAAGTAAATTAAAAAAATAATTTAATAAAATTTATTATCCCGGGGCGTTTAAAGATATAAATATTTAAAATGTTATTTTATTTTAACGGGACGATATATTATATAGTGGTTTTTAAAATTAATAATAATAAACTAAACTTATTAAAAATATCCTTTTATAATATTTAACTTTTTATTAATAATAAATTAAAATTAAAATTATTATAAATATATATAAGTTAATGTTACGTTAAATTTAAAAGTTTATTATTATTAAAAAAAAAGTTATTTATTTCTTTTATAACGGTTTTAAGTAACGATATAATAAAAACCGGAATATAAAAGTTAACTTAAAGTTAAATATATTTAAATTAATAAATTAAATTTTAATATATAATTATAAAAGTTTTAAATATATTATTTTTTATATTAACTTTTAATTTATTTTAAAAATTTATTTTTTTTTAAATAAAATTTTTATTATTATTATTTTATAATTATTAATATTAACCATTAAATTAATAATCTTATACCGTTTTAATATAATAATTTCTTTAATGAACTTAATATAATAACATTATTTATAAATTTTAAATTAATTTTTTTAATATTACGTTATAATATTTATAATAAATTAATCTTATAACGTAATATTTACTTTTATAAAAAATATTAAAATATTAATTTACTTTAAATTATATATATAAAAATAATTTTTAAATAAATTTAAATTAAATTTATAATTTTTTATTTATTTAATTATTATATATATTATTTTTATATTTTCTTTATTAATATAAAATTTATAAATAAAAGTATATATTTATAAAATTATTTTATTTGCTTTTTAATTATATAATAACATTTTAATTATAATATTTTTAGCATATTTTTTTTTAATAATATACCATTTATTTAATATTTATATATAAATATTATTAATATAAATTAAAATATTATTATTTTAATTTTAATTATTAAGTTTATATTTATTTTACTTAATAAAGTTAAATTAAAATTACACGTATTAAGCAAGGATTATAAAATTCCCCGGTGCAAGTTTTATAATAAAAGAAATGTTAGAATTATAATACATAACGGGGTAAGTAATTTATAATAAGTTTAATATAAAGTTAACGGGTTATAAAATCGGAGGGTTTATAAAACTTTTACATTCTTTATTATTTTTATATTTATTTATAACGGACAAATAATAAAAATAACGATAAAAAAAGTAAAACTTTTAATTTTATTCCGATAATTATATATAAATTTAATTATATAATAAATCTAAATTATTTTTACAAATCTTAAATAATATATATTAAAAATTTTTTTTATATATATTTAATAAACTTATTATAAATAATATAATTCTTAAAATAATAAATTTTATAATAATATAATATAAATTAATATTATATAATATATTTATATATTATATTAATATATAAAAGATTATTTATAAAAAAATAAAACATTAAAAATTTATTTTTTATTTTAATAATTTTATTTTAAATTTCATCGTAAAATTAATAATTTTATATAACCTCCGTTCCATTATTACATTAATATTTTTATGTAATTACTTATTATATATTAATAATAATAAATAAAATCATTCGATATTAATTTAATTTTTTAATAATTAAGATTTAATAAAAAAACTTATATATTTTTAATATAAATTAATTTATATTAATTAATAAAAATATATTTATTATATTATTATTAATAAATATTTAAAATAAACTTAAATAATATATAAATTAAAAAAAAAATTATATATAAATATAATTTAAAAAAAGAATTTTTATTTATAAATTTTATTTTTATATAATAAATAATTAATAAAATTTAACCTTTAATTATAATTATAATTAAAACTTAAAACATTTATAAGTATTTATATTAAATTAAATATAAAATTAAATAAAGTTAAATAAAATTACATAAAACTTTAAAATAAATAATATAAATAATTATTAAACATATTTATAAACTATAATTATATAAATATTTTTTTAAATAATAATATTATATTATTTTTAATTATATCTTTTAAAATATATTAAAAACATTTAATAAGTTTTATATATATTTATAATAATTAAAATAATATAATAAAATAAATGTAAAAATAAATAAATAATAATAATACATTATTTTAATATATAAATATTTATGTAAATAAAAAAAAAAAAAAATATCTTATTATTTAATAAATATATTTACTTATACTTATATATTAATAGTTTAATATTTACTTACTTAATAATTAACTTTATAATAAATTTTATTTATTTATAATTATAAAAAAGTTTATTTAAAATTTATTAATATAATAAATAATTAACATATTTAAAGTTTATATTAATTTAAAAGCGTTAAAAAATTAAATCACTCATTTATAATTAAAAAAATTTAATTTATAAAAAAAAATCTATAAATATTTTTAAAATAAATATAATTTTAATATTAATTTACAAACATTTTAACATTAATTTTAAAAATGAAGCTTCCATAAAAATAAGTTTAATATTAATATTATTAAAGTAAAAATTCGTTAATTTTTTAAAATAAAATTATTATATTTTTATATTATAAATTATTTTAATAAAGAATGGTTTAAGATTAATATATTAAAGCAATGCTTAAAACAGAAATTAAATAAATAAGGGATGACTCGTTATAAAAAAATCGATTATACATTAAAATTTGTAAATATTATACGAGAATATTTTTATAAAAAAAATTATCGTAACAATTTAATATTAATTTATTTATAATATAAACATAAATTAATAATTAACTATACCTTTTTTATTTAAATTTAAATAAAAAATAAAATAAAAAAATAAATTAATAATTTAATTTAATAATTACATATTATAATAAAAATAAATTAATTTATAAAAAACTATAAATAAACGTTTAATATTTTTAAAAACTTAAGAAAAAATAACATTTAAAAATATATTTATAAATATATTTATATTTTTATTATAAGAAATAAATTATATAATATATATTATTAATAATATTTAAAAGTTATGTAATAATATCATAATAATAAACTAAGTTACGATAAATAAAAAAATAAAAAGTTTATAATTTTAAAATTTAATTATATATAATTTATAAACGGTTATATAAAACTTCGTTTTATTAAATTTAAAATTTACATTTACATCGATATATATTTATATAAAATCTTTTAATATAACGTTAATAAATTTAATTCGTTCTTTATAAATATATTAAATTAATATTTATTTATTATTAAAACTTTTAAGTTCCGGCCATAGTTTACTTAAATAAATCATAGAATTAAAATATTATTAATAACAATGGTTTATTTTTAATTTATTATATATAATAAATTAATTATAATTATAAAAGATATAAATAATATAAATCGTAACCGTGTATAAAGTTACATATTTTAAAATTTACATAAATAAAAAATTAATAAATAAAATTAAAAAATTAAATAATAATAAAAATAATTACTTTGGAAAGTTATACGTCGTTAAATTATAAGTATATTAAATTTTTTTTTTTTTTTTTTAAAAAGTTTAAATTAATATTATTAAATATATTTTAAATTATTTATTAATATAAATAAGTTTAATAAAAATCATATACCGGATTAAATAACGTTATATATTATATATAAAAATATTTTATAATAAAAAATCGTTAAATTTATTAAAAATTAAAATACTTATTAAATTAAGTATTATTTAAATATAAACTACATTATCATTAAGTAAATGAATAAAATATAAAATAACTTTAAAAATATTAAAATATTAAATTATAAATAAAATATTTAAAACAATTTAAGATTATAATAATTAATAAATAATTTAAATGTTTTATTAAATGAATATAATTTTAATAATTTTTTAACGCTTAAAACATAATATATTTATAATAAATAATTAATAAAACATTTATTAAAGTATATAAAAAATTAAAAATATTTATACTTAAAAAGTTATTTTAAGTTAAAAACTTATTTTAAATGTTATAATTTTAAAGGTAAAAAATTAAAATTAAAATTTAATAAATTTCTTTATAACGGTTTTAAATAATATTAAAATTAATTAAATATTTATTAAAAACATATTAAAAAAACTTAAAAAAAAATATAAATATAAAAAAATAAAATAAATAAACTTATAAATTAATTTAAATAAAACGTTTATATTATATAATTATTTATATATATTTAATTAAATTAAAAAAAAAAATTACGTAAATATAAATTATAAATTTACTTTATTAATTTATTAATTTTATTAACTTAATAATTAAAACATCCACCACTATTTATTAATAATTAATATATTTTTTCTTTTAATATTTTTATACTTTATTCGTATTTTTTTAACATTTTTTTTTTATAAAATTTATTATAAATTATATAAATTTTTTTTTAAATATTATTTATTTTTTTTAAAAAGTTAACTTTAATAAATATAAATATATTAATTATTTATTTTTTTAATAAGTTCTTTTTTAAAAGGTTATTAAATTTATTTATAAATTTCGAACTTATTTTCTTATTATATATAAATAAATTAATAAAAATAATTTTTAATAATTAATTTATAACTTAATTAATAAAAGAAAATATATTTATAAAATAATTATTATTTTTAATATTAATAATAAAAGGAAAAAAAATATTAACATATAAAAACTTTTTTAACTTAAAAATAATATATTAAAATTTAAGATTAATATTTTTATACTTAAATATTATAACGTAATTTTAAAAATAAATTATTATTAATAAATCTTTATTATTTAAAGCTTTCTTTGCTTTATAAAATTATTTCTTAAATATAATTTATATAATGAAAAATAAAATTTTAAAACTTTAATTAAAAAAGTTATTTTTTAAATATAATTAACTTTTTTAAAACTTATTAATTATAATTTTAGTTTTATTTAAATATTTTTTTTTTACATGTTTATTCCTTTAAGTAATATTTTATTATTAACTATTTTTTATTTTATATTATTAAATTTTAATTATAAATATTATATTTTAATAAAGTTTAATATTAAATATTAAAAAAATAAAAAAATGTTAATTTAAACGTAATAAACTTATATATATAATTTTTCTTTATATATATTAATTATATAATAAGCATTAATTTATTAATTAAATTTATTATAAATATTAATAATTTTTTTAATTAAAATATAATATTTATATTTAATAATTTTATAATATAATATTTTAAATATATAAATATATTTTTATTTAAATTTAATAATATAAAAATTAAGTTTATTATTAAAAAAATGCTACATTATATTTAAATTATATAAAAAATAAAAAAAAATTAAAAAATAAATTTTTTTTAAATTTAAATAAAATTAATAAAAAATATATTATTTTATTTAATTTTAAAACGTTTATATAAAAAGTTTTACTTTTTTATATAAAATTATTTATTTAATATATATATAATTATTAATATTAATAATTATTAATAAAAATAAATAAAACTTAAATATTATAAAAATAACTTTAATTTTAATTATAAATTAACGTATAAAAATAAATTTATAAAATATAAAACTTATATATTAAATAAATATTTTAAAAATGTTTTTAAATGATTTTATTATAATTATAAAAAACTTATAATTAAAACGTATATTTAAAATTAAATATATTAATTATTATTTATAAATAATATATTAAACCGCTTATAAATTATAAAAGTTTTCAATGCTATAATTATTATATAATATAATGCGAAGTGCGAATAATAATTTTTATTGTATTTTATATATTATATATATTTTAATACTTAAAATGAAATGGCGGGTTGGCGGATTTGGTACTACGGTCCGCTCTAGGATCGCTGATTATACGAACCAGTAGAACGCGTTGTAAATATAGGTAATTGTCAACTCTCGACTGCTGACGGTCTTCTCTCCCGTCTTCTAAGTGCGAATGCGAAAATCGGTTTGGTCATATTGATCAGCTAGTAAAGATTAGTTTTATACATGCTTCCGATTGATTCTTGCCAATTTCAGAGTTGAAATAATATGAGGTTTTGTACTCACCGATGAACGGCACCACCGTAGTTTTGAAGCCCCCTGACCCTACAGCTAGGAGAACACAAGCCGTGATTACCCCGCCTAAGGCAGCCCCTCCCTCAATAGCGACAGGTAGCGAAGTCGCAAATAGTACAGTTGCTCCGATGGACTCAATGCTACAGCGCTGTTAGCTATTATTTACAGTGGACGAAAAATGACTGAAGGAAAAATTCCACTTTACATAGCAGCATAGAGCATCGTCTTATAGCGACCCAACCAACTGTCCGCAATAACAGCAGCCATTACAGGGGTAATGCAAGACCCGATCATAAGCGCGTTCACAATGTTGGACGCAGTGGCCTGACCCAAGCCCAAAGCACCCGGGACTTCGCCGCCGGGCGCATTCTGCAGGTAGTTTTCTGCGAAACAGTTAGCCTATACGCCTTAAATACTCGCTAAATTAGGGGTTCAGCTCACGCAAAGGGGACGTAGCCCCATACCAAACAAAGCGCTCTAGAATACCAGCGACACAGGCGATCCAAAGCCTGACAGGGACATGATCGACCACATGCAGCAGATCGCGCACCTCGTCTTCAGTGGCTACGCGGCCGTCATTGTCATCGGTGGACGCATCCGACAGCGATTGATCGCTCTCACGACAAATTTCGGAACGCTCCAGATCTATACAAGAGGAAAACAAGCCGTGATTAGCAACAGTACTCGCATCATTAGTTTCGGCTAATACCAACCGTATCTGCGAAATTGACCCTGCAGCAGTTACCGCAGAGTCATTCGTGTCGGGTCCCGAGCCCGACAGTTTCGAGGTTTCTGGATGAGTGCTTTGGTTGAGGGAGGGCATTTTGGAAAGCGTCTTGAATCGTGGGCTTGAGGATGTCGCAAGAGAACGCCGGTGAAAATGATGTTTTTCACTATGGCTGAGAAGGAGGGTAATTGGAGAAGGGGGGTGAAAAAAGAATATCTAGCACCACATGCGTTGGATATGACATTTATATATGAACTGTGCCCTCTTACTGCTGAATATTGAACTAGGGATCGATGGAGTAGGCCAATCATCTAAGTTGGATGTGACCTCGTCATCTTTGGAAACCGACAAGAGAGTTACTGCGCCTCTTTCTCACTGCTGAAGTAATGATTAGCATGATCGAAATTAAGCAAGAAGCTCGCATAATACTTCAATAGTTGTGACTTAGACAAATGTTCTTCAACTTCCATTTCTAGACTACCTCCTCTTCTCTGTTCTCTTTCGTTACTACATCGAATTAACGGTCGCCTTTCAATCTGCCTCTGTTAAATCAATTACATCAAGGGAAGAAACATCGAAGTTCGGTTTCTTATGAACTGTGGGCTCTTTCGGTTGCTTGGTAGTTCTAGCTTTGTCATCAATCATAATTGGAAGCCTCTCCGAAAATCCCCTTTCATGGGTATCTGCATTAGCAGACTCATTTTGATTTTCTTGACCTTCTAGTCTGCGAAACTTCTTTCTTGCTGCACTGCTAAGATCTAGTGGAGTGTAGCTGCTGCTACTTTGTAATGAACTCGAATCCCTCTTCCTGGAGGGCCCGCACTTGTTCAAGACATCGTCGGGTAAATTCAGTTCGGCATGAGAACCGACTTCTCGGGATTCTTTTGACGCTGTCTGATTAGGTATATTATCTTGAGGGGGGAATTTCTTTGGCCTCCCTCTTGATTTCTTCTCAATAGTTTTCTCGGTAAGATCTGGCAACGCATGCCGAATCACGCAATCTAAAAGAATAGCTTCAACCTTTTTGAACTCGTATCCGGGAGGGGTGATGTCGAGAAGATCCGGGATCACGAGGAGTGGGTCGACCATAATAGCAGCTGCTTGTTTCTTAGACTTGATCGCAGTTTTCTCTGTGATACCATAGTTGAAGTCATTTGACTTTTCTCGGAGACGATGGTTGAGTTCGATGGGAACCAGATATTCTACCGGCCAATGATGGCTTTTTCGAGAATGAAAATGACTTAGAAGAAAATCATAACGCGCGCGAAAATTTGGCCCAAACGGACGAAACCAATTACTAACTAGTCCGATAAGTTTATGATCCGAAGAGGCGTTTGGGCGGCTGCAGCCTTCTAAAACTTTCAGATTCGGAAATGTGTTTGGAGGAATAGTAAAGTTTTTGCTGGGGAAGGTGTCCTTAACCATGCGGAAGAGCATGGCACGCCATTTGCTAAGCTCTTTATGCCCATTTGAGACCGACGCAGCTAGTATAGTCGCCGTTTCTTGGAATTTCTGATGCTTCACGAGGTCCAGGAAAGTGCTTGGTCCGAAATTAGGGAGGCCATCGGCGTAATCGCACCCGACAAGAATCGCGTACATAAGAACAGCTTGTTGTGAAAGCTTGCTGCGGTTGATTAGGCTGTCCGCTGTATAGACAAGTATATCATCTTCACTTTTGAACTCGGAGCCTTCTGGCCGATAGAATTGAACTAGTGTTTTACATCCGAACATAAAGGTGTCGCTGTCATCTGACCATACGGCGTCTACAACACCTAGCACTTGAAGCCTAGCACATTCGGCTTCGGCTTCACCAGGGGCTACGTGATACGGAACGCCCAACTGACTTAGGAGTTCTTTTAAAAGTGCAACATTTTGTTCGCTGTATGTTTGACCATGGGGACGACGCTTATCTAGCTTGTGCGGTCCGTCGAATACGAAAATAAGCTGCACATTCATCCGCAGTAGGTAACATATGCGCTCGAGAATACGCAATTCCCTTGGATGGGACCCAGGGGAAACTAGTTGGATGATTAATTGGTTAGCTTAGGTTAAGATCGCATGCAATCTCTGTGCTAGATAGTGGCGCCCGAGAAGGTAAGGAAATCGCGTACTTCTCTGGATCTCAGCTTCTTTTTGTGGTGTCACATTTTTGTACCACCAGTTCGCCTGGTCAACAGCAATTCGAAGGGGCCGATGATTAAACTCGAAGAAATCGGAGGACCATTGAGAGATAGATT
The DNA here is from genome assembly GCA_022695765.1 of Annulohypoxylon moriforme. Classification (NCBI taxonomy): domain Eukaryota; kingdom Fungi; phylum Ascomycota; class Sordariomycetes; order Xylariales; family Hypoxylaceae; genus Annulohypoxylon; species Annulohypoxylon moriforme. The sequence goes on along the minus strand of MU403127.1, from coordinate 314,922 downwards.
TAGTTTCGCCAATCGCTCTCTCCTTCAACCAAAACCTAGTACGAGCTGTTAGATATCGAGGATTACAAAAATCGAAAGACACACAGACCCTTTGAGACCCATGGTGCCTGTTAGATAGTAGGTAGGTAGATGGAAGGTCTGAAATATGCTTTTTCAGCACCTAGTCGAGTATGGTTTAGGGGCAGGTAGGAAAATCTTAGTCCATTAAATATCGGTATGACCACTGAAGATATTGAACAAATGTATTTATTTCCTCGTACACTTCAGTCTTGTCTTGTGTCAATAAGCTACACATAACATTCATTATATTGACTAAAACGCGAATGATGATGGCAATCAGAAAGTTATTTTAGACTAGATGTTGTAGACTTGTAGTTATTCAATTGAACATTCAAGGTTAGAAGAATGTTAGGTAGAAAGTAGGTAGGTAAGTTCCATTGCAAGATAGACACTTCGCACCTGCCTCCTAATTCTAGACGTTCCTTCCAACTCTTAGCAATGACTGCTAAACTTTAATCTACGTAGCCCTAGAGGAAGGCGCGAAGAGTGCTAGGCGTGCTAGGTAGGGGATGAACAGAAGATGAATTACCACTTCTTTTCTGATCTCTCCTGCATAATTCGTGCGCTGACCTTATATCGATCTGTGCAGTCTACCTGGTAGCTGACGGTGTGGCTGAGACAAGCGAACGAGGGGTAATGGGAGAGAAGAAATTTAAATGATTTGAATGAGATTCAGTCTAAAATACATCAACCGCTATCGTTTAGATACAAAATAACCCGTCAATCCATCAGATCAATTGAATATTATCGAGGTCGATTTCTGCTTTCCTTCGCCTCACTTGGACTCTCGATGCCTGATCGACACCGTTGCCGGCCTCGAAACTCGTGGGCTCTGGCCTACTCTCACCTGGGACAAATCTCCAATCGTATTTGAGTAACATATGGCAAAGCGCAATCTTCACTTCGTTTGACGCAAAGAATCTCCCCGGGCAAGCGTGTTGTCCGTGTCCGAATAAAGTATGGGCTGAATTAGTCGTAACAAGCTGCCAACTATTCTCTTGGCCAGGCTGTTGTCTCATCTTCAGGAATCGGGCGGCATCGAACTTCTCCGGCTCGGGGTAGAGAGTTGGGTCCATGAAGTTAGTGGCGACAATCATCCGTGATCCTTTCGGTAGCACAGTGCCATCCGAAATTTTTATGTCGTTCTGTACGTAACGATGCATCGTAGCTATACTCTCGTTAGTCGGGCCAAAAATAACATAATTATGTTCAACATACAATTTCCCATCGGGCGAAGTCGCTGTCCTTCCTTCAAAAAGCTGTCCATGAGCTTAAGCTTATATAACGAAGTCTTAGCCCAACCATGCTCGCCAATAACCTGAATGATCTCCTCTCGGAGTTGCTGAGCAACATCGGGGTATTCGCAGATATCAAAGACTGCCGAGCAGCTTGTCTCCGTGGTCGTGTGAATAGCAGCCGTTGTCAGCGAAAGTTGGCCAGCGACGAAGTCCGTCTTCTTGCCTCTAGCGACCTCATACATCCATCCAATCGTGTCGGCAACCTTAGGGGGTTTCTTTCCTGCTGCTTTAGCTGCATCGACGGCGGCCTTACGGCGTTCTACCTCGGGTTCAATGAGATCACGTGCATCCTGGACAGACTTCCGCAAAGTCCTGCATTGCGGTATCAACAGATAAGCGATGGGTCGGAAGAGGGCCGGAACAGCTCGCATAAGGCGCGAAGCTACGAATGAATCGACAGTGTAAGACTTCGAGATGTCGAGCCACCTTCGGTTACGGCATATCCCTCTTCCTAGAAACACTCGAGACGAAAGTCGAGCAACAATTTCGAGCATATCATCTCTAATCAACCTAGTAGTCCACTCCTCATTTTCGCCGAAGACAACGTGAAGCGCATCGCTCGTTTCGTCCACGAGATCCTCTGTGATCAGGTTCAGGGACTGAGTTAATTTCACTCGTACGGTCTCCTGGATCAATTCATCGTCGCCTAGGCCCACCCGGAAGCCGTCAAAGCCTGGATAGTGTATCGGAAAATCCTAGATCTGTCAATATTTTTTTGCATTCCATAGCGGAGACGAAGCGAGATCATGTACCTTAGCAAAGGCCTTGTTGAAGTCGAGAGAAGGGTGATTGCGGAGCTCGTCGGCGAATTTATTGGATAAGACGATCTTTGGACCAGTGCCCGTGATGACTTGGAACGGGCCAGAGAACTGCACATTACGTTAGCGGACAGTGGTTAGATGAAGATCATATCCACCATACTCTTCGCAATCCCTCTTCTAGCGTTTGTTTGCCATGCCATATCCAGCTCTTTACGGGACTTTGTCCATCGATCGATACCACTGGGAATCCAGTAAATGGTCGATCTGCGGTAACGAGTGAATATATGACGCCAAGCACTAGCGTTGCAATGACCACCTGAATGGACACAGGCAATCCTTCGGGAAGAACACGTTGGAGGGCCTCCATTTTGTCTAATATTCAATAGTGCATATATCAAGATGAGTTGGGAACACAAAGATTTCGCAATGCAACCCGCACAAAGGCAAAAGACTTTATATCATTGCTTGCCTTACCTTATCATCAACTCCGACTCTCCTCTACATACATGACCACTGTTTCATCTTTTCATTCCGTTGCATAAAACAGAGCTTCCGAGCCGTTAAGCGACCCGCCCCAGACCCGCCCCATCTCCGCGATATCTACCTACCCACCTAGGCTCTCGGAACCCCACAAATTATGAGAATCAGCAATGTTTTGCATGATATCAGTAGCATTGAAGATTTACCCAGGAGTCAAAATCCAATCAGAGCTGTTTCTCTTTCCGAATACGGATACGGTATACGAAACATAATTCACATTTGCACAATTACAAGAGCAGCTTTTCGCCGTTGACGTAAACCAAGCCGGCAACTGATTTAAGCTTGATTTTCCTACCAATTGGAATTGTTAAATCACGAATACGATTACCTGATTCGCGGAAGGAAACCGTAGGACTACTGCACGCGCGGCAAATGCTTCCGCGAAGGATGATGCATAGAAAAGTTTATACATGAAGTACATGTAAAAGCATCAGCGACGCGTAAGTATAAAAACTTCGCCTCAATTGGACGACGAACCCTAGGAGTAAACAAAAGTTTCTTGGATCTTCTCTTCGGACCTCATTATAGAATTTTCTGGCATTTTTCAAGGTCAAACAGCATAGCACTTCGTAATGGCTGTAGTCCAGACTATGTGGTTCCACGATGTTTCTCAAGCGGTTAGCCGTTAAGGAGCCCCTCATATATGTAGATAACTATAATTACCGCAGTAGATATTTTCTTTTTTCTCACTACAGAACCCATGTAGATATATCTACCTATATAGCGTTGATCGTAAACACGATAAGCATGATATCAACCCCAGATTTTAGTGAGTAGTTATTATGTTGATAGGCTAACAGAAGGCTAGGCAAAAGGCAGTGAAACATCCTTACATAATTGTTTCTATCTATAATTGATAGATTATACTAGTAGGCATGTAGATACCAAGGAATCAGAGTGGCTCATTCTGAGTCATAGCACAAAGTGGATATCAGAGAAGAACCTCCCTAGTATCTCGTATGGTCATGGGACTCTTAGTGCCTCTAATTTAGAAACCTGGGACTTTTAAGCTCTTTACATCAATCACGAAGCTGTAACCTTTCAAGTGGATCGTCACCCGGCCTGGAACATTGTCAGCTTCTTTTCTTTGGCTAGATCTCAACAATGCAGCGGGATGACATACATCCGATATGCATATAATACAATTATGAAAAGTGAATATAATTAATGAATACGCAACCGTGATCATATCTTCGGCTCTGAATCTCGAAAGCAAGGTTTGGTTGATGGTTTAGTTGGTTCGTATGTCCAACCGCCGAGGCGGAGGAGGCCATTTCCGAGGGACATCGGGCTTCAACATGGCGAGGCCTTCGGGGATGTATCCCACAAAGATAATTCAATGACATATATGATTATAATCTATTCACTTGATGGTTTTAATAAGTGGGCTCGTGAGCAGTGCCAATACTCCGAGAGGTACTCCGTGGGGCGCCTCTTCGGAATCTATGAGTCGATGTCGGGTCTTAACGGGTCTGATCTGTCTAGGCCCTATTACTCACGCTGTGTGGAGACGCTCGTCAATAGTATCGGATTTTCTTGGACAGGGGCAAGATAGATTCGCCGTCGACATGGCCCCAGGAAACAAGGGCCCTCAGGTTAATTATGAAGTGTAAGACAAAATCCGAGAGAAGAAATCTCACAATAATATAACACAGCTAAATTATAACAGCTTTAACTAGCGGAAGTTGTCAACCATCAATACATATATATTATTAGGTTGGTGACAGCCAAGGTGAAGCCCTTTTTTCCAGGCAGGGAGGGGGGGGCCTTGAGGTGGGATATCGAGGGATTTAATAAATTACGCCCTCCAGTCGGGCATCCTAATTTATTCGCGCCCCAAGCCATAGTGTTTCCGGTGGAGTTCCGGGAGTAATGATGATGGCGTCATCCCGTTCTTACGGCGTTCAAGTGATCCATCGGATAGCAACACTGAAATGTCTAAATCCGATATATTTGAAGTGAGCCTTCACCTAGTTCTCGACAACGATCCCTACCTACCATTGGTGCATATCATACGAGGTAACCGGATGACATCCTCGCTGCCATACGCACAAAATCCCAGCAATAGTTTGGAGGTATTTTCTAGTTGAAATAAGATAGCTTGTTAGGTATAATGCTGCGATTGTAGACTGTATTAGGGCAATTCCTTATCATGAGAAACAAATTTTTAGGAAGATTCATTAATTCCTATCTAGGAACACTCTTATTACTAAGTTACACCTACATCAAGTCAATGAAGTCTTTTTTATAAAAACAAAACAACTCTTGAAGTAAGATTAAACACATCAAATTGATCTAATTAAGTGATTTTCAGTTACAGTTACACAAGCGCCCCTTATACCCCCTAACTGGGGGCCTGGAAAGTAGCCTGCGATAGGGGATTATACATCTGCCCGGTAGCTTATTGTAGCCTCCCATGATAATTACATTAACAAGTACTCGATAGAGTAAATGGACACTGTTGAGATGTAGATACATTCATAGTAAAGTAATGTTTTCAGACTTCTTGCATCAATAAATTCTCTAAGAGTTAATTCCAAACTGAATTTCATTTTCGGAAAGGGATAGAAAGAGACACTCTGAAAAGATAGAATACAGCATTCCCGGTGCGGAATAATTTACGACAATAATGTGAGCACATGGCGCTATATAAAAGATTAGGTAGGTAATTTAAAAGTGTATAACCTCATTCCAAAACTACGGATTTTTTTCTTTACAGCGCGACAACAGTAATAGTGAATTATGTTGTATTAACTAACGGATAAGGTGTGTATTAGCCTTGGCTAAAAAAGGGGTAGCGTCCCCTTACAGCGCTTACATAACATGTGAGTCTATTTGAACCCCCAACCGCATTCATACAACACTCAAGGGGTACATTAACTATGGAACATATATTTCACTTTGAATTGCTTTCAGTTAATAGAGCAGTCATAGTTGAGTGTCGATTTAATCATTTCTTTGACTTGATTACATATTACATCCGAAGCATCCAATCATCCCCTATTCAAGATGCGATAATTGTGGTTCACTTTGAGCACTGGTAGTTTTCTTTTCTCTTTTCAATAACCTCAAGCTCCTATTATCTTCAAGTCGATATGGATTTTTAAGATAGATGATATGATTTTTGATATCCGAACGCCGCCGTCAGAAGCGATACTCGCTAAGCATCCATGGATGCATCTTGGAGTTGTGGGTAGCTTAGAATGAGATATTGAACTGTACGCATTCCAGCGACCAGAAGATGAAAGGATCTAGACATCTCGGCTTTAAGACAGGGTATTTCTAAATCAGTCTTAAGAACCTTATATAATATATAATTATTACTCATGATAAAACTGATGCCTCATATTCGTGACTTCATATTTACCTAGGTAGGTATCGCTGCGGAATATTAGTCAGGGTGCGATTGAGGCTAAGGCTGTAGGGACTATTGCTAGTGGAGGGTTCAAGACGGACTTAATGCATGATGGACCTAAACCCACCCGAACGCTTCTTAAACACCACTGTCGGAATTATGTAGCAACGCCATTGCATTGAATCCGTGGAGCGACGGAGAGACTTCGATGCGATCGTTATTTATTAACTAATACCAGATATGATATTTAGTTCATCGAAGAGATAATTGCCGCCTAAGTTCCTTATCTCCGAATTGTGCTCCTCGTCGTCTCCATTCTCTAAGTGAATGACGCCAGCAATTTCAGTAGTATGCGCGACTAGATAGTAAATTACTCGAATATCTTGAATGTGAAAATCGGGGCGGCGCGTGGATAAGTATTATCGTTGGATCGCTTTGTACGACGATAACGAAGGGATAATTGAAGATATAAACCCATCGTGCCACTCGTTACCGTTGTAGACTCGATCATTAGCTAACAAAGCACCAAATCTCGACCTCTCAACAATATTTAGAGATACATCAACTAGCATCATGTCTCCTCCCGTGAAACTTCCTACTAGCCAGCTAGGAAAGAATGGCCCTCAAGTAACCAAGCTTGGATTTGGCTTGATGGGATTGAGCGTTGGATACGGCGAAGTGGGGTAAGACCAGCGCCACCAAAACGTTATTAGCATCTGGAAGGCTAACTTTATGCGAAGATCTGATGGGGAACGACTCAAGGTTCTCGACCGAGCCTGGCAGCTCGGTGAGGTGTTTTGGGATACCGCCTATGCTTATGGGGATAGCGAAGACCTCGTGGGCAAGTGGTTTAAGCAACATCCGGAACGAAAAAGCGACATATTCTTGGCCACGAAATGGGCGCTTGAGTTCAGCCAGACGCCCGAGGGCGCGCACGCTATCACAGTGGATAGTTCCCCCGAGAATTGCCGTAAGAGCTGCGAGCGGTCTCTGAAGCGACTCGGGCTCGATAGCATAGATCTATTCTATTGCCATCGGTATGATGAAAAAACCCCTATCGAGAAGACGGTGGAGGCTATGGCACAGCTCAAGAAGTAAGCGCCCGAAACTATACCCTCCAAGCACAAAGTGAGCAAAATTACTAACTGCATTTACTAGGGAAGGGAAAATTAAATATCTTGGGCTGTCCGAATGTACGTCCAATACGCTTCGACGAGCCCATGCAGTTCACCCAATTAGCGCGGTCGAGATCGAATATAGCCCCTGGACGTTGGATATTGAAAACGAACAAGGGACGAATTTGCTTGCGACCTGTCGAGAATTAGGCGTTGCTGTCGTGGCCTACTCGCCCCTCGGGCGAGGTTTCCTGACAGGTCGCTACAAGTCTCCTGATGACTTCGAGCCAACAGATTATCGGAGATTAGTGCCAAGATACAGCAAGGAGAACTTTCCGAAGAATCTAGAGTTAGTGCAAAAGTTTGAGGCGTTCGCAAATGCAAAAGGTCACACGGCAAGTCAGTTGGTCCTAGCATGGATTATGGCGCAAGGAGAGGACTTCTTCCCTATCCCTGGTACTAAATCAGCTAAATACTTGGAGGAAAACCTGGGTGCGTTAAATGTCACTGTTTCCGCCGAGGAGAAAAAGCAGGTTAGGGACCTAATTGGGAACCTACAAGTTGCAGGCATTCGAAATACCCAACTCGGTTCGGTTCCCGCCGCACATCTCCAGGATACTGTTCCGCTGTGAGTCTCAACTAGCCAGAGCATGTGGAGGGATTATTTCATACCTTAATCACACCACAGAGATTGATATACCTAAGTGAATATATTTGTTTCATTATTCATGGTAATCTATCTTGTCGTACCAAACTCGAGTTGTATCTGCACCCGATATGTAACGAATAAGTTGTTGGAAGATATCTATGTGACCTATGCAGACTAGGTATGTTGATGAGCATGGTTGAAATCGACTAATATGACGTACCGAGGTAGTCACTATAATACGATATTCGAAGGTCGAAGCCATATTATTCCTTGGACTCTTGCCTAAGACCGTGCCTCGCCGGAACGAGGTACTTGGCAAAAGCAACGCTTGCCTACTTGGCTGTAGGTATTATTACAAATCCGTCGTTGATGCGTGGGATACTGCCATCGTCATCCCGGAGTGATTTCTTACTCATCATCCTCATCCATTTCGTCGTCTTCCGCTGCGTCATCATCATCGTCGTCTTCCTCGTCGCTAGTTCCTGAACCCTCGCTTTCACCGTCCGAACCTGGATCGTAATCCTCTTCGTCTTCATCCTCTTCATCTTGCAACTGTTGTTCGGCCTCCAACTGGGCTCTTTCTAATTCTGTCATACCGTCCTCACCAGCTTGGCCATTCGCATCGTCTCCTTCACCATCAGCACCCTTCTTTCCTTTCGCATTCTCTGCCAATTCCCTCTTAGCCTTCCGTTGGTCTGCCATACTTCGGTCCTGGAGCCTATGCTTCATGACATAATCTTCGTTGATGCCTCCGTAGTCTTCTTGATCCAGCATTGAGAATTCAATCTCCTCGGTTGTCTCGGTATCGCCACCTTCGCCAGTGAAAACCTCAACCGCTACGTTAAATGTGCGTTGCAACACACTCGTATAGCTTACGGCCGCTATTTTATCTAGTGGTATAAACAACAGTGGTTTCTTGAAACCCCACAGGATTCCAGTCTCTAGGAAGAAGAGATAGCCATCTTTGGAGCCCCTGAAAGCCTTCACGTGAACGGCGGGTTCCTTTGGTCGGTGTGGCTGGCGAACTTTGCTATGGAACTTCGTAGGGTCTGCTGCTACTATCTGCACGTTGTTTCCAGCTGCCTGAAGACACTTATTCAAAGCCCAATTGAATAATGTGGTATACGAGTCGGAGACGGCAGAAGCAGCGGCGGCATTCGGCCCTCCAATCGAGCCCGGTTTCGGTGCACCGGCTGATACGGTAAATACTAGTGGTTCTTCCGTCGGCGTGCCCGATTTTGATAAGGAGAAGGAGTTTCGAGGAAATAGAATGTAATTGTGCTGAACTTGTGACTTCTCAGGTACGGGAAGGTAGAAGGCATATTCTGTATCATAATCAGCCCCAAAATCAGATCACTACATGATTGGAAACGCATACCGATGTCCTTCCACGCGTACACTATGCTAGGCAAAGGTGCCGTCGTGCCTGGAGTACGTGCATATATATGCTTGGGAGTGAAGCACAGCTCGAACTTTTTGCGCTGCGGGATGGAGACGGATATATCTTTTATTTCCAGCAATATGTTTTCGCTGGCAACATCCTCAACGGTGCTTGGCGCCGTAGCACTCTGTGTGGTTCCATTCTGGGAGGGTTCGATGTCTACTCGGCGTCGCTTAAGTGATGACGAAGCGGATGGTTGGTCGCCGATTTGCTCATAGACAAAGCTTGCAATCTTGTTAAATAGTTGGATTCGGGATGGAGAGTCTAGGGGTTTCGGTAAGCGATGATAGAAGAAATAAAGTTAGATGCGTAAAATATTTGAATGTGTAAATACCGGCAGCCTTGCGGATATCCTTTAAAATATCTGGTCGCGACTTGAATACGGAGTCCAACTTCCCATCATCTAGACCACCAGCCATGGTGTCAACGAGAAATTTTGTGGGGTATCACCCCAGGTAAAGAATCAATAAGATTGAGTACAATTGTTGAAGAAGTAGCACGACTTTGGTTCGCTTTTCGGGTCACGGTTCCAATGCTGTGATGTTGTTTGGAAGTTGACTAAATATTGTTTTGCGCTAAGAATTTTACTGCTAAGCACTGGGCAATGACGTACAGGGGCCCCCTAAAAATAGGGGATTTCTTGAATGCCAAGGCTGTAACCCGCGCCTACTAGCCTTAGGAACTGTTTACTTTCAGGGCTATTGCAACACGCAGCACCCATGGATCACTCTTTCGACGCCACATCTAGGTACATATTTATAGGTACAAAGGTACACGGATGTGGCGCGAACTTATGGGAAGGTACACTGTGCAGCTCCAATAACGACCCCACATCCCACTTCCGATACCTTCTTACCCCAAGATATCACCATTCACTTCTCCGACATTGAACAACTAAGCTCAGCTTCAGCCTTTTAGCCCCCTTTCATCCTATGAGGCTTCAGGGCTGTTAAGCTGTACATTCTCTACCTATCTCCTTCCATTTCAAAGAAACAGAACCATGTCTTTTCCAAATATATGGAACCATCGGAGGGTAGCCGACACCTCGGCAAAGGCATGTGAGGTCTGCTTCAAACCCAGCACCAGTGTCCTGATCACCCCGGAGAGTAAGGTGGGTTGTAACCTAGTATAGCCCTAGAGATGCCTCTTCCTGATGTATCCGTCGCTAGGACTTCTTCTATGTATGCCCCAGCCATCTAAAAGACAGAGGGTTCTGTTCTCCCATCATTGACCAGGAGGCCGTTGCGGCCAAGAAGAAGAAGGAGATGGAGGAAGAACTTGAACGTGCCAAGAAGGAGTATGAAGAGAAGCAACGTAAGAAGAAAGAAAAAGAATCAAAACCAACCAAGGATTCAGACAAGACCAAAGATGATGAGGAAAAGGACGCCAAAAAAGACGACAAGAAAGATGATCCAAAACTAGACTCAAAAGTACCTATACTCCTAGCGGAAGCATTGACGTATTGTATCTTCGCTAATCAGTTTATATAGGATAAAACAGACGACAAGACACCGCCGAAACCAGAGGAGGAGCCAAGGGTGTTCTCATTACAAAGGTTCATATACGTTCCTATTTCGAACGATGGTTATCTTTACTAATTCTATGCAGAACCTTTTATCAGCAACGGTTAGACAAGAAACGCCAAATCGAGATGGCCAAAAGAAACCGGGAACGCTTAAACAACCCCAATTTCTTTCCTTCCGTCCCCAAGAACCTACCTTAAATTTTGAATACCCCTGATTCCAAGTGGTCCTTATCCTAATATCTAACCTAAACAGTATGCTCCAAAGCCCGCAAAGCACTTTGAGCTCCTATAATACTCTCTATCTCTATTTACACGCTCTTAGACATTAGAGGCCTATCTAGGCTAACACGCCTTGTTATGAAGCAATAACATCTGAAGAGAATACTTGATGTTCGGCGAATCAATGGTTATCATTGAAATATATACCCTAGTCGCTAAATAACGAGTTTGATATACCCTTCAAGTACTCCTTTGATGGCGCAAAGTACTTTTGTTGAGTACTTGTTTGAATAGATATGGTAAGCCGGGCAGGTTATTGTCTTGGCCCGGCATACCACTGCGGGAATGCGCATTTGCTTTACATCAACACACCATCTTCCCGCTCTAGGGACACACCAGGGCGATTATCTTTACCGTATTTGCCTAGTTGCGTCTATCTCGATTCGGTGGCTTGCCCTGCGAAGCAATAGGCTACGGGGTAAACATTGAAAAGCTGACCACCGGAAACGATTGGCTTTCCTAAACTAAAGGCAGTAAGCCCTCAAAACGCCTTATAAGGCTGACAACGATTTCTCGCCAACAAAATTTACTCTGCCGGTTACATAACACCAATATCTTCTGCTCTGCCCCGGATGTTGATAGCAGATGCTTAGCGAGCTTGTCCTCGTCACTTCGCATCATATGTGCTTCCCATATTGTTGGGGAAATGCTACGCGAATTTAAGAGGCATTGGCAAGTTGACCACTCCAGTCAACAACTTCATCGCTTCTGCCGCCCAATGCACGGAGGTTAGCGCTTACATTGCATCGACAACACACGACACGAGGTCTGATGATACCACTTCGAATAGCGAGGCAGTGTACGCTGTGACACCTAACACCTAAAAGTGGTTGATCTACCGGTCATCTCCCGCGTTGATGAACCGATGCAGCATTAATGCAACCGGTACATCTCAAACAAGGTCACCGGGATAACATTGGTTGCGATTGCGTCTAGGAAGTCATATTCGTCTTTTCTAGAACGGACTCGGCGCATATTGTGTGTGTCCGGGCGAGTGTGACGATAAAGGGGTGTTGTTACTTTATTCTGCAAATAGACAACGCATATCCGGCCCCTATTCAGAAGCACCCCGAAGCCGCAGGAAAGGTAACGTTAAATCCGCAACATGAATCTGCGCTCACAAAAATTTGTGTTTCGGCCAGATTCGGGTTTTCTCCAAGCAATGGAACACAGACTGGTATCTCAAAGTATCAGCCTTACGAGAGGTAACACGGATCATGTGGGTCGACTGATTTTCTTTAGCCGTTATAAGTCTTAGGGGTACCATGTTGGGGGCACTCGGATCTGTCCCGGTGATCGGTCACGACCGTCGTGTAACTGGACAGACCCAGCATTCTGTTGACCATGAAATGCAATATATGGGTTTAACTATTTCTTAAAAACTATCCTCCACATCGCCCCCACGTTACATTGTTGATTCTCCGTATCTAGTTTCGGTGATTGTTGCCATTACTACGGGAAGTTGACTGTCCTAGTTTAGGTTGCTTAAGCCCACAAGGCTTCTGACATCGATGTCCCGCAACAGCATAGAAGCGGCACGACACTGAAGTACCTAATACAATCCCAGGTACAATAGGTCCGCGCTCAAACTGGTACTTGGGGATTGTTGCACGACCCGTCCTCACCTCTTTTAGGTTTACTTCCACTGCTATTGTCCTATAAAGTACTACTTAATGTCTTCGGTCCGGCTGATGGACCGGGCTATCTTGTTGCCTATTTGCGCGGGGACTGTCTAACCTGAAAGATGTACATTAGTGCTGACGCTCTAGATCGGTACACCCCCCTCCTAATTCTTCACAACACCGTCGAATAATTCGTTCACGCCGTCCTTACGCGCACTCCCATGGGACAAGGATCTTTTTAAGTATTAGCCATATACCTCGAGCTACACTCGGCTGTGGCCGCAGCTTACGAGCTACCCACTATACTTTCATGGTACAGTTTCGGCACAGGGGGTCACTGCAGAATTGCCGGGCTGTCAGCAAGCAAACAATCAGAAACTATTCTTCTCGGACTCGCACCTCGACAAAGCTGACCAAGTGTGGGGGATGATGTCACTTACGCCCAAGCAATTAGTAGGTCGGTACATATCTGTCTTTGATTTGGTAATAGTTGTTATAGGAAATTCTAACAGTCATTCTGCGATGCATAGGACGATAATGGAAATTCCCGGCCCTAGCATAAGTACATCAGAGATCGTCAATGTACCCTACAATATATACAACAACCAATTGGCTAGCTCTTCTTGTTGAGACTTAGATATGTAGGTAGTTAGGTACATTACGGCCTACGGCTTTTCTAACCGGAATATCTGGTTCAGTCCTGAAGCAAGTTCTCACATTTCAACCTTCTAGATTCATACTACACGAAAATAGCAATTATTCTAGATCATGTATGAACTAAAGGTGAATACAGGGCAGGTTAAGACATCTCTCTGCTGATGGGACTTTTGAAGGGCACCCTGACGGTATTTCAGGGGTATAATACAATTAGGATCCCTAAGAGGCACAGGCGCGCCTTCTCGTTTGATAGATTACGGGCACCCCGACAGTCCCCGTGATTTTTCCGTTTCGCGGGTCCGCATTGATGTTACACAGACACCGATTCCGGGTCCTCGGCTTCTTCCGTGAGGGGAAACTCGTTTTTGCTACTTACTACGGATAAATTGGCGTCGGTGTCCAAAGCGTCAAATAAGAGTTGCAGGTCTGTGGGAACTGTTCTATGCCCGCTAGCTTACTACGCAGGCCCTCGCATTTCAATATCCCGACGTAAAAGGCTATGGGCGCGTAAAACAACTAAAACAACTAGACCTGGGACTTTTTTCATACTGCTCGCCCTTTTTGTGACGTGACAGTGGCTGAGTCCTCCGGATGCACTAAGCCGGCCCTATCGAAACTGGGCTGCGTAGGGCTGGCGGCTAGCCCTACGGCATACTAGATGGGCTTGGCGGTAACCAGCCAGGAACTTGTTCTAAGTCGATTCCACATCAATTCCCGACGTGAAACCTACTAGGAATAATGTCTTCTCATCGTGAGACTCTTAACGGCACACCATCCACAGACATTATGCTACATCGCAAGCTCTTCCCTAAGTTAGAGGGGCTCAGATCCTAAGACCTTCTCCATAGATAGTACGAACCAGAACTTCGGCCCGGGCCAGGCCGAGTCGAAACATAACAATCGAAATCTTTGCTGTGCTACTTCAGAAAGACCATCCCGAAGAGGCTTGATAGCGGTTTCAACGTTGTACTACCTTTGCACACGGCCGTGGATGTGTTACGTGCTTAACGTTAGGAACATGCCATATCCCTCTTATTTTTTCGCAGACTTTGCAGTTGTGCATACGAGACCAACATTGCATACGCGACACTCGGGACTCCCGATTGTTCATTCCTACCGGGCGTTTCCCCATAGAATCCGGTAATTGGGACCTGCCGTTCCCGGTATGGTAGCAGGATCTCGCAGCATTATACGTCGGTATATCCACGAAGCTAGACGCAATTGACAGTTGTTTACTATGTATGGCATCATACATACGTCCGTACATGGTCTATGATGTGTTTCGTCATACAACGGATTTTGCTTGGTTCGGCGTTAAGCTATGTGCCATATGCGCCCCTAACGAGCAGAGAGCGGACGATCCGCAGTCAGATCTCGCAAGATCCTGATGATTAGCCGAACCAATACAACATCTGATTCCACATGGGACAGTAAAATCAAAATCTTACGGCTAGCAGATACGTACTTGCACAACATCTCCTGGACACTGCTTAACCCCCATCTAAGTCACACCGAGGCCGGCCTACGAGGTACAGCCGACAGACGAGGCTATTATCACAGAGATACTACTCGGTGGTATTTCCTCTCTCGGCGGCCATCTTTCGGACATAATCTTCTTGCTTGGCCAGCCACATTTACGCCTGTGCCGCACGGTCGCTTGCGACACAAGGTCATGTTATTTAGTGTTGCCAAAAACACCGTCGTTCGTGTGCTCCCTCTCTGCTGACATGATCACCTAGATATTACGCTTATTTTCGGTCTCTGCACCCATCAAAAACCGAGGGGTAGCAAAACCCGCTCATCCTCCCGGTCGTTACCTGAATCTGACGATCGTGGCCAAACCGGCGGCGTCTCGTGCCTGCTGAAAACAAAAAGGAAGGGAAGAGGAGAAAAAGGATACCTACGGCGTTACTGTTGTTAATGCTCTGTGCTTGACCCCCAACGTACATATGCGTGCACGCGCACACGTATCATCGCCGACGATTTGATCGCCCCGGGCGCCATCATTGAGACCCATTGGACGATCCGATTTCCTGATTCCCGGGGGTCTTTCGTCACGGGGACACAAGCCCTCAAAGGCGCGTATGTGGCGAGCGACCAGCGATGGATATCCATCCTAGCAAAGCACGTATGTAGCACGCAGCAGCTGGCCAACCTACCTAACTTGACAATTCTCTGGCTGACCGCCCCCCTACCCGCGCCTGCATACCTACCTACCTACATACCTACTTTACAGTGCACGCATACATTACATTATCGATCCTTCCCAGCCTAGAAAGGGAGGGCGTTCCAACATTTCCCCAACCGCAGCCTGGCCCGTCTTTTCCGCCCTTCCCGTCACTCCACTCGCAATCCCGGGAATGTCATTCGTGACACGACGGTACGATAACCGTGTCGCAATCTATCTAGGTATCTATCTATCTATCTCATATCTATCCGCTACCTCCAGCCCCGTGCTTCACCTTGCCCTAGCTGCCGTGCAACTCCGCGGAAATCGATGTCACGCCTGCAGTCAGCAGGCGGCCGGCGCCCCCTTGCCTTACCGGCAGACGCCAACCGGACCGCGGGATCGATCCAGTTTTCCCCGCGGCCAGGAGGTGATTAACGTACGTACATAACACCCAAATCTGTAGCCCAGGTGAAGACTTAAGCCCTAACCGCAGGACCCGCGGTTGCTGCATCTTTGGTAACGACGAACGCCTATCTCATACTTGAGACATATGTATACATATGCCTATAAATGCAAATATATATATCCCACGCATATCTAAGTTAGGAAGGTATGAACGAGATCAAATCCGGGGGATTTCATGCACCGTAGCACTGCGTAGTAGTAGTCCGCCGCCCCATGCGAGTAAGTGAAATCGGCCAACGCACCAAAAAGAAAAAAAAAGTAATAATAATATTGGAGACCCCAAATTTGCTTGTCCGGGTCCTACATGAAATATTGACTATATCAGTTATATGCTGCTTGAGATGAGCAGCCGCCCGTGTCTTGGCGTGCGTGGGCTGTACTTTACTCCGGTTTCCTTAAACTTCCAAGGTAGGCGGCATTTTGCGCGCCCCCGTTGTTGGTGACGAGACACGGCGCGATGAGGCGGAGAGGGGCGCAGAGGCACGGATATCTTGCCGGCTCGTTCACCTCTTTCGTATACGGGCGTATATGCGAGATCGAAGACGGGCTGCGAGCTACCGTCTGACGAGTGTATGGATAATGAGCTCTAATATAGAAGGCAACGCCCTAAACGTACGTGGCTTGATAATTTGCCCAGGGATATGGATATCGACATACATTAGGTAGATAGGTACGTTCTATGTATAGCATGATCCACGTCCCACGTCCCGTTGTATACAGTCTGTAAGCCGCAACCCGCTCCTTATAAAAAGCATGTTTTATGTTGCGACGGGCTGCTGAAGCTAGGACCCTGAGAATCCTTATTTCTTGCATCGAAACAGCTGTTAAACATGCGCGGCAGCTTTCCGCGATTACGTTGGTGCCTACGCATCTGGGAATGTCCTATTCACACGTATACACGGTAGTCGCTTTTCGTGGGGCGGAAGAGGCGCGAAGGGCGTCAGCTATCGCTTCTCCATACGACCTATCCCGTACATAAAACTCCATGCACGCGGTAGAATTCGTACACCCACCAGAATGGTCACCCCTAGTGACTCTACATACTGCGTACATGCCTACCTACCCGGACATGTAACGGAGCTTGCCTTTTTCCCTCGCTCGTAACAGTGACCTGTCACAAAGTCCACCCGTCAGAAGAGCAAGGTCCACTGCCTTCGCGGTTCCTGCATAGAAAGGAGCTTCGTGGCGTGACGTAGATCCAATTTACAGGGGGGTGGACTTCCATTCTCTATCGGAGAATTATCCCACCCTTATTATTATTCTTTTTTGCTTCTGTTGGTGTCTCCTTTTTCTTTATCAGAGGAATTATGAAATAACCCCTGCGCGGTGCTTTTGTTAAACATAAATTGAGGCAATTACGGAGGTTACAAGTAAGAACGAAACTTCAGCTAATATGTAAACGATACCGAAGCGTGGGAGAGTTTCAATGGGTAATGGAACAGACGGAAATTTGAGATGTGATTAGCTTTGTGCTGAAAATTATCAAAAACCTCCCGCGTAGCAAACTAAGATTGACTAAATTCAATAACGTAACATAGTTGGCTCCGTAAGCAGAGCTTAGCTTTTTGTCATCAAAATACCTACCTAGCAGCTGGGAGGTTTCGTGGGGAGAGTGTGACGATCAGAATGATTAGCGGAGGGCTGAGCAGTATGAAAACGGACGGGCGGCACAGATCATCCACTGGAAAACTCCAAGGCTACCAGGGCTACCCCGAGGCCTAATTTGATCAGTGTGAGTTTCAACATGTGAAATTTGAACTCAATAGATTATTTAGAAAAGCTTGTTCTTTATTCTTCAAGACATGCCAATAGCTTGCTTTGACGTCAGCAGAGATCTTGGCTCGATCTAGCTACCCATATTGAAACTTTCCTACGATCAGAGCGAAAGACCAGAAGCGGCGTCAGCACTTGTAACAGATAGGTACACCCGCATCGTAAGGGTACTTGTGACGCGGCGTTACGGGTTGAAATGAGGCGTGGAAGAGCTTCATCGACGATTGAAACATCCCACCTTTCCACACCGACAGTTCTGTCGCGGACCAGGCTGACAAGTCGCAATCATCAAGGTGATCTCATCTCGGGGAAGCGCACACGGCCAAACAAAAAGCTTCGCGGGTCCATAAGCTAATCCCGAGGTCGACTAGCTGGCGAGAGGGGTGATTAGGGTGAATTGTCTAGTTCGCTTATTCTTTGAGCGAAAGCCGCTCGTGGCATTAAAACCACCAGCAATGACCAGGGATTGTTTGTCGAATAAGGCTCCACGGGCGCGCGATAGCGTCAGCAACTACAAGCTGTCTGACGGCGCGGAATGTTCAATGAGATCGCAAGCTGACATGGGGGAACGGGAATGCCCTTGAGGATCAGACGGTAAGCCAGGTTGCGACCCCAGGTCCTCTACTAAAGGGGGGGATAAGCCCTATACTTTAAGCGTGAATTCGGTAGGGTTAGGTGGTGTGTGCGTCTGACATTACGCTGCCACAAGGGGATAGGTCCCTTGCTAGCGATACGCTGTCTACGTATCTAGTATACAATGGTATCTGATTGGGGTACATTTTGCGAAATGTGTTCCGGCACAGCAGCTGAAGGGGGAGGCGTGAACCGAGCAAAGGATATGTTTGACAAAGTAGCTTAACCCCTGTTGTTCTGACTTAATCCTTGAGCTCTTAGCGGCGGGTTAGGTAAGATACTTTTGAAGGGAACTGGAGGGGAGTGTGCTATTGAGCGTCAGCACTTCTTGGCTCGTGCTCAACGGCGTATTTCGCCCTAGATACACATGAGATTCTAAACGACCGTAGTTTCGACGAATCGGACAAGAGGCTTACTTGATGAGCGTAGGGATGGTAACGCCTACAAGTGCAAAAACCATTACTAATAGATATAACAAGGCTTAAAGCTTCCGCTAAATCAGATTTCCAAGATTGTTTCACAGGTTCCCGTTCCGACCAGGTGGGAGCCGGATTGCAGGGACGTTTGTACGCCGGGGGGCCACCTCATCTACCCGGCTCCGGTTCAGCGAGAATGCCGGAACTACCCACTCGCTGCAGCTACATTTTAGACCTTGCCATGCAAATCGACCAACTGTAGCGCCGCATTTTGCGTTTGGGCAAGATAAGCGACCTTCGAGCGCACCATCCTCTAACATCGGCCTCATCCAGGAAAGTGTCTCAATAAAAACGTGAGCACAATTTGAGGATTCAGTTCGGCCGGTAGGAGCATGCGGCACGACAAACTTCGGCGTCGCAAGGATACGTCTACATTTCTTACAACGGATTTCCTTGCCATCGCTTTCGTCTGTCTCGGTTTCGGGAATCGCCTTGCCTGGCTCTAATTCATCTTCGAATCGAATGTCTTCAGCCTTAGGCGCTTCATGTACATCTCGGGATTCCCTCAGCATTCTATCATATAACCATTTCTGATATATAGGATGTCGCTCCACAGATTTGTCATCGTCAGCGGGACACCCCATCTCCCACCATAATTCGAGCTGGCTTATGAAGCCATCGTTAGGTTCAGCAGCCCCGCGACCCTGGCGGACCAATTCCAATGCGTTTTGTACAGCTTCCTTCGAGTTTTGCCGCCGCTGAGCCGCCGAGGTACTTGAAGGGATGAATTGTTTGCCTCCGAAGCGGTGAGGATATTTGTAAAGAATATAAGCAATCACGCAGCTGACGGAACGTGATATACCCATGGCACAGTGTACATAAACGCCGCCGGGGGATTCTTTACTATCTCCAGTCTTAGGCTGCTTCGCCTCTGCCTCTGTGTCTGCGCCGCTGGCCGATGGGGTATTTAGACCACTATCGATAAAGCGTACCGCAGATGGGAAGTAAGCCAGTAGATCCTCATCGGCATCGTCGAGAACATCGATGCTCAAATGCTTGAAGCGCTTTACTTCCTCGCCCCATTTTTCCAAAGTAAATTTTATGACAGAGAGGATGTGAGTAATATTCTGTTCCCGAAGTTTGTTGCGGCCCGATTCAGTGTTCAGGACCCAAGCTCTAAATGATTATGTTAGTTCATACCATTCTAAGCTGGGATTATACGGCGCGAGGGAAATTAGGACATGAAATTACCCTCCAACGTGAAGATTATCGGGTCCGGGGACCCTGGATATCGACATGACGCTTTTGTATACTGTATCTTGACTTTCGACTCCGCAGTAAGCTCCCGAATATCAATAAAGTACTAGGTACTTAGGTACGTTTTTCTTAATTTAAGTAACCAATTGTAAAAATGAAGAATATTAGGACCGAAATAGTATTTGCGTAGATGAACTCATATATACTAGTAAGTTAAAGAGAAGATTGTAAATAACTTAGCAAACATTGAACCTTCAAACAAACCCTGCCTTTGTCCTTCCTGTAAAATCAAAGATTTCCAGTCGTTGGTGCCGCGGGCAAAAATTGGGTCTGTGCAAGCTTTTAGCCC
The DNA here is from genome assembly GCA_022695765.1 of Annulohypoxylon moriforme. Lineage (NCBI taxonomy): Eukaryota > Fungi > Ascomycota > Sordariomycetes > Xylariales > Hypoxylaceae > Annulohypoxylon > Annulohypoxylon moriforme. The sequence continues at coordinate 294,557 of MU403127.1, read as the reverse complement.
CTCTGTTATTCTAGGCAACCCGCCTGCGCAGGCTGAATACATGTGGCGTCGGCGGCTGTGCGTATCAAATCTCACCTAGGCCTAGAATTAAACTTTTCATCTCTCCCGATAGGGCTGAATCATGTGATGCGCTAATCCCTTAAAAGTGATCAATTGGTTTACTTGCAGCTCGTGCTCTGTTGGATCCCCAGCAGTACCAGTTTTCTCCAAATTCCCATCCAATCGAGATGGGACTTTGGTCAAGCGTTGTACCTAGGTAACTCTAGGAAGTACCTAACCGTAAGAAACGATTCAATGTTTAAAATATGACACTTTATCTTAGGTAGGTAAATAAGAAGTATGTTTGAATGTATGGTAAACGTTATTTTCTGTGCCCATTTTCGATTTAACTATATATACATATCTCGGTATTTGTAAATACCGCAGATATTTGATCATATGTAACATTCATGGTAAATCTCATAATAGTTGGTAAAATTCCCTTACTCCTGCCTGGCCTGAAGTATTGTTCGTGCTTGAACAACTACCATGTTAGAACGATCGTTATAAACCCATAATAGCATCGTTCCCGGAAAGTATGTCGGTATATTATCATGGATGCGCAACACAGAGACGTCAGCGTATGATTCATGATCTGACATGATCTGCTAAGAAAATGGCGAAGAGTCATCCATCCTTTGTAGAATCTGCAGTATCCGTATAGGCGAAAAGGACGGTGGTCCTATTTTCTTCTCTACTTTAGACTCACAACAACTTGAATTTCAACAAGTCATCATTTATCTACGTCCAAATCTGTCGTACCAAATTGTGGATTGAGTTGTTATAGGTGGATAATCAACAACTTAAGTTTTCCGACTTAGTACTGAGGAGCTGCATCTCGATATGTGCCAAGGATCAAAATACCCGTTGGAATGGGACAGCGCCGTCAGCAAGCAGCTGCATCTCGTAAATTAACCATTGACAACGTGTAATCCACTTCTACTATGTCCCAAAATGGCATTGGTGGCGCCTGGTACCTCGGCTGGAATTTTGATTTTTTTTTTGTAGACAGGGCCGATTTGCTCTCTCTCAGTTTGGACTATTCGTAATATATCGATTTCAAAATCATCCATATCGCCACCGTCCACTGATCTCCGTTAGGAACCATCCAGCGGGCGGGAGATCGGCAAGGCGACCCAGGATGCTCCTGAATGCGGTGAGACTCGGAAGCGCACCACGCAACACGCACCACACACCAAGCACGATTACTCCCCTTCTCCCATTCATTCCCAGCGCGCCAATTGTTAGGTCCGGCTGTCGTGCATAAACGGGCGCCTACCCCTACCCCAAGCCAACGAATCAATCTGTCCGAATAATGCGCATCCAAAATTCATAGGCTTTCTCGTCGAGAACCCCGCGCAGTATTGCTACCCAACCCCATCGCTTGTGGGCTGTTCAATTCGCTCATCTTGCTGGCTGTGGAGGTTCTTCATCGAGCATACATGCATTTTCCAACATATTCGTCCATTTACCACTTGTTCCCGCATGACTATGCTTAAGATGCTGCCGAAAATGATCTGCGCGGTAGAATTTCTTGCTCGAATTGCATTCGCGAAATTTATGCACCTCCTGAAGATGTCTTAGACGTTCTTCCCAATCTTGCTCTGATGGCTGTCGTGGACGCCCAACGCCGCCACGCCGCTCAAATTCTTCTCCGCAGTAACCACATATGTCGGCCTCCCCAGGTCTATTCGTACTCTCGTGAAACGCGCGGTCGTAGCGTGAAAGAAGCAGCGCAGAGCACGACCAACTATGCCGCCTGACATGAAGACTGTTTTGGTGACGTTCCGCTTCATTCTTATTCTTGAACCGGTTACCACAAAATGAGCATTCGTATTGCTTTTCAGCCTCGTGAGCACTAAATAACTAGTCAGCGACCTGTAAAGTGGGAGACTGCATAGAATCCAGATAAGGGGCGTTCATTTCTCAACTTACTTTAGCTCTTCTGGTGTTTCGAACTTTTTCGGCTTCTTGGGGCAGCATTCGCACATATAGAAGCCACCTGGTATTTTTGAAATGCCCGATTTGGACACTTCACTTACTTTACGGGGCGATGCAAGTCGTCGGTTTTCGCTACTTATATTACGCTGGTGAGGTATCCGTGAAAATGAAGCGCGTGGCGAGTGCGCAAGAGAACTAGGGATACTATAAGGCGAGTTTGAAATAACGTCGACTGGGGAGAGTCCTCCACTGGATAAACCACCAGGCGACCTCCCGGCAAATGAGTTAATACCAGAAAGGTTTGTAGTCAGCGAGGCGCTTGAGGCAAAAGATCCACTTCGTGTCGCTGAGGGAACCGAAGGGATAGATCCCGGGATAACACCGGTGAGGCGTGGAGTTGGTGATGCTCTTGATGCACCCTCGCGACGTCGCAATGGGTCGCATGATCCAGGCATACCCTGCATTGGGAGATCATCACCAGGCGGTGAAGATGCCCGCCTCTTTTGCCCAATGGCCTGATGGTCTGACCGTGACATGTAGTCATCTACTTGTGACCTATCCTCCATCGGGAAATCGCTGTCATCCATATTATCGTAGCTACTATGCGTGGATATTGTTGCATCGTCCGGTAATGAGCCACTGTTATTCCTTCTTGTCCGTGAAAACGGTGATCGGTCTGGATCCATCGGTTCAATTGGGGAACGGTATTCGCTACTGGCAGCTCCGTAGAAAGACGGACCTCGTGGTGAGAGCGCCGACTGAGGAGGAGTATCCGTGTAACGGCCGGGAGAATCGATAAACTTGTTGCCTGGTCGAATAGGAAGGGAGAGTGGTGTCAGTTGAGGGTGGAGACGGTGTTCTTGCGCAGCCAAGCCGGAAACAGCATTATTTGCAGACGCACTGAGAGCAGACCGGCGAGGCGGGGACCGGTTGTCGAAGTTTCGTCTCGAGTCTAATTTCTTGATTAATGCATTGTCATAGTCGTTGCCATTTGGCCTGTTGAACTGGTATTGGTCGTGGGACATGAACAATTTCTTAGGGAGTGAGTCCTGAGACCTGAATGGAAGCTCTGTAGTTAGTGTCTCGTTTGCGTTTAGACTATCGTGGAATTAAATAATTGAGTGACTGTACCCTAAAGACGAAATCGTGGAATTGAGGCTGTGATAGCCTTCGTCTCTTGGAGGTCGTGTTATCCCATGCTCGTTGTCTGCTCTACCGAATCGGGGTCGGTCGTGTTCCAAGTCCTGTCTCGTGCTGTCCCAGCTTGCATTCGAGTCAATTGAAGGGATACGGTCATGCCTAGTAGGTTGTAATGGCTGTCCTAAACCAGGAATGAATTTTGGGGGAGGTAAAGGTGGCGGCGCATCGTCTTCGGCGATACGGTGTCTGTTAGATATCGGCATAGGAGTAGAAGAGGCTAAAGTTGGTGAGAATCCGGATTGTATATGAGACCGGCCTGAACCTCCATAATGATCGAAGTGGTTCGAACCCTGAATGTATATGGTCGGCGGTGAGCCTCCTGGCTCCCTTGATACGTATCTAGGGATATCCATATTGTGTTCCCCGTTTTGAAAACTCGAGGAGAGGAAGCTGATTTTGTTCGACGTAGGCCAATGACAGGAACGCCACAGTTTAGTGGTAACGGAGAGTAGCTGAGTAGGTGCAGAAGCTGGCGGCTGATTCGCCGAATTAAGGAATTAGTTCGCCAAGAAGGGTATAGAGCATGTAATAAGATGGTGGAGTCGGCAAGGCGGTGATGGCGGCGCTGAGGACAGTATGTGGGAACGGACTGTCGGCCGGGCCTGAATCAAGAGGCATACGTCGTAGGGATGGCGGTGGCGATATTCGTATCGGCAGTGCCGACGTCGTCTGTGGGAGGCAGCGGAAGTATGGTGCTGAGTACTAGTACTGGTGCTGTAGTGTGTTGGTGTTGTTGTTGCTGAAGGCTCGTACTTGTGAGTAGAGGAATGGTGCGAGGGTATTCTAAGACAACAGGAAAACGTAAAGCGTCATGATAGTAATAAACATGTAATAAAACACGATGATAATACACCGAGATGGACCCAATGAAGAAGAAACCAAAGCAAATAGGTACAAGATTGGGTCTCCAGAGAAACAATCGAAACAATCGAGTCGTTGAAGCTCAGCTCAGCTATAAAAAGAGAAGATGGCTGGTGGCTAACAAGGTAATAAGGTCAGGTCCGGGTCGGGTCGGGTCGAATATATTCTTGGTCTTGGTCTCTTAGCTGATAAAAAAAACGAAGCTTGACCAATTGTTCCCAAATCCTATGTTCGACTTCAGTTTTTCCTTGCCCCTTGATTTCTCTTTCGACTTCCACTTTCTATATCCGTAGAGTTCGTGTGGCTATAAAACGTCCTTTCGACGTTTGAAGGGAAACGGGGACGACGAGGTGAGGCGTTGTAAGAGGTTTCAATGTTCGGCCAAACACTCGCAAGAAACCCATCCACAACCTTTTTTTTTTCTTTTTCTTGAAAGGTTTCCCAGAAAACGAAGAGGGGCGAGGTTAGGTGCATATTAAAAACTAGATTCGAGAATGGGACTAACCCACACACTCACGTAACAAAACCCGCCCTACCAGCCTACCAGCCTACATAGTGCCTACCCTACAAGGTCTGCATGGTACATACCTTCTCATACCTAGTAGGCTAGAAGCTACCTAGGATTGCGTGGGTTCAGCCCTTCAGGAAAGAAGGCAGGGGTCTTCAAGATTCACTTTTAGCGTGCCTTACGAGAGTGGATGTAGATACCTGTGTACATGCCTACCTAAGTACCCTGTAAACTTTGGGTGGATCCCAGTCTAGGTAGCTAATGCTGTGCTAGGGCTACAAGGATAGCAAAATACGTATGTATCCAGGTACACACCAGACGATGCTACCTGGCTCGTCGTACTCCAGGTGGAGAACCTTAGGGCGGAAGGGTGTCAAGGATCAAGTTCAAGGTGGGGTGTATTTCAAGAGCAGTTAAGGGAAAAAAGGTTACGTACAGGGGTGTACGCGAAGGCTACCTTGGGGAGTGCCCGTAGGCATGTTATTCTTCAAGGTCACTCTTTGCAAACTCGGGCTTGTACCTATGTACTAACTTATTGTGAGGCAGGATTCATATGCGACCTACAGCACCTACCTAGTACTCTTAGTACTCCTAGTACTAGGTAGTAGATGGAACAACTTCAATCATTGATGGATGAAGTGAGGTGCATCTAGGTGGTAGGATCAATGCGACTTCTAGCCGGCACAGGGCTGCACCGTCTCTAGCCCGCCTTCCACTAAAGGCTGGAATATTAAATTGGCGTAGGATAACGTTACTAAGAGAGGATATAGTGCGTACTCACTTTTTAATATTTTCTTATTAATATATAAGTGTGTTATAATATGCCTATATACCTACTTACTAAGGTATGGGTACGAAAGTAGGTTAGAGTAAGTTAGATGTCTCATCGATGATGTCGATATCCTAAAGAAGGAAAGAAAAGAGAGAGTTCAAGGTTGTTAGTTCAAAAGCCCAAAGTCAAGTACTAGGAAGGTTAGGTAGGTAGGTAATGGCACCCTCTGCATGCTACCCGCTATACCATGCAGCATTACCTAGTAACCAGCATCCATTTTGAGAAAATGACGCTGATAGCCACACTTTTTAAAATTCCTCGAAATATAGGAGTTTACCTCGCCTCTTTTGTTTTGCTGGCATCAGACGGATTCCTCTGCATACGATGCAAGTGCGTATAAATTACATATAACTTTGGCAACTAGGTACTTATGTAAGTAAACACTTGAGGAACTTCTACGGTTGTTCTTTTTACGATGAACATAGTAATGCGATGATCATCGAATGATGTGTGCGTGTGCTGAGTACCTTTATTTTTTTTTTCCATCCCCTAATTAAGTCTTGTAACGACGCACTCGGTTTCTTCCGTCTCCGTTAGGAGGTATGTACATAGTTTGGTAATCTATCGATCAAATTGGATATGGTGTCTTTGGGAAGCGGTCTTCGGTCCGATCATGCTAATTTCCAAGGTTCCCAAGAAAACTCAGCACTATGCCGCTATCCCACGTTATCCACTACCGATACGTAGTAGGAACCGGTCATTGACACCAAATTGAGCCTCACGAGCAATCAGACGACAGCGATAAAGATCGGGGTTTCAGCCTTATAAAGCCTTATATAGGGATATAAACATGATTAGCTAATTCCCAATATAGTTAACGTATTGCGATCGCTGATGAAACTCCGTCCATGCAAATTGGCCCAGATACAACATAAACTCGCAGCATAAGAGGAACTCATAAGTATGCATAATAACAATACCGTATATCGTATACCGTATGTATACTTATACATACGAATGAGTACTGCAGGTAAGATGGATATGATTATAAATTGTTTACATAATCGGTGTTCATGCCTAGCAAGCCAACAAGACTAGACCCATTTCCTTTCTTGAACAATGATGACTAAAGTTACCGAATTACCGTACTAGGCAATAGGTAAAACCTACTAGGTAGTAAGGTACCCACGCTAAGTTCGCGAACAGTCAGTGAGACTTGCCTGCAATTTTTGAGAAAGAAAGACCGGTACTTTCCATGTCATCCATGACTGCCATGGGTAAAAGCAAAAGCCTATATCAGGGCGAACTAGACAAGCTAGATAGTTCACCCCTTCACCCCTGCCCTAGCAGAGCCCGGGATCCAACGCGGAATCTCGTCATCAGACATGATTTATATGTACGATGGTGTGTGACCTATGAGATTCGTATAGAGCATGTCTACCAGGTAATTTGGACTATCAGACCGCCGGATATATGTATGTATGTTGGCCTAGTTCAAGACAATCTGACAGCGGCTTAGCTTACTCTAAGGCGCCCTGCAGCGGATAGATCACCGTGGCGCGATACGAAGTGACAAATCAAAATACACGAGATCAGGATGGTCAGGATGGATGGCACGCAGTACGCTTAATAAATGAAAGAATGAACTCACATATGCAGTAAACTCGCATAAAATTTTCAATGTTTTACATACATATGATATGTAAGTTGGATACGTGGATATGTAAGTTGATGATGCATCAAGTAGATGAAAAGTAGAGAGGCATTTGGCGTTGGTGTGTCTCGTAATTCAATACAAAAAAAGTACAAGTACAGTACCTAGAGCCAGGTTATTTGCACACCTTGGACTCTCAGACCTTCAAATTCCTGAGTCCTAAGCGTAATCTCACCATCATCCAATATCCGGATTTTCCACCCCTAGAAGCCGCGAACCCGCGAAGTTTCTCCTCAGCCCTACAAGCCATCTCAGATTGTAGGATTGAGACAAGCTAACGGGTTAATCAACTTTATGATTGGCTCCGCAGACTATTGCCTCGACGGAAATGGTTAAGTTTAGAACCTTAGAACCCCTCCTATCTGTGCCCCTCCTTCTCGCCTTGACATTTTAGCTCAGGTAGGTACCTACCTCTTACCACCACACCAACTCGTAGAAGAAAAACTTCCAGGTTCTAGCGTTACACATTTCAACTTATCTTTTGACATCTCATCAAATCAATACTTGGACAATATCTTGAGATAATTTTATAGGCGGCTTTTATTCGTTGACAACTCTTTCGACCATTATATCCTATTTCGATCGCTACATATAACCTTATTTACGCCCCATGTACATACTGGGTGTTATGTGTGCCCAGGTGGGATTTAGATTCTACCCATATTTTTATCCATACGACCTTGAACAAGATACCACTTCCTGACAATAAACTAAGCGCCTTCAACTCGGCTATCGTCATTACCGAATTCAGGTCTCAAAGACGAAGAATCATGACTGGTTCGTTAAATCTGGGCGGTGCGATTACTTTACGTGACCGCTCATTCGCATGTCTTCAGCAATATAACAGCTGCATAGGTAGGTAAGTGCGACCCCTAACATACCTCCTACCCAGGTACCTAGTAAACGCTAAGTTTACCAAGCCACAGTGCCCATGAGTACCTAGCTTGGTCATATTGAGCGGTTTCTGATACTAAACATCAAAGCATCATCTCATAAACCCACACGTCTATATTCTAATTTACCAAATTGCTGATCCGATGATCAAAACTTCCGACGAGCACTTACGTCAAAATAGGCCAATCCACGAGACTAAAAATAGGGAAGCTAATTACCTAGATAGGTAACCTAGCTCATCTGAGCTTGATCCTGCGAACCTTGGATTTTATGTTGGCGTCACCAAACTATACGCGAACGTCCAAAAGCCGCCAAAATAAGCGATTTCGGGGGACGTGATCTGTATTGATGATCGAGAATTCCAGGAGCCTCAGAATAAGCCTTCATCGAAAGGAATAATACGTACCGGCTCTGCAATGGGCTTACACATAAAAAAGTATCATCTAGGATGAAGTGTAAGACACTGGATCCAAGCTAATGCTTAATCAAAAGCCGACTGGGCTTTGATGATATGAGATTGTGCCACAAAATCGCCTAGAGAATGAATCTCTTATGATCTGCTACACAGCATGGCGTCTCGCCTTACTACGTGGGAGACTGCCTGTACCCTACAAGGCTTAAAGTGTCCGCTGAAACTGTGTTACTACTATGGTAGGGCAACGAAAATCGAATGTTGGCATCGACGAATCCTTGGCCGTTCTTGTTTGGTTTGGTATGATTTTTCTTCCGGCACTACGGACAGCCTTCCCCACATAATTATCGCATCCAACCATACACACCGAGAATTTTTTTCGACGTCAACTTAGCACAATGGAGAGACTCATCGTGACCGGACTCAAGCTAGAAAATAGCGATACTCCATATGTTACGCGTCGTTCGGACAGGACATTGTTTTGCGGGGTGCCCGAACGATCGGTCCCGCTCTACCGATCGTTCGACGATGTTCTAGAGCCCTTCTAGCACACGTACTAGTATTATACCTACTCAAATGTACGAAGCGCATACCAGCGGAAACAATATCCGCAGCTCGGGGAGATTGGACGGTTCCACGACGAGATTACCTACATACCTACGTGCCTACCTAGGCGGGGTCTCCTCAGCTCTCGCCTGGTTTGACAAGATGGTTCGACAGTCGCACTGGGAACTTGGATATACATACCGATGGTGAGGCGCAAAATAGTGATCCAACTGCGCGAGGTTGCGTACCACTTCGGTAGACGACAGGCGAGCCGCGCACGACGGACGCAGGCACCATTGTCACAGTGCAGTGATTCTCATTCGCCCCGAGCGGCACTTCTCGTTCGACATTGAGACATGATTCGTGAGCTTCCCTTACGTAGGGCCGAATGGCTGCAATCATGGCGCTAAGACGTCAAAAATGCCGAAGATCTCATTGCCACTTGGTAATGCAAGATCTGCCTAAGAGACTGGCTGACCGCCGGTGGATCCTCCGGTCGCCCGGCAGCTTCCGCCCCTTGTATGATTTCAGTCAATGCCAGCCAACCAACCGACTTCAACGCTTCGACCGCGACACTTTACCATTCTTTCACTATATTTATCATTTGGAGCACGTGAAGATTTGATACGGTTGATATCGAATCACCAATTCTATTTAAACTCAGTTCTGGATATTAGGTAGGTACCTAGGTAAGTATTAGTATTTTCTAAAATTACACGACCCTTCTCCTAAAACCTCAGCAATGTTGACTATTTTTCCATAGTATATACACTAGATCAGGGGGTGGGGGGCTTGAAAAAGGAGGACTAATCGGGCCAAGTACCTAAAACCAGGAAGTCTCCGGTTTAAACCATGGATAATGTCAATCCCAAGTGGTCAAATGTCGACCAACGGGAATTACCTAGTAGTTCATAGTAACTATATGCACTTGATTGGCAGTTTTGAACCATATCCATGATACCGGGAATGGATACCGAATTACCTGACAAGTGTCAGGTAAATTTTTCTTCATATATTTTCGTCTGAGGTAACTACGGCTACCTATTTTCTCATTTCATGCGTTGCTAAGGTACCAGATTTGTGGTTATAGCGCCTAACCAATCCACAGCAATCATCCATGAATTTAATCCCCACGTACTTCTCTAGCCTACCTACCCACCTAGGTACCTAGTGATTAAGGAACAATCATTTTGAACGCTTGACGATCTTCCAGCTTTTTGCATCATGTCACATGTCTACCTATCCTTCCTTATACTTACCTAGATTGTTTCATATGTTTACATAATGATGCTAATAAGTCTAGACTTCATAAGCTGAGTACGTAGGTTCGAACACTAGTCGAGGCTACTATTCCAGCTGCGGATATTGATTCCGCTAGTACGCATAGCTTACGAGTACCTAATAATTGACAGCCCTAGCTTGGCGTTGGAACCACTTTCACGAAATTCTAGAATACCGACCATTTGGCCTTCATGCTAAAGTCAGGAGTCTCGGGCAGTAGGCAAAACACTTTATTACACAGCCCAGTTCCAAGGTTGTAGCCCACCAAGACGCCACATCGGATGACGGAGCCTAGTCTGGCGATTCGACATCCATTATGCGTCGCTTCATCCCCTACCCAAACAGGCTGTTAGAAAACTTGATAGCCATGAAGATATCGGTGATTATCATCACACTAGCAAGTAGTTTACGGTGAAGGCCCCTTTTCAGCTGAGGGAACTACCACTAAAAGGAGCTAGATTAAAATACCTTAGTAGTTATTCGACCTCGGATCTTCTACTACAGCACACCATTCGCATTGAATAGTAGAGGCAACGACATTCTGTGTTACAACGACACCCTCCAAGATTTAATGCATGTTCGGCTGCGCTCGTGGTACATAAATGTTTCGTCGTTCGGGGTACAACTTCTTGCCCTTGCCTAATCCCCAAATTCCTAGGTCAATCCCCTCCTTTGCCTTAAATACAGTGTCTCTCAAACATACACCGTACACATTTAGCACAGTCTGTACAAGCTTATGTACCTGTCCTAGCGGGATAAGCACGTATGTATAGGGCTTGGCGCGTATGTCATGCAGCCTGAACTGCACGCAACCTTACAAGGCTGCATCCACCTAGGCATAGAGACGTAGGAGGTAGGTATGAGTTTGCCAATTCATCCCGTCCTCCCGCTCCGGACTCGGCTGGCTTGGGGTTTGGGGGCCAATACTTAATCGCCTGTTTCTGGTTACCAATCTACCTGTAGGACCTAGGTTATTTGGGTGTATGTAATAATAAGGTAGGCAAACAGGCAAGCTGTTCAGCTTCAGCCTTCTGGCTACAGCCTACGCTACCTGACTCATACGAGGCGACAAGGCTGCGCGTTTAATCGTTGGTTTGCCATCCTCCCTGCATTCACTCGACAACACGACCTCGAAGCCTTGAAGATCCCGTAACCTTTCAATCTCTTTACTGCTAACCAAACTCGCGCCGGCGTTTTTTATTGCCGAGTTCCCTGTCGCGTGATATGCAGGCTTGTGTGGCTGTGTCCATCAGAGACCAACGATATTCGTTGCTTATAACGATACTGCATATGCGATGCGTGTCTTCCAGACAATTTTTGTCCCTAAAAGTTTTCATATCCTTTCCTCACCACAGATGGGACAGCAACCTGCGACGATGATAATCTGATGATCTATTGGACTTCGATTCAAGTACCGACAGGCGTCAAATGCAATACGAGTCGCATTTGTCATAACTGACGTTGCCAACCACCTGAGTTTGAGTACTTACTACAACCTCCCTATCCGGTAAACAGGAACATCAGCCCTTTTAATCCGTGGCTGTCTTTTTGCCTGTTCCAAGTCTTCACACCTTCGCATACACACCCACACCCACACCTGCGGATATTTTGTCTCGTCGAGTGACGTCGAGAAGAGGCGCCGAAACTGATAGGTGGTTCATTATCTACTTGCTCATGCATGGAGTATCCCATACGTAACACCGAGAAGAAGCAAATAAAAAATAAAATAAAAATTTTTTTATCTCTTATCCTTTCCTCTAATATGAAAATTTAATGGCCCCTTGCAGCAATATGCGCTATATCCCACCCGCGGAGATTCATAACGACAATGTAAACGGGATGTCACTCTTCTACATTCGCTTCTACTCCGACCCAATCACGATGGGCAAAGAAATTATAAATCACATCTCGCCTTGTATATTGGAAACCTTGGTCAAAGTTGCGAATCAAACAGTACCGATTCACATTCACATGCATCAATTTTCAGCGCCTCTTTCGGATGTACTGATCCGTAAATCGCTTAAAGGCCTTTTAAAGATGGCGATCCAGCCTCAGTCAGCAGATATGACGTTCAAGGCTGAGTCCCGCCAGCGCGGTATACTGAGCCCCCCACAGATAACGAGTGAAGATGTAATAAGGCAGCAAGGAGATCAGAGCTGATCCCGGACAGACTCCTCATCCCCGGCTCCCGGCGTCCTCTGACAAAGCTCCGGGCATGAATGGGTGAGACTCGTGGAAGCCCAGTGGCACAGTCCACGCGCCCCCGCAATGACGGCCCATTCGCCGGCTATTGATATATTGATCAGCCGGGAGGTATATTGCTTCCGCTGCGGATGGGACGTTGTTGCGCGTCTAAAGTGTGCTTTTGAGGACCCCTTTTCATCTGCAGAGAAACCTCATCGAACAAGTCCCCCGTCCCTTGGGGTCTCGCGGTGCTACTACATCGCTCGACTAATTGGAGAACATATCACGCAGCATCGCATCAAGCGCCGATTCTCTAGTGGCGCTCTTCTTTTACCCTATCAACCACGAAGCCTAACGTGGTATGCGCACGTTCAGAGTAGCAGCAAGTGCCATACCTAGGTCCCCGGAAGGGACTGAGGTCTTACTTCGTCAATATTCCGGAGGATATATATGGCGTATGCTATGTTATTAATGAAGGAACGTTTCAGAATGAGTTTGGACCGTCGCTTAATATTTCTTTTTGCTAAGCACTGCATACCACACAGGCGACGGCTGGTTTTTCTGGCTGGACGGCTGGCTGCCCTAGAGCAATGATTTCAGGAACAAGCCAGCCTTCAGAATGCCCAGTGCATATGCGAAGACAACGCACCCTACATGTAGCCATTTTGTGTGACATATGCTACCGAGGGCTTCCGTTCTCGCGGGCATTTTCTCTCCTAAGCTTCCTAAACGGGAAGCTCGGGAGAAAACTTCGGCCGATCTTCCAGAAGTCTAACCTCTTCGATGAAGGTATGTATGGGGATGTATGACATGTATGGCACGCACACTTCATTAATTATACCTCCCATATGATATTTATACCTCTGGGGACTATACAACATATTTCCTGCATATCAACCAATGACCGAGATATCAATATATCGCTTACCTATCGACTCAACTAATCTTGATTCATCTCCTCAGATCCTGAACGCCTGAACGCCGACCTCTGTGGAACTTCGACTTCATCCCTACCCACACGAAGCGAAACTTAGCACGTGGCCAATCATCAAAGCGTCCCTTGCTAAAGGGTTTCTTGGGACGAATTTGTGGTCCAATAGGTACTAGGTAACTATCAAACTTGAGTCCGCTTTAACTGACAAGACGTTTCTGTTATTTCCACCTATATCCCATGAGGGCTCTAGCGGGTCTCGTCTCCATGACAGTAGGCGATCCCAATTTGTCAAGCTTTCCCAGACTAGCACGTCGGCAAAATAGCACGGGAATTTCGAGACCCCTTTCAGTGGAGCATATTCTTCGACAAAGGTAGCATAGTAACGACCCTGGATTTCAGAAACTGGCTCTCGTAAGGCTGACCAAGGCCTCGGTATATGATAACCATGGTTAGTAGATATGATCCTGATCCCGCCCGTTACATCATTCTCCACCCGCACGAGCTCCATAGCATCCTGCCTGCATACAGTCCCGGCCTTACTCCTTAGAGTGAAGTCATGGGCGGTTTCCTATCTAAAATACCGATTCAAACTAGGATGTCAGGCTGTCCATCATCTACATACATACATAATTACATAGGATATGTATCCATCCCGAGCAAAGAATCTACCACCTCGGATGCAGTGGGTAAGGGAAGCCGGCTATTTCTTATAGTAACCTTGTAGTAACCAAGAAAGACGCGCGAATGGATTTGCTGACTGCACATTTCAGCTTACCATGCAGCCTAGCCCTTTCTTCCAACTGCAAGATCTGTCATATTGCTGTCATTTTCCAACGCTAGGCCTTATGGGAGCGACTTAAGAAAAATATGTAGGCTATCATAAACTATGCAGGACGTCACACTCGATGTGCGTTGGTGGTGAAGATGTCTTCCTTAAGCAAACTAGGCGCTCCACCCGTCTAGCGACAAACGAGCCCGAGCCCTGTCGTCCCACTCGACGAGTAGCTGCGGTATGCACAGTACAGTCAGTACATTATATACACCACCTACATACAGCTATACACTACTCGCCTATCTAGTTTATACAAATGCATACCTACTCTGCTTCTGGACAATGACGGGTCCGAAATGAAGTCCGGGACCACATACTTCCGTTTTTAAGAGTTTCATCGCGTCGAGCGCTCGCGGGGTTCAATCGCCGTCGCGATGCAACTCTGTGTCGCTCGGCAAGGCATAGGAGAGAGACCCTTAAACGTCTTAAAAAGCTCGAGCCTAATATTCTGAACCGAGGCGACGACCCTCCCGGCCGAACCCACTCTACTAGCCCCGATATAGTGATTGGTCCGCTGCTGGTAACTACACTTTACTTACAGCGGCACGTCGCTTGGGCTTTCACCAATTTGCTCTCTCTCTCGCTCTCTCTCTTTGATTATGTACGATGATTACATACCTACAGTACCTAGCTTTTTATTCACGAGGCCTGTGGATACCCTCTCCCTCTGATTCGCATGCGTGCGTACGTTAGCGTACGTAACCGAGAGAGGTAACCCATAAACTCCATAGGCATTACAGTAGCTGTACATAAGCCCCCGCGATACGATCCCCGGGTGGGTTTATGAACGCAAGGGATGTTCCGGTACGTTCTGGATTTTCCTGATTTTACCTGATTTTCGCCGACGTTTCGAGGTTATAATACATGAGAATGGCACAAATAGCCGTAGCTCTACGGCCCACCGCATATAGGCCTCTACGTCATGTGTTTCCTGTCCTATGGTAAATCCCTAGCTAAAATAGCTTAATAAGGATGTAAGCAAGCGCAATCTTTTTCGCCGCAATGGATCTACCCTATATTGTACATGTAACCCTGGGGCAGGTTCAAGGTCAAAGTCAGCTACTTTACCTAGAACCTAGAACCTACCTATCTACCCAGGTAGCCAACCCACCGGAAGTCCACCAGCGGAAATTCGCCTCCTCGTGTCGCCGGACGGACGGCCTTAAGCAGGGCTGGCACGACATTATCTGGGATCTCGTTCGAAGCCCGATACGACGGGACTGGCTGTACGACGATACACCACATTTTCGCTTGCTACGACGTACGCGCGTGCGTGCGTGCGAGAGCTGAGCTGAACATTTTTGGACCTACGGGAGCTAGAACGTAGTCGGCGTCGATCTTAGACTGAAACGAAAATCGTGCGTTGTTAATGTCTTGTGATCACATGTGTATGCATGCACGTTGCTGACTGCAGATATCGTTTTCTCATTCTTCTGATTATTATTTGGTGTTCTTATTTTTCATCAGATTTTTTTTCTTTCTCGTGCTCGGGCTTATCTAAGCTTGTGTGTGTGCCAGGCGAGGCAACGTCAGGTAGGCTACGGCCGTTCTCGCGGCGGTCATGGGGGGAGGGGGGAGTAACGATATCATGATCTAGGCTAAGCTTCCTTACATACGAATCATATCATGGGGCGTCAGATTCCTTTCGCGTAGCACAACGCTGATTAACACGTTACCTGACGGAAGAAGCACTCCGCGTGTCACAGGAATGGCGAGCGCCGATATCCTACCTGCTTGAGTTGGCATGTAGTCAGCACCTTCGGTGACGGCGCTGGACCGATCGTCCGTCACGGTGATCGTAACTGGTACGGCCGGGCCGGTGCGGGATATACTGTCAGAATCAGGCTCGGCTTCACTTTTATGACGAAAAATTTTATCTCTTTCTCAGCCGCATCGAGACTGAGATGCATCCTTTCGGTAACGCGGAAGATTCAGCAAATCCAGCAAGATAGGGTAAATGGAGCTATGCTCTTCAGAGATTAGTTTCACCATTGACTAAACCCACGCGGCACGCCAAAATTTAGCAGCCGCATCGACCCTCTTTGCTGTGCCTTGGTATTGGTTTATTTACGATACTTCGACAATTTAGAATTTTATCTAAGCCATTCTTTACCATGCTGCTATGATACACCGTCTGTCCACTTTCAATGGCAATATCTATATTCCAAACTACGCCATGGAAGGCATCTACGGATCAGTTGTGAATCTATATAGGGATCAGCCTAGATCATACACTCGGTATCGCCTAAGCCGCCAGTCGGTCTTCGATTCCACTTTTCTCGGTCCCGACCTAAGGTGTTTTCAGAACACACCGTTCCATCGATGCCAAGACCCAGCTGTTAAGTGTCAAGGATCACGAGCCATCGTGAGCCCACCACGCCTGGTGTCGATACAGGATATCGTAGATGAAGGGTTGCATTGCCATGGAAAAAAGGAAAGAAGTAGTGGATAGGGAATTTAACTTTGAAATATGGATGGAGACGTTCCATCGAGGTGGACATTGTCTGATATCTACACTAGTGAGTTCTCAAAATCATGATCTTCTTAGCCTCGCTCTTGGTTACCTAAGTAGGTGTCTTGGGTAGCAAGATATCAGCGGTGTAAAAAGTATGCCCCTGGTTGCATAGAGAGCCTCAGCTGAGGATCATGTCGAGGCCTGATCGACTATGACTCAAGTTCAGCGCGATATTTCAGCCCTAACTGACGGGATTTCTGGTTCGGTACCTCGCAATCCATGTCACAGGTTAACTAGGGACTACTTGGGGACATACGATGCAGCGTGGTATATTCCAAATTACAAGGTATATTTGCTAGGTTGAAGCTACTACGATGCTTGCTCATTAGCGAACTTCGCTCCTCTGCCTTACGGCGAGGGCCTATTTTTAGGTATTATATCATTTACAAGCTAATACTAATACTGTACCTACTACATCAGTGGCAAGTTTATACACTATGCCTTATGGAAACCCCGACTGATGGATGGGAATCGTGGGATTTTACATATGTGCATGGAAGTTTCGTCTTCTTCGATCGCGTATAGCTACCTGAAACTTCTAGGCATGATCTGGGAGGATTCGGTAGCCCTGTTTAGTAGCTGGTTAGATCAAGCGCTAGCAATAGGACCCTTGGCACGTTCGAAGAAGAATGTCCGTGTCTCGGAGAGTTATTCGTGAAAAATAAGTCATAGGCTTGTTGGATGATATGAATCATGATGATTGTAGTTTTCGTGGGCGGCGCTTATTTGCGTGAAGTTGTGGTTACGTGGTGGAGATTTTGGATTCTGAATCCATCTTTGATGCATGCCCCAATTCCTGCCTGGTAGAGAGACCTGGATACAACAAGACCGTATGCAGTAGGGGCCGTGGGTTATTATTGTAAATTATAATGGAATCGAGTATAAAAAAGGGGGCACTTGTGTAACATGAAATCCATAAATACCCCTTTTTAATTAAAGCGAGAAGTACCAGGTAGCAAGTAACTATTCACAGGGAGGCCGTAATTAGTAATTACCAAACTAAGAGCGAAGAGTCTCGATCGAACAAACACTGAGTCATTATCCTCGAGGTAGTCGGCATAACCTTGCGTGTTCTAAGGGTAGTTCGATCGAACAGCTCGCAATCCATTGCCCTACGAGGCAGATGGATTCGACTCATACAGGTCTCAGCCTTATAAGAACGTGGACGTCGGTCCCACTTTGGGGGCGGCTACCAGTCCTGGCCCCTATCCCATACCAACACAAAAGGATACGACGGAACAAAAACCGCCCCCAACCTGGAGAAATTCCGGGCTAGGATAGATCGGGATATATTTTTAGACGGAAATGTTATAGCTTATGTAACTATTCTCGTAAGCTAGATTTATATATAAAAAAATAAGAAAACACGAATTTGGCGAGGAACGAGGTTCGAAACGCGATATGGCACGGACTCTGGAGGGCGGACGACAGTAGACTAAACTCCGCCCATTCCGCCCACTTCAGCAGTACATGTCAAGCTAGTGAATACACCACGTGGGTGACGGAAAACGTGGCTCTCTGACACTAAAGACTTTAGGATGGGAAATCTCCGAACCACTTAAATGTATATTTATTGACTTCAGCCATTCCATTTCTTTTCTCGAACGAAGGATCTCATAAGAGTAAACGCGTTGGTGTTCATTTGATATCCTTCAGGTAAGTAGGATGTGAAACCTAGACGAGGATTGTCCGAAAACAGCTTTCTAGAACACCCCTCAAACGTCTGGGTTTGGTATCGAATGGATTGGATGCGGCTGTTACTTGCTTGTTTGCCTTGCCCCGATCCCCCTCCGATGGGGCTGCTGCGCCCACCGCGTTCCCATCCTTCCGAAGCTTCCCAGCAGGAGCAATCACGATCTAACTACTATCATCCTCGTCCATTGATTACTAGCGTCTTAGAAATCTACCTAAACCAAATCCCGAATATGTCTTAATGGCACAAGAGGTTTCAACACTGTTTCTCTTGACGGACATGGAATAGTTCGGTAGCTATTGCATGCCTCTCGGTCCGTTACCGACGCACATATGTACTTGGTTCCAATGAAGTATCGATACAGACCGAAAAGGAAAAGGGTTTCCAAAATTTTTGTTTGCCTAGGATCGAGCATCTTCACCGCTTTATTAGGTACTTACGCGCGAAGAGGCCCTAAGTTCTGACTTAGTCCGCTAACCACAGAGCCGGGACGTCCGCGGACGGTTAGATGGGATTCCCGGCGCCCTCATTAGCTAGCTCCCATTACCTAGGTAGGTAGAGGATCGAACGCATACAACATATACATACATACGTATACGTAACGTGGGATAGGATAGGGATGGATTGACGAACAGGGGGCGTCGGCTCGAGCGAGCGGCAGTAGAGATAATGAGTATGGACGAAGGCGAAAGGGATGGATTCTGCATTTCGTCAAACCAAACGCCATACCCCCTTTCGCCAAATTCCGTGCGCTTTGAAGAATAACGGGTTTGTAACGGGTTTTGCAACTTTCAATCTGAGCAAACTATTGCCATTTTTACCTTGGCGTCATCATACACGGAACACAGACGTCAGAGGAAACGCACAACCAGACGAATAGATATGAGCGAAAAAAAAAAAAAATAACAACAGAAGAGGATCTTCCGGGCTGAACGCATCCCCTAGTCTGCATAAGGAGATAGTTCGGCGGCCGCAACAACAGCCCTCTCTGCTACGAAATTCTGTAGCACGAAAAATCCCATGCAGCCATGTGAGCGTGAAGGAGCTAGCACTTAGCAAGCAGCGCACGTCCGCTAAAATTAATGACTTAACATAACATGCTATGTCGTGCCAGCAACCCAGCTGCCGCTGCTGTGCCGTAGGCGAGCAAAGGATCGTCATCCCTGCCGTCCCCCTTCCTATTTCAGCCAGTCCTGTGTCCCACGACGAACACACCGGCTGGCGGGGCCATAGCAGCAGTAGCTTGCCCTTCCTGTTAATTTAGGTAGGCGGCCTAATATACCGCACGTGAAGATCTATGTGTGTGCTTGCTGCGGTAACCTCCTTATGGGGGAGGAGCCAGCGTGCAGCAAGCAGGTATGTAGCAAGCAAGCAAGAAATAAAGCGCGCGCGCGCCAGACAGGAACGTGGGCCTAGTATGGAGCGGGAAGCTCGACCCGTTAGTGTTGTTGTTGGTGGAGGAAGAAGAAATGATAGCATACCTACCTAGATACTTGCCCTACCGAGAAGTCGAATATCAAATTTCGATGGGTTTCGTAGCTCTTGTTAGGAGCGTGGGACTTTTACATAACCTGGGAAACTCGGGTCTAAATCGCGAAAAGGGGGCACAGGTATGATTCTGAACAAAGCGTTTGTGGCCATCGATATCTACCCGCCCCCCATTCATCGTACCTCGAGTACGAGTCCGACCCGAGTTTGGTGGGCACTTTTGCACAAAATTTGCTGTCCAAGCTAGTTTATTGTTATTTGCGGTTACTTGAGGTACAAACATGGACCTTACGGCGTACACGCTATTAAGTAGGTAGGTATATAGAAACATTAAGCATGAAGGAATTTGATGGGACCTGACTGGGATTCATTCTGCTTCGGTACTCTTTAGCCCTAAACGCCGCAGGGAGGGGAGCTTCGAAGGATGAGAAGGAATGGAAAAGTTCTGGCCGGCGTCTGCGATTGCACGGTTTACGCGATCAGCGTGTAATTCATACGATGTCGTAGTCTTTCTTCTTTCAGAGCCATGCGCACACGTAATAAGAATTCTGCAGCTTTGCGAGGCTCCTTTATGCATAGTTTAATTCCGATGCGACTCTGCTAATGTAGAGCAGTAAAGACTACCTTAGTTCGATCTTGACTGACTCAGAACTCTAACCAAGTGACATTTCAGTGACAAGCAGTGATGCATGGCTTGCTTACGTCTCCATCGTCGCGATTGTACATATGTAAGGCGGGACTGCGACGTATGAGGGTCGTTAAGGATTGCGATCCTCGGCCTAGGGTTAGCTGAAGCTAAGAAGTTATCAAATTTAGGAATTATATGCCTAGCATTCAAATTAAGTATAGCTACACAGGTATCTCGATATTTATAACCACCTACATATGTATAATTTCTATCATTACAGGATAGCTATACTGCAGAAGGGATATTAATCAGAAGCTGGGCAAGGCAAAACCAAGACTATCTTGGAGACGGCGTAAAAGGTGGATGTTGTATCCTCGTCATCAAAAGTCCTTGTTATCTTGATCCGGAACAGTTGGTTGGCCGCCTAGACAACTATAAGGTCTTAGCTTTTAGACGATCTTAACAGATATACCCAGGCATTTTTGATGGCAGGATTACCTGTGATCAAGTCAGCCGTTGATTCTCCCATGGGACAATAGAGTTAGCCATGCGGCGAAGACTTACACCGTGGTTTGTGAATGCCTAGTACCACTGGCGATATTCCATTGGGCGACTATGACCAACACGTCCAGTTTTGAGCTTAGTTACTGCCGTATTAGTATCGTCGTGAAGAATATCAATAGAATTTATGGTGTAAGGCTGACCCCTATAAGGCACAATAAGCTTTTTAGTGTCAGTCGAGACTCAGTTGTGTGCATAATCAGTTCCCCTTTCCCCAGACGTTGAAAATATGGTAGCTACGCCACTCTTGTGCGGCGCAAGCGTCTTCAGAGTCGTCGTACGTGAACTAATCATATCGGTTAGAGGCTCAGTTTATTACAGCTACCCGCGGGTCCACTTTGAAAATTTGCTGTGCCGCTGTTCAACATATCCAAGGTTTCAATAAGATCCAGATACCCGTGGTGTTTCGAGACAAGATCTTTCGGTGATAATGTGACCCGCATTTGCGTGAAGAGACGGAGGAGATCAGAGGAGTTTCTCGAACTCCTTATGTCATGTAGTCGTTGTCCCCGTTTTCTTGTGGAGAGAAAGAGACATTGATTTCTGGATTTAACAAGCTACTATCTTTTATCCGTCACCAAGTCTGGGGTTTCTAAATGGGAGTGCCGAAAAGGCATTTTTGCAAGCGGCGTCAATGGAACATTATCCTGGATCTCTTTACAAATTAACAAAACCCACACTGATACCTACCTAGTAATTCTAAATCGTGTACAAGGTATGCGAGCTACGCCGCTAGAACCGGGTATCCGTTTCCAGTTACTACTGGGAAGTGATGTATTTCAAAGCCAGGCACCTTGTACCTGCTACCTTGACTTTGAACGAACAGCAACCGCGCGCTTGAGTAAACCATGCAGTAAATATCTAGGATCCACAATGTTGCCTGTAGTGGCAATTTTATCGTGATGATTACCTGTTGTTGAACTAACTAGGCTCGACTTGTAAGAATTCATCTGGACTCACCGCCGTCTCTTAGTAGAAGTTTCAACCGCTCTGTTGCCTGGATGGGTTGGGGTCTTTAGTACGATGTTATATCCATATCGGTAGATGATAGGTTAAGAAAAAGTGTAGATACGATAAAAATGGAGTAAGGAAATTTTTGGTCGGAGGGTTTCTCAAATAAATGTTGGGCAGCAGAATAGCCATTAACTAGTTCAGGGACACTTTGGATCTTTGAAGTTTTGCTCTTAGTAAGTTAGTTTACGCCGTATACATATACGATTTCGCCGAGTATCTTATATTCCAGGGATCTCAGTTTAGAATAACCTAGTAAGACATTTGGATACTCCTAGGTAAAGTTGTAAGGATTGTACACCAATAGTTGCCATCATCATGTTATAAGAGGATAATTGGATTGTGAACTGATATAAAATAAATAACCCTAATTCAAGTTCAATTTTAGCCGAAGATAGTGGTTTTTTCAAAGAAAGATTTTTACCCCTTAACGAGTTGTAGAAACAATTTATTGAGGTTAAATCTCAGAGTATTAAAAATTTGTTTGATATATTATATGAGTAAAACTACATGGAACGTGCGATAAGATTATGAAATAACTACCTACCTAGTTATCAAACGTTTAGGTACCTACTAGGTAGGTAGGCAAAGGCAGAAGAATGCCACGATACTTCATTGTAATGTAGGTAGCTAAGACATAATTGTTAGCATAAAATGGTAACACAAGCCCCTATATGACGGCTTTAGAGCTACCATGATTATCTTGGTCCGAAAGCATAAAACCATGATAAATGAAAACGAAACAATGCTCTGATACCGTTTGAATCTTCATTATCGAAAGGATTAATATAGGTTGGCGAACTGTCAATTCAAAGATCTGTTATAAATACAACGAGTCTCTGTCCGTTTACCCGAATTTACCTGAAGTTATCTTGGTATATTTAGAATAGGGGTAAACACTGCTTACCTTCGACTCCAACGTCCTATGGGCCCTTGCCTAACGATAGCCACGATGAATACCTAGTAGTTTGATCTTTAACGTCAAACTTGTGTTAAAATCGAAGATCTATGTTTTTCATGAGAAGGTCCATTCAACTTTGCCAATGTTGGAGTTTCTTTCTTATCATGAGTAGGTATATAAATCCAGTCAGGTTGTATTCTTGAATATTCTTCGTATACTCCCTACTTTATGCGAAGTTGACAATGATAACCACTCTTATCTGACTGGGTTATTTGGCTTTACTCTTTTGCTCTAGTTCCTTTTCCATTCTGTTGGCCTCGGCACCCGTGCCATCCTCAGTGGCAATGGATGGTATATCGGTACTGGCTTCAGCAGCTTTACGTTGCTGTTCCTCGTCCTTCTCTTGCTCTGCGAGCTTCTGTTCTTCGTGTCCAAGTTCCTGGAAATCAATATCCTCAAAACCAATCCGTTTTAGGATGGGAGCGGTTGCGTGGCGATACAGCGTGTGGCCATTGACTAGGTCACCAACCTCGACGTTCTCGACACCCTTTACGTTGAGTATTGGACTTAGTCCAGCTACGCCGAATTGGATGCTACTGGTTCTAGATAAGAAAGCGAGGATGTAGTCTTTCGTGCTGTAGACGTTAACTACTCTACCACTGACCACAGAACGAATCCGGCGCCAATCCGCAGAATTACTAGGAGCTGGCGCGCCTAGTATTATCGCATTTTCGACGAGACCAAAGGCTTTCCGCTCGGCAAGCTGTTGAAGACAGACATGGACGACTTTGGCGCCAAGCGAATACCCCACGAGCGTGACAGGTCGTTCGCCTTGCGCTTTGTTGATGAGAGCATCCGCAAGCACCTCTCCGGCCTTCTGTGCTCGTTGGTTGGCGACGTACCAAGGATTATCAATGAGATGGCGGGCTTTCTGTGTACGCGTTAGTAAATCATATGAGAATCATACATCTGGATTGACGACTCCTAGAATAACCCCTAAACTTACCAGGAGTGCTAATGGCCATAATCCAGCCGTCAGAGCAGCGAATACCGTGCGCTTGATAATTTCGGACTTTGCATACGACCAAGCTGCGGAAGTGACCAGAGAAGTGAGTGCGTTACCCAAATTCATTAGGGCTCCAAGCTCAAACCGGAGAGCGAACGTCTCTTGGCCTGGCCCAATGCATTTCCAAGGCCCAACTACGTCATCTTTATTTCCTAGCCAGCCTGATATGCCAATGGCAACCCGTAATCGTCGTGCTTCGATTTCGCTCTCTGGTTCATAGGTGGGCACAAATGCGAAGTCTTCTACGTCTCTGGTATATTGCTCCACTGTAGTGTCCGCTGTAAGTAACCATATTATACTGAGGATAGCGTAAAAGAGGCTGATAGTTAGGTACTGGTACTCACTAGCTTTACTTGTCATCCTGGCGCCGTAAGCACCGAATAGACTGCCAACTAGAACGCCACTTCCGGCTAATGCCCCAAGATACCCCGCAGTAGCTGTAGCCCCTAAGCCAATGCCTCCCAAGACCGTACCGAGACCAGATGCTAGGAGGGGCGCTGCTAGTCCGCCTGTAATGCCGATGAGGGCTGCGCCGGCTACCCCAGCAATGCCCATTTTCCATCTACGGGATGTGCGATTTTGATCGGCTCTTTTCTTAGCCTCTTCGTCACCCGACATCTTCTCGGCCGCTGTCAGGAGGCCACGGGCGACCTTCTTTTCGTCTTCGGAAAGTACTGCAACTGAAAGCCCCAGACTTGTGGTTAAGTGTAATAGGAGGATGCGTGAATGCGCATTGTAGTGTTCCAGGCTTAGAAGAAGCAAGAGAACTGAGTGCAGGATCAACATTCTCTTCTCTCTGGCTACTTCACGTAGTGGGGTTTCAATAGGGGCATATAAGTTTAGTAGTGCTTCAGCAATTTCATCTCCACCTTCGTTCTCATCAGTCTTAGTTCCGTCTAGACTTGATTCGAGATTTGAACGCGATGTTTCTGGTTTTGCTTGTTTCGACTGGGGTTTAGCCGTTTCTCTCGAGTTAACGACTTCCCCGACACGGAGAATGATGCTGTCTCTCCAGTCATCGAAAAATTCTAGAGCACCAGTCTTCAATGCAACCATCTTCGCTTCACCGACTTCTTTTTCTAACTTAGTTGGTTTGTTTCTCTCTTTCTCTGGCGTTTTCTGTGTTTCCTTGTTTTCTTCGTCATTGGTCGTTTGATTAAGGTCAGCGGGTTCGGCATTTTCGTCCGTGTTTTTAGCAAGCTGGTTTATTTGAGGCTTTGTTTCTGTAGGATCAAATGTGTCGATGAGCCTTTTGCGCATGAGCTCAGTAATGTCGCAAACGAGAATTGTAAGGGCACTACGATCTTCATCTGTCTCTAGTACGGTTGTTAACGACTCCCCTTCATCATCTTGCTTCTTGGCCGACTCCGCCTTGCCACCACCTTTCAACAACTTGTTAGCTTTCTGAAACATCGATGTACTTTCGTTTTTCTTGATTGATTAATTATCAGATATTGCATCGGTTGGAAAGCACCTTTTAATCACGAAGTAAAAGATTAAGTTGAATGTAGGCAGGTTGATGGTTTGACAGTTGAACATTAGGTACTGCTTAGGTACCTAAGCTTACTGGCTTACCACCTCCTACGTCATCTATCCGGTTATTGCTTACAGCGATAATCCTTGCTAGAGATATACACCCATAGGTGCCTAGCGGGGTGCGATTTCCTCCACCACTAGATGATCAACTTACATCTTACATCTTCTAATTTTTTGATTTTGTTCATTTTATGATACGTTACAACATATTTTAAAATAAATAAATTTCTAGGAAATTCGCAATAGTTAAGAGGCCAAATCCGATACCAGGCCAAGACAACTATGTACTTTGTTGTATTCACGTCTCGTTTGACAGCGCAACGTTGTTTGACTGACTAGCAGAACCGAGCGTATCCAAGTACTTGCGCATAGCATCATCTGTCGTGCTACCGATATAGAAATTTCCAAGGAGCTGCGCTGTCATTTCAGCATGCGAGATTACCCCGAGACGGATAGCGTCATGCATCATGTCCATCAGAGAGTGCTGAGTTACAGCGCGTCTAATACGCTCTAAACTGTGGTCAACATCTTACCCAGGGAGCACGAGTACTTGACAGGAGGGGTCTCGAAACTAACTCTTTATGACTTTATTTCTACTCTTTAGTATTTTGATCTCGTATTTGATTAACGAAGATCTTGGATACTCTGTCTTCATGCCAACCTCGTGCCCGAGGCTAGTGATGATGTAGTCGAGAGGCTGACTATTGAAGCTGAAGTACTTTGGGGGCACTATTAGGGCTGTTAGCACAGCGGGGCTCTACAAAGGTCCGTGTGTGGAAGTCTTCGTCACCTACGATTCTTATCGTCCTTCATCTCTCTCGAGTTGGAGACGTCCAACTTGATCTTCGATGGCTCTACATCGGCTCTTTCTAGTGCATCTCGGATCGCTTCGTCGTCTTCTATCTTGAGTTAAGTATTGTTTTAACTCGAAAACCATGTTCACTGCCTAGGGAATGGAACGTACTGTAGATGATTATGCCTTTCTCAAAGCGAGCATCTGCCGAGTAACACATGAGGAAAAAAACATCGACGAAGCCAATGAGGCGGACTTTTCCAGCCCGCCTTTCGCCATTTATTAAGACTTCCCATGGATGAATGTCACTATTGAAACTGGGTTAAAATCCAAACTTTGGATGTAAGAGCAATATGCAAGAGTTTGAACGATGAACGTACTAATCACATTCTAGAGACTTATCGTGGACGGATCTATCAAACACCTTCAACACTCGATGGTAGGATGCCATTTGATCATATGGTGCTCTTCAGTGGAATTTTACGAAACAAGTGAGAGTGAAAAAGAAGCTTCGTCCTATAGGTACGGATTGCGATGAGAACGTGGAGGTTTTTAGCTATCTATTATCTAGGGCCCAATACTTTCTCCTTTCTGAAAGTGTCTTCCTATAACCCTCATATTATGGTGTTCAACCAGGATTGGACAGTGCCCCGACGCCCCCCGAGAATATTGCTAGCTGAAAGTCCAGCTTTGGCGTTCTCACTGCATGACTTGCTGCACCATCCCTTCACCCAGATCTTTAAGGAACCATACCTACCTAGGTACTTACTAGGTAGTTATCAGGTCGCCGATTAAAACGCTGCAGGACTTTCAATTAATTCACCGATAGAGTTGAAGGGGCAACCCTAACCACACTGGTTTCCATACAAATCATCTCGCTAATGATATATCGCCAAAAGACCAGAGAAGTTTTCACGGTACTGACAAGGGCCCTACCTAGTTATTGGATGGGAATTTGCCGTCGCGACAATAGGACATGCAATTGTATAGGTACCCTACCTAGGTAGGGACCTAGTAGGCAGGTAGGGTAGGAGCTGAGTTTTGGAGGGGGAAGTGATCTCTGCGGTGAACCAGTATGATTTATCATAGAGGTTAATACGAAGGTGCCTATGGCGTCCGCCGTGGCTTTAAATTTGGGGTATTTCTCCAGTAAAGGGGCGGGCTTCCGGCCTTCTAATTTCAGCAGAAAGGCAACACTTGCGCTATTAGAACTTCTGGTTCTGTAAAGCGACTACCTATCTTTCCAATTCTACTCTAGGGCACAGCAAAAATGTCGAAGGCAACAGCAGAGTACATCGCTGTGAGAGCCACTGACTTAAAAACTAAGTCGACAGCAGCTTTCGACATCGCCATCAGCAAAAACCCGGACAAGATCCGTGCTATGTTGAACGTCTGGCTTGTCCCTGAATTTAAGCCCACATTCTACGACGAGCAGGATCGATACCCCAAAGGATTCTCAACTACATCAGGCCTTGATGATGTTGAGTTGTTGGACCCATCCTACTCTTCAGCCATTGCGGAACCAGGTGGTCAAGAAGGCCGATACCCGGTACGCATGATTGACCTCGAGACGATGAATTTTGTCGATTATCCCAGCATTGGCCCTCAAAGTCAATATTGCATTCTCTCACATAGCTGGAAGGGAAATGAAGTCAATTATAAGTACGTCGGGGATGCTAAGTTCAAAGCCTTCAACCGTGCGCTTGCCGCAGCCCAAGTCGACAATATCTCTAGTGACACCACGTCTACTAGTGCCTATCGCGTAAACGACATCGATACAATCAAACACCAATGTAATCTAGACATTCTCGAGCAAGAAGAACAAATCAAGTCACTGGCAAATAAGAACAATGTTTTGTCTAAGCTTGGGCTAAGCGACACTAGTGACATAGTCGAGGAACTGCTCTCACGACGAGTTGATGTCCAAATCGCGGAAAATGGACATGATGGCCGAGGCGGACTTCAGCGGGGCAAGAATATAGTTGCGACGGCACTTGCTGCTCGCGACTATGAGAACATGGAAGGCGAGGTCTTCAAGCAGTTCTTAGGGGACATCGGCCTCGACCACGATAAGATTAGCAAGGTCATCAGCGACGATACGGATGATAGCAAACCAAAGCAATCGGAAATAGACATAATCAACGCAGAGGAAGTTCTTGCTCAGGAAAAGCGGAAGCAACTCGAAGAAGCCGAGAAAATCCAATTCTTCGGCCATCATGGCCATATCCGTGAGGCAATTGACGAGTTAATTGCTTGTCTACAACGAAAGAGGTCTATGGTTAAGATCGAAAAGGCCATTGAGAGGTCTAAAGAGATCTTCGATAAGAATCCATTCCAAAGAACGGAAAAACGTTACTTATGGATTGATTCATGCTGCATCAATAGGGGCGACGATGGGGAATATGCCAAAAGTATTTCAGCCATGGGGGAATGGTATAAAAATGCTGACTTCTGTCTTGTCCATCTAGACACTAACAGGGGCGTCCCCAAAGATTCGCTAGAGGATTGGCAAGTTCTAAAATCCATCATACCTCGCCCACAGCCCAACATCATGAAGTACGAAGACATCACCGCCCATAATCCAGAGTGGTCAACCCGCGCCTGGACTCTTCAGGAACTTGTGATGAGCAAGACAACTTTTTACGTAAACTCTGCCTGGGAACTCCTTAGCAGGCCAGTCGAATTTCTTGGACCATGGTACTATTTATACCCATTTGTGTCTCTTTATATCAGTATGGATACTAATAATCCATATTCGCCTTTTCTCGGGGATAGAAAAGCTGTGGTATCGTTGGTCGATGCTCTAAATATGAGTGGCATTCAGGTATGGACATATGTTCCTTAGTGCCCCCTTTCCCCGCATATTAGGTAACATTACCGCGATATAATTAGGTACCTAAGGTACCTATATTGATAAGGAGTCTAAGGCTTACATATTTAGTAGTATTCCGTTCAGGATACCGATCCAAGCAATGAATCCCTTCTCCTTGCTCAGAAACTCATTATCATACTCAAGAAACTTGATCTTCGTATTCCAAGGGATATTGAAACAGACACTGCAAGGTCTCGGATTACTCAATCAATCTATGTTGCCGTTTCAAGCTTGATCGCCCCTATTCAGGGCGCAGCGAACGATGCGAAGCGGCTTCTTGACAACTTATTAGAAGTGCTGCAACCGCATTTGCTTAACTCCCAAACTTTTTCATTGGCAGACCATGCGAGGCACGCAATAAACATCATCCTAAAAACCCTAGTGAGCCTCATAGAGTGTCCTATCCTCGATGATAGGGCCTATATTGCCGAGTTCGGAAATGTCCCCAATCTCGGTCTCTGGCAAAAGGGGTTGACCAGGAGCCATTTCTCAACCCAGAAAGTCATGTCTCTCGTCTGTGGGAGGGATGCCACTGTTATGGTAATATTTCATCCAGTATAGAAGTATTTTGTACTAAAGAAAATCACAGACTGATCGCGCGTACTGTCTCATGGGCATGCTCGGAGTGAGATTTCCAACATTTCCTGCAGAGGGTCTCACAAAAGCTCTTTCAAGACTGCTGGACGAAGTAGTCATCTCCTCAAATGACGTATCCGTTTTCAACTGGACTGGAAAGCAGTATGGCAGCCCTATCAGAGGAAGATCTCTGTATCCATCATCACCAGAAGCATTCAAATTCGGCAAAGACGAGAAGCGCAAGAAAAAAAGGGACCAGAAGCTAGCAGAGATTCTTCAGATTGAACGATACGAGGTCCTGTCAGATTTTCTAGCTATCTCTGGCATGCTTGTGGATACTATCATGTTTGTGAAGGATCGGCAAAAAAAGAACATTCCTCTTCTTTGGGTGAAGGAAATTTTGAGAGTTATCAAAAGAGCGAAATTCGAGCAGTTCAAACCACACATCACGAACATTGGAAAGATACTCAAGTACATTGAAACAGCATTCGACTCCGAGTCGGTAAACGAACCTCAGGCTACTGCTTCGACCCCTACGTCCAACTCTGGGGTTGATGATACGACTCCCAAGCCAAATATCCCATCCTCTCCCTCACTCAGCTCGCTTTCTTCCCAATTCAAAACCCCATCCTTACCTAAGGATATCCCATCTTTTAAGGCTCCAAATTTCAGTTGCAAGAAAACTGAACCTGACGTGGCGATTGCCCGAGAACCTTCGCAATTATTGTCTAGTCGTGGCATTGGGGGCTTCAAGCCGTCGCTCAAAGGATTTGGGAAAAAAGTATCTAGTACATCACCAACTGAACCAGACATCCCTAGTCTACCGCAAACTCCTACGACCCCATCACTAACAGTATCTGATATCCCAAAACATTCCTTGGATGAACAGGTATTGAATTATATCCACAGTATTCAACCCACAGATCAGAATGAAGGTGGAGGAAATCCAGTAATATCCGAGCCGGAATTACCACCTGATTTAGCAAAGGTGCTGGCCGAAATCCCAGCACGAGAATTCTCAAAACCGCATGTCAAATCTGAGGAAATCGACACCATGATCTCACCCAATCCCATCATCATGAAGAATTCGGGGATTGAAGGTTTGTTTGACATTCAACGAGTTGTAGTATCAATGGCGCAGCCCGAAAAGCTTCGTAGGCAGATCAAGAATGCCGTAAGCCCGCATCAGAAGATCACCGGATGGTGTATTATCAGTACCGGCTTTGCCCGTGAGTACCTCTCATTCGACAGTTGCCCCTATGGCCATGAAGTATTATGCTCGTTGAGGCATCTACTTAAAAAATTGTTTTTGAACACAATTCTTTCTCATGAGATAACCAATAACTAACATAATATCATAGGGGTTATAGTCAGCTTCTCAAGTCCCAAATATATCCTCGAAAAAGAGCTTGATATTGTACAAGCAGTCGAGAGTAAGATTCTTAAGGCGAAATATCAGGAAGACGGCGAAGACGATGTGGATTCGACAGGAGAGGGACCGGTGAACAGTAATCAAAGCGGAAGACAGACTAGCGAATCAGCTTGGCAGAGAACAGTTACAGCTAGGTTCAGTACCCCTGAGTCTACGAAGAAAGATGACGATAAGGATATGGAAGAACCAGGTTTTGAGAATATGAAATCAGAGGGGGCTAGGGTAAGCAGGATGATCAGATTCGTCCAGGAATCAGACCTTACAGAGGTTGCCGGCGAGTGGGTTCTCGCGCGGTTTTCCGGAGTCACTGGGGCAAAATGGTTCCTTTGTTATATGGAATTGGGCGGCTCCGGGCGCGATTTCTATGGGCACCGGATCGCAACCGATGAAATCGACTTTCATAATGCTTCCCCTGAGATGGGCCTTATCAAGTATTGGGAGTATTACAGTAAGTAAAATAACATCTCTCTCCCCCTTTCTCTTCGTTTCAAATACTTCTGATAAAGGGGATATCCTAATGAAATGTGAAATAGTGATGCAGAAAAAATACAGGCTTTGTAGTATCCTACAGAAGTTGATGGAAAGCAAAGACTGGGGTAACTTCAAGGCGGAGATGGGACAAAACATTTTCAAAAGGGTGGCCGAGGAGACTGGAATTAGCAGCCAGGGAGACGACTCCGACGCTGATTCAGACGACGAAGCCAGCGACGGGAAGATGTCTGAGACGTTAAAGGAAATAGGCGGAATGGCACTCACCATGGCCGGAGCCGGCCTTGTCCAGCAATTCTACGAATGGCGAGCGGAGCGTCTGCAGAAAAGTCTGTCTGCCGACATCCTCAAGAAGTTCCCAGCGCATATGCAGACTGCAATGGAAAGTCTAGACGATAATAAGGACTTGATGCCCTCTAGTAAGTTGCTGCCCTAGTCACTCTCCTCCTTTTCTTAGACCATTACATTTATCCACGGGGACAGCTGTTGACTCTTATTACAGTGTTTCATTCAGCGAAGAAGATTCATATGTTTTAGGATCAATGGCTTATAATCTCTCCTGTGTTTGGCTGCCTGGTAGGGAAAGTTGAAATAATTGATAACAATTAGGATTCGAGTTTTCCCTTGAATCTACGATGTATTGTTCTGCCTGGCGTGTCTTAGAAAGATGCCCCTGAGTTATAAAATATACCTATCTCTTCACCACTCTTGAACCATCAAGTCCTATGAGCATTGTATCTCATAGGACAATCCTCATTGTCAGCCCTTCGCAAGGATAATGTTGATGATAAATGATAACTCAACAATCACACACCTAGGGTCATCTTGCAAACTAGCGCAATGGCTAAGTTCGCCTCCCTCCCTCCAGAGATCCGAGCTATGATTTGGGGGTTCTGTCTCCCAGGTCCACGTACCGTTATGGTAAAGAGACTTCGCCACACACGAGCTCCCGTCGTCCTTCACATCTGCAGAGAATCACGCCGAGAAGCCCGGCATCAATCGTACGAGCTAGCTTTCCCAGTTCCGCATGACGGCGGTAGATGGCTGACTTGGCACCGTCTCGAGTTTAAGGGCCAGCCCGTAATTTGGTTTAATTTCTCACTAGACCGGCTCTGCCTTGAAAGCATCTTCGTTAATCCCGACCAGTGCTCCGAAAATTTCCGCCGCGTGCGATCGTTCGGTCTTACGTTCCCGCTTGGAACAACCTGGGATCCTTTTTGGGATGAAAACCCCTTAGACACTAGATGGTTCGATATTTTTCCACAGCTTGAGGAGATCGCGGTTTTCAGGGACATATTAGGTTGCTTGAAACGTCTCGTACCGTCGGATCTAGTCGACAGAATTATATGTGCATCTCTTGGAAGAATATATTCACTACCGTCATTACGTAGGGTGTGGTACCGTTCATATTCAGAAAAAGGTCGTTTCGGGGACCTTACAAGACCAAGCCAATGCGAGACTGAAATTTCTGTGTACCATCGTGGCATAGGAAGCACCTAAGTACCTAGGTACCTACCTAGTAGCTAATAGGCTGTCAACTGGCGCTCTTGTTTGTTGCTTATGACATATCGTATAGTGGGTGAATAGATTAGGCACTTATTATCCTATGACAGGACTGAAGGGTTTATGATCTAAAAATGGCTTCATCAACATGAGACGCGGTCGTTAAGTCTAGTCATTTCAAAAGTATCACTTCCTCTTTTTCAAAATATATAAAGCAGTCAAGTTGCATGATACAATGTGACGAATTTGGTAATAGCATTATTGTAACGCTGAGCTCATTTACAGTGGACTGACAACGATTTATCAGTCCTCTATAAATTTTAACTTATAGCGTACAATGACCGACCAGTTTCCCCAAAGATCGCCAAAGCTAACTAACTTCAACCCACAATTAGAACCTTGGAAATTACCATAAATTTATAAAAGATAATTTAATAATTCAGTATTATAGAGAGATTTGGTATTGCGCGCGTTTGGTATAGTTGCAAATTTAATAGAATATTTTCCTCTTTAAGAAAAGGGACTTAACAGCCCATAATGCACACCCCCGCAGCCGTTTCCTTTCCGAGGTTACATGTAGTTTTTATCTAGCGCCTGCCTCCAAGGAAAGCAGAACATCAAGAAGGCAATCATAACCTGTATTTCAACTCTAATGCCCTCAAGCCCTAAAATCCAAAACAAGAAAAAGTTCGGCAAAAATTATTTCTCTTAATTCTTATCTTGTCCAAATTTATCTTACCTAGGTACCTAGGTGCTTTGGTTGGTAGGTATTTCGATTCAGGCTTACACAGTCTGCCCTGCCCTGCACGGCATTAAAATTTTCGCCAAGCTTCCCGATAGCATCAATTCGTCATGGAGCGACCTGAGACAGGAACACCACTCAAATGCTATAATTACAGATGTACCAATAGCTCACCCGGCAGTTCCCTTTACTGTTCTGGGTGCAAGAAAGTTCGCTACTGCTCCAAGGATTGCCAGAAACAGGACTGGAAAGAGCATAAGTCCTTCTGTAAGCACGTATCGACTAACGGCGCCAGCTCTGCGTCTCTTGGCGACATAGAATACTATCAGAAAGTCGCAGCGCATGATGCTAAAGCACAGGCCCTTGCCAATGAAATTGGTCTCACCCTTCCTAACGCCACCAATAGGGCATTTCCTGCACTGAAGTAATAACCTTTCACTTTGAGCATAAAGATTTCTGCTAACGAATACCCGTAGCATGCCC
The DNA here is from genome assembly GCA_022695765.1 of Annulohypoxylon moriforme. Lineage (NCBI taxonomy): Eukaryota > Fungi > Ascomycota > Sordariomycetes > Xylariales > Hypoxylaceae > Annulohypoxylon > Annulohypoxylon moriforme. The sequence goes on along the minus strand of MU403127.1, from coordinate 260,150 downwards.
ATACGACGTCTCGTTCTCACAGGGAAAGATACGTCTGAGAATTTATCGCTTTTCTTCGGCCAGAACATGACAGACGCGATCACCAGAACCCATCAAGACAATCGCTTGGAAGCACTTCTAGACCCACCTGAGGGTTCCCCCATGGATGTAATGGCAAGAGACTTTGACGAGAACTGCCCTCCTCGTAACGTTCGTCCGCCTTCTCATGCAGAAGCTGGAGAAGTCAAGAAGATCAGAGGCATGCAGGAAATTATTCGTCAGCATATGGGATCTCGGGGTGTTGAGGACGTTAGCACCAATGATATGCGAGACATCCTGGTGAAGAACTTTGGTAATCGATGGAGTGAAGCACTCGAAACCTATAACCACGCTCTCAATTCGATGGATCGCAATGTAAGGCCACCGGGGATTTACGATTAGCGGAATGCTTGACTTCCAAGTTAGCAGATTCGATCCCGCCATGCTCGCCACATTTCAGAAGATGCATTGCTGTAGTGGAAACTTGGAGTGTCGAGGATCAGGGTTAAGTTCAAGTCGTCATTTTGGAGGTTAAGTACGAGCAAAAAGTGTAAGGCTATGCGCAGAGGCAAAGCTCAACTTCTCTATGCTACGTCGTATTAGACGTCAAAAGGTGAATTCCCGGCTGAATATTGCCAGTATTGTTGTGCCTTCTATTTAATCAATCAAATCGACCTGTTCCTTGCACTTGTTCTTCCCGTATTTCAGCGCGATAAATACCGAATGGAGCTCCAAGGTTCTCGCTTGAATCAGAGTCCTTGACAGCTCCGTTTGTGAAAAAAGGCCCTGATCGATAGCCGTAACATTCGCTATCCCGGCAGATCATTTTTAATTACACCGTGTAACCAACCGCCTAAGCTCCCTGTAATTACGGGGAGCTTGGTGGTAAATACGGTGTGGATGCGGGGTAAAATGATTTGGTGGGATGGCGGATGTTACCTCAATCGAGATGTCCGGCCCCGGCTACAAAACGGAGCACCGGCGTTTACGACGCAAAGGGCGGGCCTATGCTACTAGAAGCCACAATGAGTTAGCAAGCACCCTCGAACCGCATGTTCGATATTACTACTATAGCGTTGATAGCTCAACTTCTTTGGATAGAATTTGTAGGTCATATTGATTCACGATAATCCAAAGACTTCAGAATAGAGCATATATTCAGTGATCATTCTTATTTGAGAATTCTGGGAGCATATGAAACATCCTTGCTCCGTCCAACCATGCAAAACAGCGATTCCACCCTATTCTGTGTCATTGGGTATTGAATGCCTTGCCAATCAAACTCCATATCTTGAGCAAATGTGTCAGTGATGACTAAAATCTAGCAATGTATCAGCGCTTTATTTAACTCCGGGACCCCAAATCATCCATGCTAATCTAGTCCTCATGCAAATCGTGTCGTAGTTGTTGTACAAGAGGGGTTTTCTTTTGGTTCGCTGAGGTTAACCTTTAATCGAAGACGTCGGCGTCTCCACCATCCCATTCTTCATCCGACTCGTCCTCGGAGTCCAAGAAGTCTTCCATGTCGAAGTGTCGTTCCGTAGGCCGGTGATTATCAACTTGGACATCTACTACGTCGCACATACCGTGGACAAACTCTGCGTCATTTGGCAGATGTTTCGAAACCTTTCTGACTTTGCGATTCAATCCACTCTGGTCTGAATGATCAGCGGCGAGTTCATCTTCACTATCCTCATCGTCGGCGTCATGTTCCCTAAGTAGACGTTCCTTAATGAGTAGCCCGCTCCCTTTTAGACGTTGGAGTTCTTTGCTAATAGCCGATGCTCTTGCAAGTTGAGCCTTGCTGAGATAACTCATTTCACCCTCGGACGAGGTGGGTGTTGGCACGATGTTCGCTATCCGTGTACTTCGTCGCTTTGGTGTAGACAAAGCCTTCATGCCCCTCGACTCGTTGGGGTCTTGTTCATTGGATTCGGTCGGCGGTAGATTAAACGTCTTGAGGTCTTTGGGCAATCTGGTCTTTCTCTTGAAGACTCCCACCATCTTCTCGACCCAGAACTCACGAAGTTCTTGACGTTGGCGCCAACCTATATCTAATGCAACTCTGAACGCAATCCGGCGAAGGTTAGGGAGGTCTGGGGCGCTCTGTACTAAAGACCCAAAGAACATCTCCGCTGCCTTAAAATCCCACTTTCGCATGTGTAGGATTTCGATCGATTGCATCGAAGCGGGCCATGCCGGTACTTGATCTTCTGCAAGGAGTGTGTCGTACTCCGGCTTGTTGTCGGCGTAGTGCTCATGATGTCGGAAATACGATAGATCCACGTAGAGGCGCTCTAAGTTCGGGCAGGCTGACCGCAAGACCGGAAGAAAGGCTAGGCTCAAGGATTGACAATGGTTAATGGTAAGGCTCCGTAAATGGTAACCATGAGTTAGCAGGAAAGTGGCGAGATCATCAGCCACCACCTCCCAGCAATTGATGAGCTCGAGATGTTCGAGTCTGGTCGGAAGTCGACCTAGTAGTGAGCCGGTTACAAGTGTGCTGGACTCTAAGATGAGATGTCGTAGGTTTGGCAAAGCAGATATGCAGGCAGAAAGTTGTTCTATCTTGAGATGGTTTCTCCTTTCCATCTCCTCCGTGAGCTGAGCTTTCTTCGGTAGACCCCAGGAGGCAATCTGATAGTTGACAAATGCCACCTTTTGAAGGCTGGCAAAACTTGAGTGTAGATGAAACTTTCCCAAGTTTTCGAGAGATAAGGATTCGTCAGTGAGACGAGAATTCCAACGCCAACTCTTCAATTCCCTAGGTCTAACATCGTGCTGCTCACTACCAGCCAGCATGCTGAGCATGTCGTTTGCATTGCACTTAAATCGGATGTTCTCATCCAGTTTGCGATAGGGTGGCTCATCAAATTCGTGGTATAACTCTACGCGGGATAGACTGTTGAGAAGCGGGATCGCATTCTGCAGAGCAACATAATTTGTCTGGTGCTTCGGGGTCAAGGTTGAACCCACATCTATTAGTAAGGTTTCGACTTTAGGTCGATATTTAATCTTGGTGCGATCCAGGTTCAAAGTGGCGATGAATTGGCTCATGGAAGTGAAGGGATCCTTAGTGTAACGCCACGGATGGTAAAATGGAGGGCATCTGTAAAGGGCTGCCAAAGCGGGCTCCGCCCAGGTGGTGCAGGTGCGTGAAGCCAATAACAGTTTACTGACAGCTTCGGAGACATCTTCTCGTCGCGACGAAGGATCACGGATCGGTGCAGCCACCTTGTCGAAAATGCACAATAGAACAAGATAAGGGAGATTTGCCCAAGGAGGGAAGGAGGAGGGAGTTGCATTCGAAGTTTTAGGTGTAGCTGCAGTCGAACGAGGTGTGCGAGGAGTGGTCTTTGTCTGGTTTTCTCTGATAGAGGTTTGAGATCGAGTTCGACGTTGGGATTTCTGAGGAGATTGTGAATAGCCATCGTGATTGTTCTTTCGCTTTAGCGTGGCGGTCGAGGTGCGTTGGGGAGAGATGCTGGCGCTGTCCGAATAATCATCGTCCATATATTCATCAGGCGACGGTGAAGGGGAGAGTGAGATTGTTCTGAAGCGAGTGGTTACACTTGACTGTGTAGATCGAGTTGTTTGAGATCGGGTCTGGCGAACGGGTTTCTTCAACTTCGCAGCTCGGGACGGATTGCTCCGCACTCCTGTTCGTCGAGGACGATCCATTGTCAAGTACGAGGACCATCAATAGTTCGGTTGAATGATGCGGGGATAAGCTGCATGAAGATAGAAAGCAGTGACCAGGTCGAGTCGCGCAAATTGAAAGTGACTGTTGAAAAAAATCGAAGGTGGATCAAGAATGAATAAATTGTAGGTTGTGAAGATTGATCGGTTGATGGATCAAATCTGACCGACCTAAGCAGCTGGTAAGGTTTTGCGACGGAGAGAATTTGGACAGGTACGACGTATGAAGTACGGCATGGTAATTACGGCATTGACTCACTGCAGAAAGATAGATTAGCAGGGAGGTCCACTGAATAAGGTTTCTGACTGTGATTGGATCTACGTCTTACAGCCCCACCAGCTCCCTAATCCAGGTCTAGAGCAGCTGAAAGCGTACCTAACCTACCTAACCAGTACGTACCTCTTCCCGATGCGAACATTGAATCCAATAGACTTCAAGGTTGGTATTTAACCTAGAATTGACAGGTTCGTAAATTTTTCTAGACACCTACTGTACCTAGCCGGCCCTACATATGCGATGATATCTACCTGCATACCCTTAGGTTAGGCAGTACCTAGCTAAGTACTAAGTAGCAGTCAATGTTGCGAGAAGGACGACTAGAGATTCGACCAAGGTATTTACATGTATCTAGTAAGCTATCTAGAAAATATTTGAATATATTAATATCGAGGAATATATCTATGAGTATAGTGATAGGCACTGTAAACTCCACCACATAAGACAAAATGCGCTTTTTGGCATAGTCTCAAGCTCCTTGAACCCAGCTACCACCACGAGCGTCAACGTTAACTTGCAAGCCACCTAGTGCACTCAAAAGAAAATATCAGCGATATCCATTAATACATTATTACCATGGAAGCTATGGAAATGTATAGGATAGTGATTATTTTGAACCAGAAACATACCTATCTACTAAAATTACTTAGGTCAAATTTTGCTTAATTTTGCCTTTTTGGAATCTTCAAAACCAAGCTAAGAGTCCTGGAGATCTTTAAGCCTATAAAGTGATGAAGTGGCCTCTGGCTCGTTGAAAACTACAAAATTTGCTACCTACTTCTATCATGGTAAAAAATATCCAGGAAGATCTAAGAAAGAGATATCCACCTAACCAGAAAAGGCATTAGTAAGTATCATGTTAAGTTAAGGTAAATTAAATCTCCACGGGGTTTGCTACATCAAGTTTTGATACTTATAATACAATAGTAAGAGTAGAAATTGCACATTAAATTACTGGAATTATTTTCAAGTTCCTCATGACCAGAAAAGATCGGCATGTTTGCAGCAAGTAAATAGGTACCTGGTAGATCCCACAAAGTCCGTACCCGACTATACATATAGGTAAGTACCTACTTTAAGTAAACAATTACCTACCTACATCTATATATCTCCTAATATACTACCTGGGTAAACAAGTGTGAATATGTCCCGCCCATTTGAGTTTCATTAACGAATGAACTTGCGCAATACCTTCGTTGCAGTTTTTAGAAAAAGTCCATGTCATCCATGCGACATCCTTGGAGATAAATAGCCTTGGAACTTGCAAACTTACACCCGTACACAAGGAAAAACATGTGGGTCGGGGAGTAACGGTGGTAATATTTGTGGCTTGTGATTCCTTAATTGTGAGGGCACGCCACTAAAAAGATGCGACGGTAGCCACAGGCTCTTAGTACTGAGATTTCCTTACCCCTACCGCTCCTGCTGTCCCTACCCCTGCAGGGTTTGGTGCTTCGTGCTTGGTGCTGCTCTAACAGCCTACCTTGGTTAGTTGGAACGCGTCCACGGATTCTTCCACTTTTCACGCATCGCGGACATGTCAACCGCATCACATGCCCTTTCCTACTTTATCCTTTATAGTCGGATTTTCCCTATACTCACCCATTGTCATCACGAAGTTTATGTGCTGGTATACTGGCTACTGTTGTCGCGGAGTTCGTCGCTTTTCGAGGTTGCATGTAAACAATCAGATCCATAGCCACACACACAGACACAGACACAGACGCACCCACGCTTGACTTGTTGCTTGTTGCATATTTCATTCATCCCACGGCCCGGTTTACTGTACTCACTCATCCTCACTTCCTTACTCACCTAGACTCCCTACATACATTTTCATTCCTTTTCTAACATTATACCCGTTCATTGATTTGTTGGCGACGTCGAAGACCTTCAATAATGCCTGTGTGGCCTTTGTAATTCTTAATTGGTCGTGTCGGAGAGGGTGGTGCTTTTTCTAGTTTCCTCATTATTCGGAGACGGTCCGTACCTGCCTTCTCTGCATCCCGACTTAAAGCGGGAAGTTACCCGGATCCATACGTCCACAGAGTAACTGGCGATTGACAACTGGCAACTATCCCGTCTCGACCCTTCCTTACATAACTACCTAGTAGGTACCTACATAATTTATTCAGGTACCTCTCCATTTTCTTTCTCGGATTACTCGAACGCAGTCAGCCACAACTTCGTGGCAAGCTGCGCCGATGTTCTCCTTCAGAGATGGCTACCATGACTCCGTACAAACGCGACCTACCTTTCATACACAGAGCCTGGAAGACTGCTGTCGATCACCTATCCCCCTACAGCATGGGAATCAAACTGTCTTCCACAAACGGTGACACTATCGTCAATAATGATCATGCTCTCCGTGCAGCTAAAAGGCGTCGCATAACTGAAGACTCACCCGAGTCTACGCCGAAAGGCATATTGGGGCATGTGTTGTCTGAGAGAGACAACGACTTTGAAAAGGCGCTTCGTGTTGATGTGCTTCAGATCACGCACAAAGACAGTCCTAATCACAGATCCAGCAATTTACTGAACGGCACAGGATCTCCCGTCAAAAAAGACATCCCAGCTATCCGCGTCCGTTGCAAACTCAGCATATTTCGATGGAGGGTTTCTATCAAAGAAGTTCGAGTCCTTTATTGCGACAGTCAAATATGCAATCTCAAAGTATTCCGAGACGCCGATGGCGCATGTCGAAGGGCCAGGATTTATCTCACGTCGCCTTTCCATGTGCCAGCAGAGAAATTATGTGTTGAGCGGGATGACGACAACGGTTTTGACTTGGCCGACCATTACCTGGTTCAAGCTGAGTTGGAGTCTGCGGGAGATCCTTGTTGGCCACCCGTCGATCTACTGCCTAAAGATGAAGTTAACGATACGGACTCGAGTCACCCGCAACACTGGGTCCTCACTTCTTCGGTCGTCTACAAGTTTGAGAAGCACAGGGCATCTGCTCCTGTCAAGATCAGGAAACGAGTTGGGTCCGAAACCTCGCTTGATTTATCGATGGACATGGATCTTAGGTGGTCGACATGTCATAGTGCAGGTAGTGTCACAGAAGTCGAGGTTTCTCCACCAGAGGTTCCAACATCACTTAACAGTGGAGCTTTGGAGCCATTGACAAATGGACATATCAATGGGAGGTCAGATAATGCGGTTAATGGACCTACGAAGGATGAGGATGTCTTCATAGAAGAGGACGAGGATCATGAAGAAGCTGCAACTCCCAGTCGTTCACTGAGAACGAGAGAGAAGCAGAACTATAATTTAAAATTGCTCAGTGATAAGGCACGAGGCAAGGAGCGAAAGGAGCGGAAGCAACGTAAGTTGACAGATACTAGAAGTCCAGAAGCTGGACAGACCACCTGGGTGCTTCCTCGATCTGGCGAGGTTGTATTGAAGGGTTACCAATGCATAAGATGCTTTGGAGTTCATTCTTCTATGAATCAACTCATAGAACATGTAAAGGTTCATCCTGAGTTCAAATATGACTTTGATCCGGGCTCTTCCCGAATCTGGGTGTTCCAGCACGGCCAAGAAATCCGGCGTCGCTCCAGCTCATCTCTCCTAAAAGTCGCTAGCTCTGAAGATCCGGAGAGCGAATGGGAAGATTATGTATCCCCTCATAAGACCCAGAGGTTTCTAGTACAACCGAAAGTAAGTTTATATCAAAAGTCATAGGTTTCGAATTTATAAAAGGAGTAAGCTAACCCGGTGCATAGCCATTCTCAAACGGCCCGAAGGACAACAGACAGTTAGTTCCATTCAACAAGCAGCCTATGTATGATCGCCTAAGTAAGGCAATACTCGAGCCGGGGACGCTTGTTGATCCGCCTGATATCGACGACACTTGGTTGGTACAGAAGCATCGAGATATCATCCGTGATTATAGCGACGTTCACCCAGAGGAGAAGGAGTTTATCTCGGAATGGGATGCGTACGTCAACAAGGAATGTGTCACTTCAGAGCCCCATCTGCAGGGCGTCTATCTCAAGTTCATCCAGAGCAAGGCATCATGGTTAGCTGCGTCTCAGAATCGCATGACGGAGTTCTCGAAGCATATGGCCTACTTGAAGGCAAGGAATTCTCTGGCCGAATCGACAATCGTCAAGGCTCTAGCAATCATGCGAGAAGCAAGGGATCAGAAGCGTCCTGAACAGCCCGAAACGACAAAACCGCCGTCTCCGAGAACTGAGTATCGGAAGTCGGTATCGGGATGCGCTATTTGTGGTCAACCAACCAGAGGGCCGTCCTCATTGATCTGCTCGAACCTGGTAAGTCTCAAGGATCATACTGAAGAGATACATAATTAACAGCTCTTAGGACTGTGAGAGACCCTTATACCATAAGGATTGCATCGGAAAAGCTGCAAAAGTGCCGGTAGAGAACCGCAATTGGCGCTGCAATAGCTGTTGTGACGGTTGAATGGGATTATTCCAAGTGCAAGCATTACAATATTTCCAACTCGCCCTGAAGTCGATACTGGGACCTAGGTATCTAGGTGGTATGAAGTTAGTCACTCAAAGGGTGAATGAAGGCGGTTGGTGCAATGTAGGATCTGAAATCTGTCACCCAAGAGAAGGGTGCACGACTCGAACGATAATACATTCAGGAGTCTGGCCATGGCCAATATTTGAAAGGCGTGTGAGGACATCTTGAAACTCTTTGTAACTACAAACCGATCCATGAGCTCCGTCTTGAACCTTGCTCTAAGGGGTTGAGTGAATGTGTTATGAGACCTATAGCACACGGAGTAATTTACTACTAAACGAATCATAAACTTTTTACCAAAAAATCAGAATATCATTTACTTTACTTACTAGGTAGGTACCTAGTACTGCACAATGAACTTAGTGAAATTGACGTACAGGTTGGCTTATTGATCCAAAATACTCAGAAAGGCAATACACCCTTCTGATTAATTGTATAAGAGGCCTTCATCAAAGGAGCTTCAGTGATACGTGTAGTTTGGTTCCGATTTGTTCTCCCGGAATCTATACAAAGTTAGACATCTTATGATGGCATACAGAATCTTCCGCGTATCATTTTGCTAGCCCAATAGTACTTTAGTAATACGGATTAGAACTTGTCGCGTCAGACTATTCTCACAAGCCTCTAGTCGCGTAAATAGGAAGTTGAAAGCCCCCTAGCCGAAATTCAATTCTCCTTTTCACGGTGCCGCCGGCAAGCCCCTTTTAACTCACTAACTCCCTATCGCTTAAACTAATCCAGCCATAAACCACTAAAGGCGCATAACTACCACCCTTCTAAACCCCTAAAAATGTCGTCCTATTATATTTACACCTATAAGGACCTATATTATACTACGCGGGTCACTCTTTACAATATGAATTATCATAACTGCGCCCGCAGCCTCCTTACTCAATTCATGGGACGGCCACGAGAAGAAATTTTGAACTATTATAAATCAAAAAATAGGCTTTTGAGGTCGTGTATCGAAATATGTATGTTTGCAATAGCCATAATGATGGGTTTGCTAGACGAATTATTAGAGACTGAGGAGACTCTTGTTCTATATTCTTAGTGATATGTTGGCTACCTACTGAATGTTCGCAGGCTACTTGTCGTGACGTCTTGTACAGCTAGGTAACCGAGCAATAAGGGGTTCTCCAGGTTGGCAGTTTTCATTGCCTACCCTCAATCAGCTTACCAGACAAAAGAAAATTATCTGGATATATGTAGGTAGCAAAATACGTCAGAAGCGACTAGGTAATTTTCATCCTTAACATCCATATAAACAGTTAAATAAGTACTAGGTATGCATCATCACTCTTTATTTTGTTCTGGGCCGTTACTACCCGCGCGGTATCAAAAGTGCATTACTAAGAGTGGAAATAGACTCAAGCATATGTTTTTTTCTTCCTCCTTTTTATTGTATATAGAAAGAAGCTATACGTTTCTAGGATAATGTGTAAAATATAGCGAAATTTTTTGCTACCTACCTATGTTCAGATTTACGTGACGATCACACGTATTTGGAATTATAGTGCAAAACCAAGGCTAGATTTTTGCTAATGGAGCTGAAGCTGGGCGATCGGCCTGTAGACGCTGTAATCGATACTAACAATCACTGTAGGCATACATAGCTGAACCCTCGTGGCTTCAGCCATGGTAATATATTAATCGGATAGGAGACAAATTAGGGGGGTAACCTAGATTTTAGTTCTCGAACCTCCCATATTAGGCAATGATCGGACTCCAAATTGTTTCCCCAAAACGATCCGATGGGGGAAGCTCAACACCTAGATCTGCTGTATTCCAAACTCTACTAGGTACCGATGTCGTGGGATCCGAGCACAGTCAGATATGACGGTACCCCGCATCCGAGGGCGTTGGAATGCTGCGCCGTCGCCCAATCACTAAAGCTGCATGGGTTGTCGTTGATAACAACCTGCAGGTTGGTCTGTGATACCCGCGTTGTCTAGGCCACGAGGTGGTGGCGTTGTACCTACGAAGGGATGAAGGTTGTAACGTTGCGGGGTATAGTCGTTTATTACGAGCTGCTAGGTAATTGTCTTGTTCGCCGGCAACTCGGGTTTTGAGATGCTCTAAGTCATCAAGGCGCGAACAAAGGGAATTTAATGGATAACTTCCTAATCTCGCGATAGGAGACAAAGCCATCTCGGGATTTCCCCCAAACTTCCGTTTTCTTGGGCAGCTGTGATCAAGATGGCGAAAGTTGAGGAAGACGATGGGCAATCGCCTCGAGTGGAAGGGGATGAGAAGATCCAAACGGAAATGCGCCACGGCGCAATTAGTGGCGAGGAACATGACTCCGAAAAGGGCCTCGGGAAAGAGTCTTCGGGGGAGAGCGAGCAACATATGCAAATCGATCCTGCTATCGCCAATCGCATTGCGGCCAATGTTGATGACTTTATGGTGAGAATTCAAAGGTTTCATAAAGAGAATTATGGTAATTAGTTGAGGATGAGCATTAAATTATGACAGACACTCGTGAACGAGGCAAACGAAGCGAACGAGAGAGAGCGGGGTATGAAGTTGTCTCATGCATTCAAGGTATACCCAAAAGCAATTGCTTGGTCCATGATTCTCTCGTCATGTCTTATAATGGAAGGATTTGGGACCGCCATCGTCGGATCTTGTAAGTCGCATGCCATCAATATTCGTTTGAGTCACATAATGCTAACAGAACCATCAGATATTTCATACCCCCCTTTCCGAGATAAGTTTGGCACTCAAGCCCCTAATGGAGATTATCAAATACCTGCGAGTTGGCAGAACGGTATTTCAGGCGCAACCAATGTCGGGGAGATCATTGGACTTCAGGTATATATCACTGACTCCTTGAAACATACCCAACTCTGTTCACTCAAAGAGGAATAATTAGATTGCCGGTGTGCTATGTGAACGCTGGGGCTATCGGTATACGCTTTTGTCTGCATTAGTTGGAGTCACCGCATTCATATTCTTTCCATTCTTCGCCAACAGCCTCGCCATTTTTCTCGTCGGAGAGTTATTTCAGGGGATGGCGTGGGGCGTTTTCCAAACCATGACAGTGGCTTACGCAGCCGAGGTCTGCCCTGTGCCCCTGAGACACTATCTTACAACTTATGTCAACCTCTGCTGGATTATTGGCCAATTTATATCATCCGGTGTGCTTGTTGGGCTTGAAGGCAGGCAGGATGAGTGGGGGTAAGTTTTGCATCTCTCAGGCTAATGTTTTATTCTAAAATTGATTTTAGGTATAAAATCCCGTTTTCTTTACAATGGATATGGCCGATCCCAATTGGTATTGGCACATTTCTCGCGCCAGAATCGCCATGGTGGTGCGTTCGACATGGTTACAAAGAACGGGCAGAGGTGTCGTTGAAAAGGCTAGCCCGTAGCTCTGGATTTTCCCAACGTGATGCTGATGCGGCAATGGCCCGTAAGTTCAATAATTCTTGGTCGATTTGGAAGTGGTAGTTGGCTGAGCTGATTTATATCATAGTGATGGTATACACGGATGAGATGGAAAAACAGGTCTCTGAGGGAACCAAATACTGGGACTGTTTTAGAGGAATCGATCTTCGGCGTACCGAGATTGTCTGTTTGACTTGGATTGCTCAGACTATGTCAGGAACTGCTGTCGGTAGTCTCTCATCCTACTTCTTTCAGCAGGCAGGCATCTCGGATGCGGATTCGTTCAAGCTTAGTTGGGGTCAGAATGGTCTTAACTTTGTCGGGACCGTTGCGACATGGTTTATTCTAAATAAGGCTGGGAGGAGGACATTGGTGCTCTGGGGTATGATCGTGATGTTTATCTTCCTACTGTGAGTGACTCGTACAAAACTACCTGAACCCTAGGCTAAAATTCACATTAGCATCACTGGTTTTATGGGAATCCATAACCCGCCTAGCACGGCCGAAGCTTGGACAGCCGGGACAATGGTCATCCTTCTGAGCGCCACTGCCAACTTCTCTATCGGTCCCGTAGTCTACACCATCGTATCCGAGATCCCATCGACCAGGCTACGCGCCAAGTCAATCATCCTCGCGCGGAATGCGTACAACGCCATCAACATCGCCTTTATCAACGTTGTCTCATACCGGCAGTTGAACCCCGCGGAATGGAACTGGGGGCCCAAGGCGGCTTTCTTTTGGGCTGGGACCAACGCCATTTTCACCGCATGGATTTTCTTTCGACTACGTTAGTAACCCCCTTCTTTTATTAGATACTTACTCTTGAGTTGGTCTGTTTGCTGATATTTAATGCGTCTTAATAGCTGAGACTAAGGGCCGAACTTATGCTGAGCTGGATATTCTGTTCGAGAATAAAGTGCCCGCTCGTAAATTTGCCAGTACCAAAATCGATAACTTGGTCCATGGCACCGAAAGCGCACAAAAGGAACAAGTCGACCATATTATTAGCAATGTAGAGTGTAGAACTGAAATACGTGAGTAGGTCAAGGTCCATAGTTGAGATAACTTTAAATGCCAACTTCTGCCATCGTTTTTATTCTCATTTGATGACGATGAACTTTAGGAGCAGCCAAGACTAGAAATGAAACCTATTAAATTGATGAGCTTTTCTCTAGCCGTTGGGTTGTATCACTTAGTCTGATCCCCAACCTTGGGAGCTATTGTATTGCTGATTGAATTGACGCCCAAATTTGTGGTGCTTGCGAATCACCAATTATCCTTATTACTACACACTATTGAGTACACGGTAAGTTGAAGTTAGCCCTCGCATAAGGGGTTTTCAACCTAGAACCTGTACTTCTTCCGTTCCTCTCTTTTCTCCTCGTCCCGCTTCAATCTCTTGCGGCTCTCGTTCGCAATCATCTCGTCGAGCCCTTCTTCTCTCCTCCAGTTAGCACCGACGCCCTCTTCACGCCGGCTTTCTTCAAATCTTCGTCGCATTTCATCCTTGCTAATGCCGTCCACCAACGCATCTGGGTCGAAAGATACATCTACGTCGCCGGGCTTCTTCCGTTTGCGGCTGCTATCATCATCCTGGCCGAGAACGCGCATGTCTCCGCCTGCGTTCTTGAGATCGTACACACGATCGCTGCCAAAGAAACCTTCGGCCCTAGCCTGCTTTTCTTGGAGGACCGTGTAGGCTGCGCGAGGGTGTGTGCTGTCTTCCGTCTCATAACCACGACGGGATTTTCGCAGGTCCAGTTCGCCGGCTACAGATTCGGTAGCGGTACCGTACTCCGTCGGTACACTGCTAGCCAAACCACCAGGGGTTTCCATGCCAGATGGAGTCTGTAATCCAGCACCAACATCTTCTTCATCCTCCTCGTCTTCAGATTCTTCCTCCTCTTCCTCCTCTGACTCTTCTTCAGGCTCTTGCAGCTCACCCCATAATGTACGTTCGATGGGCTCACCAGGCGGAGGTGCTGCTTGAGACGGCTGCATGATGCCAAAAATGTCGCCTCCGTACAATGGTCTGTTGTATTCATCCACAGGTGGTTTGCCATAACATCCTGGGTTGAAACCCCATTGAGCTCCTGCCGGAATGGGGGCGTTGAGTCCAGGGATACGGAGAGATGGATAAGAAGGCGGAGGGCCGAATCTTTGCTGGTTGATGAGCCAAGGTGGAGGAGCTCCGGGGGGGATGCTCAGGGCCTCCTTAAGGGGGTCACTTAGCTCTCCCGGCCGGAGATGCCGTAAATCTGTCTCATACTCCTTGCCTTCGTAATAAACCTCACCAAAGCGCGTTAGTTGAGGTTTGCTCTGGAATCTGAAGAAAGCATCGTAAAGCTTCTGATAGTCAATGTCCAACTTGCCCATTTTGGGTTGTACTCTCTCACGCTGCTTCTGTTTTAAAGTCTGTTCTGCCTGCTTCTCTAGCACAGCATCTCTCATCTCTGCGATACCGGTATCTGCAATAAACTTGGGCAACTTAAACGCAGGTTTCTCGATACCCCGCTTGGATGAGAGATACTCACGCTTTAGTGACCAATGGGAAGGGACCGGAACCACGTTTCGTTGCGCCTTGATTTGGACTAATAATCGAGGATCAGACGATGATGTGTCGTGCCATTCCACGACTTCCGGCTTTCTCACCAGCGCCTTTAACTCCGCGATCGAGAGCTTGTTGAGCATCTTTCGTTTCTTCTTGGACAACTTGGGCTGCGCGCCTCTCTCCTCTTCCTCGTCAGGTATGTCGTTGTCGTCATCGAAATAGACTTCGCCCTGGTTTCCAGCGTTGGCCTCCTTTGCGATGTCATCTTCCTCCCTCGATGCGCCAAACTTGGAGAAGATGTCCTTGTACATAGTATAGGCGGGATCTTCACGATCGAAACCGTAGTCTTCGTCGTTATCGGCGGGGCCATCGGCAGGTATCTTATCTGACGCAGCAGGTGTCTTCTTAACCTCGAGCTCTGTAGTGTCAGTCTTTTCAGACACATCATTCTCCGGTTTCGATTCATCCTCACTCGGTTCAACCTGGGGAGTATCGTCGGCTGTAGGAGTTTCCTAGATAATGTTCAGTTAATTATCACGATGATGTTAAAACATGTGTCAGGTAGCTTACATCTGTCTTCGCCTGCTTATCTGCCTTCTTCTTCGCCCTGCGCTTCTGGTTCTTCGTCATCTTAGGAGCCGCCATCTTGTCTACTGCTGTTGGCGGACGCCTTTTTCGCTAGAATGCGCGACGGGCTTAGGCACGGTGGCCTTGCTTTCCCTGTAAAGATGAACAACGATGAATTGATGGATGATGAATTTCTTCGTTTCGCGCTATTGATTGGGTAGACTTGATTTGATGATAAAGTCTATGGTCGAGCAATGTCTGGAATAATTATCCGTTGACAAGGCTGAGTTGGATAATTTCAACACGCGACTTCGAAAAGTTGAGGTCCAGCTTAGTTAGCTCAGAGCTTATCAGCCACGTAAAGCCACTTCAGTAAAATTGTGTGCCAGGTACCCGGGTACTTGCAAACAAATGTTCTTATCAGTGTGGCGTAAGATTTAACCAGCCAAATTTAGCAAGTGCTAAGGTCGGTCCACCGAAGTACAACGATATGCAGGTATCCCACGGTACATAACGTGCTAGCTGGCCACTAGCGTTTTGCTTAATTTGATAGCGCACACAGGCACATAAAGAAAGAGCATATCTGGGCTTATGCGGCTGGCGGCGAAGCTGGAACCTTGGCATTTCTTATTACGAGATTCACCCATAATTTTTTTCTCAATCGCGTCAGCCAGCCAGTCAATTCAACAGGGGTTGCCACGCGGCAGAAGTCATTGACCCTCCTTATTACTTACATTACTTACGTTGGTCTTGGTCTTTTTATGGATGAATCTGATACTGTACAACCAAGCCATACCATCCCAAAACCGAACCACATCATAACTGCCGGCCAACGAACCTGGGAATTCCATCATTCATACGATTCATTATCGCTTCGATCTTTACAATTCACTCACATGTGGCTGTCCGAAGCAATGGTCTTGTGAATTCCCCTTTTCTCCCGAGTAATTGCGCGTTGCTCTTTGTCGCTCGTTATATTTTCCCATCAGCCTGCACCGCAAACTCCATAGTTAGATAAGATGCCTCATTCAACGAGCTCGGGTTCGTATCCCCGAGACTCCTCCGTTCCACGATCCAATGCCAAGCACCCGGATGACCACGAAAGCGATTCTGGGTCCGGCCTCGAGAAGTTCCCAGACCACGTCGATTCTCCCGCAATGCGCGCCAATGGTGCAAGGTCCATTAGTCCTGGATTAAATGCATATGGCATCGGCTTGAGTGGAGGAGCCCATATAA
Source organism: Annulohypoxylon moriforme (assembly GCA_022695765.1). Lineage (NCBI taxonomy): Eukaryota > Fungi > Ascomycota > Sordariomycetes > Xylariales > Hypoxylaceae > Annulohypoxylon > Annulohypoxylon moriforme. The sequence goes on along the minus strand of MU403127.1, from coordinate 243,912 downwards.
ACGGAGATCGCTGGCAACCAAGGAGGGATCTCTCTGCAACAAGAGGTGTACGTTGGGGTTCTCCGCTGAGACCGTCGGCTGGTATCTCTCGAGGTCATGGACGACAGAAGAGCATTAGTGAAGCCTTCAATACTATCAGGGCAAGGAATGGCAGTGTCAGCCAGAATGCCCATGAATTAGCAGATGCGCTGCGGGCACCTATCTCCCCAAAGCTCATTGTACGTCAAATGAACATACGACTACTTGCCCATCATGTGCTGACGTGACATCCGTAATCTAGATTCTGTGTATAATGTGGTATATGTCTTCTGCCTTAACGAATACGTCTTCGAAGTCGATCTTAAACGCCTTCGATAAACCTGCCACCTTGACTATGATCCAATTCTTCCTAGTTGCCTTCTATTGTATAACTTCTTCCTGGTTAGCGACTATGTTTCCAGCTTTGCGACACTCGATTCCAGCGTTGAAGAACCCTATACGACAGCCTTCAAGGGATGTCATCATGACTACGCTCCCTCTTGCTGCGTTCCAGATAGGCGGCCATCTCCTTAGTTCGACAGCGACCTCTAAGATCCCTGTCTCGATGGTCCATACCGTAAAGGGTCTTTCACCACTATTCACCGTCTTCGCTTACCGATTCATCTTTGATATCCGATATCCGAGAGCAACTTATTTCTCTCTGATACCCCTCACTCTTGGTGTCATGCTCGCATGCTCGTCGAAACACACGTTTAAAGGAGAAATGCTAGGAATTCTATACGCGCTCCTGGCAACTATCATCTTCGTAACACAAAATATCTTCTCTAAAAGGCTATTCAACGAGGCTGCTAAGGCAGAGGCAGACGGCCAATCGGCAAAATCCCGCAAACTTGACAAGTTAAATCTATTGTGCTATTCCTCCGGACTTGCTTTCCTCCTGACGTCCCCGATCTGGTTTTGGTCCGAAGGTGTTGGCCTTATCCGGGATGTGTACCATGATGGCTCGGTGGATCTCTCTTCACACCCGAACAGTTTCGACCACGGGCGTTTAGCGATCGAATTCCTATTCAACGGCACTTTTCACTTCGGACAGAATATCCTGGCCTTTATTTTGCTCTCCTTGGTATCGCCAGTTACTTACTCGGTCGCATCACTTATCAAACGCGTGTGGGTCATTATGGTTGCGATTCTGTGGTTCCGCAACCCAACAACCCCGATTCAAGCCGTAGGCATTGCGCTAACATTCTTTGGTCTTTACTTGTACGACCGGACAAATGATAGCAACAAGGCCGATCGCCGAGCGCGTCTCCTCAGCCAAAGTGCAGGACGAGATCAGCCACTATTGCCCCTCAACACTAACCAATCGGTAATTGGCTCTTCTACTCAAACTCAACCGGTCTTCGAAAGTCCATTACCAGTCTCTAATGGATCAACACCTCATCCGTATACCAATGGATTCACCTCTCAAGTCAATTCCGGACCAGAAGACTTTAAGAAAAGCGATGATGCTGGCAAGGGCAGGCAGAGGGGGAGCAGTAATGCGGCTTGGTTGCCGCCAGGTACTAAGCAAGAGGAGACTTGGAGGTATCAGGATAGAATCAGTGCTCGATGATTATAGACTCTCCGGAGAGTTTACAGGGCCTTGGAGGGTTATGATACATTGGATGATGCTCATAGAGGGTTACGTATTTTTTCTTTGCAAGGCAGGATGAGGCAGTGTGTCTAAGCCATCTAAGGCCATTGCTGCTACCGTCATCTTGTATAGGTGGATATGTTGGTGTTTTACGGGCTAGGGCCAGCAAAGGCATAAAGTGGACTGGAGTTATAGTGTGGTTGACCTATTTGGTCGTTTGTACAAGTATCCTGCAAATCAATAGGATGCAAATTTCTGCATTGGAGTCGGGTTTAGATATGCTTTTAAGGCATAGGATACCATCACTTCATTTCCAGTTGAATTCTGGATTGGACCGGACCGGACATATGGAAATAGACCTTAGAAACGCGTACTTGATAATATTATGTTGTATGAAGTTTTTAATGCTGTGGTTTCTGTATATGTGTGTGCATCTAGAATCTAGATGTATACGTTTATATATTGCATCTAGTCGAGAATAGAGTATAGAAATTGATTCGGCAATTTGATTTGCTAATTATTTTGTCGGGTGAACTTTATAACAACCTTGGAAGTTGGAATATTTGGTTATCTGATTGTGCGGTGCTCCATAGGTGCTCCATACAAATCGTAGAGCTTAACTTGGTGGGGTAATGTTCGGGTAGTTTCGTAAGGTCATGTGAAGAGAGATCACGTGAATCTACTAGAACACTAGTGGAGCTTCCCTCACTGGTGCAGGTTCATCCGGACCCAAATGACCGCCAGCGCCATTTTCACCTCGACCTTTGCTTCAAATTATTTCCTCCCCCCCAGACTCATCACCTCCTCCACTCCATCCATTCTTTATCGCTCTTAGGTCATCTTTCAAGATGTTCAAGAGGTAAGTTTACATGTTTTAATCAACTTTTCCCCAGCTTTTCCCTTGTCAATTGGGGTCAATTGAGCTGATCAAGGATTTTTTACCCCGACTTAGCGGCCTCTCCTCCTTCGCGAGAGCTGCCCGGCCGGCCTTCGCCGCCCCTACGAGGCGCGCATTAAAGCCTGCTACTTCTGCCTTCAGATTCCCTCTTAGCAGTCGATTAGCGAGCACATCCAGCGTCGGTGATGGCAAGATTTACCAGGTGAGTTAGCGCAAGCCGCGGCTAGCAAAAGCTTTGTCGGACAACGGGAAACGAGAACGGAGCTAATGGGATATATCAACAGGTCATCGGTGCCGTCGTCGATGGTTAGTAAAAGCCTCAATTACCATGCATGAGCTTTCCAATTGCACCCGAACCACATTATATTAACTTAATTCTGTTTAATAGTCAAGTTCGACACTGCAAAGCTACCTCCCATTCTAAACGCTTTGGAGACAACCAACAACGGCCAAAAGCTTGTCCTCGAGGTCGCTGTAAGCTTAAATTCCCCGCCATTGCATAAAATAAAATTATTCCTAACATAAATCAGCAACATCTGGGTGAAAATGTCGTCCGTTGCATTGCCATGGACGGTAGGTCGTCGCATTAAAAAAATTCTCGCGCGCGAATATCAACTCACATTTTTCTAGGTACCGAGGGTCTTACCCGAGGCGCCAAGGCCAGCGACACTGGCGCTCCCATCACAATTCCCGTCGGCCCTGCCACTCTCGGTCGTATCATAAACGTCACTGGTGACCCGATCGACGAGCGTGGCCCCATCAAGACCGACAAGTTCCTTCCTATCCACGCCGACCCTCCTGAGTTCATTGAGCAATCGACCGCCGCCGAAATTCTAGTTACCGGTATCAAGGTCGTCGACCTTTTGGCCCCCTACGCCCGTGGTGGAAAGATTGGTCTCTTCGGTGGTGCTGGTGTCGGTAAGACTGTGTTCATTCAGGAGCTTATCAACAACATCGCCAAGGCTCACGGTGGTTACTCTGTCTTCACCGGTGTCGGCGAGCGAACCCGTGAGGGTAACGATCTGTACCACGAAATGCAGGAGACTTCCGTCATTCAACTCGATGGCGAGTCTAAGGTCGCCCTGGTGTTCGGTCAGATGAACGAGCCCCCAGGAGCTCGTGCCCGTGTCGCTTTAACTGGTCTTACGATTGCCGAGTACTTCCGAGACCAGGAAGGTCAGGATGGTAAGAATAATGATGATCTTGATGCTCGAAAAGTGAAATTTTGCTAACGCTTTTATAGTGCTTCTCTTCATCGACAACATTTTCCGATTCACTCAAGCCGGTTCTGAAGTGTCTGCCCTGCTAGGTCGTATTCCTTCTGCCGTCGGTTACCAACCCACTCTCGCCATTGATATGGGTGGTATGCAAGAACGAATTACCACCACTACCAAGGGTTCCATTACCTCTGTCCAGGCCGTCTACGTCCCTGCTGACGATTTGACTGATCCTGCCCCTGCCACCACCTTCGCCCATTTGGACGCCACCACTGTGTTGTCCCGTGGTATCTCTGAGTTGGGTATCTACCCCGCTGTCGATCCTCTCGACTCTAAGTCCCGTATGCTTGACCCTCGTGTCGTCGGTCAAGACCACTACGACACCGCCACCCGTGTCCAACAAATCCTCCAGGAGTACAAGTCCCTCCAAGATATCATTGCCATTTTGGGTATGGACGAATTGTCGGAAGCTGACAAGCTTACCGTCGAGCGTGCCCGAAAGATCCAGCGTTTCCTAAGCCAGCCTTTCACTGTCGCCCAGGTTTTCACTGGTATCGAGGGTAAGCTGGTCGACCTTAAGGACACCATTGCCTCCTTCAAGGCCATCTTGGCTGGTGAGGGTGACGACCTCCCCGAAGGTGCCTTCTACATGGTTGGTGACTTCGCGTCGGCCAAGGAGAAGGGTGAGAAGATCTTGGCGGAACTGGAGAAGTCGTAGGGGAATAATATGGACTGCTATTAAATAGACGCTACCGAAAAATTAGGTAGTGACCTGTGTATATCTAGGTAGAAAAGGAGCAGTGCGGTCTGATGATTTTCCCTTAGCTCAATCAAGTTCCTGTGTGAGCTGTATACCTCAAAATTCCACCCTAATTTCCTAAACGTCAGATGGTCTTTTTGGTATCGTTGTGATTTGATATAAACCCTATCTCAGGGTTTAAACATTCGTGAACCGCAGACTAGGTGAAAGTTGTAGGTTCGATTTAGATGTTCCGCAACAGGTACATCATCGTATCCTTGGGCTTATCATAACGAAATTATCTAACCATTAATATGTCAATGTTTGCTCTTCACGTATACCGACCAGGATTTGCCCATTGGCAAATCGCCATATATATAACTCATAAATCTTATTATAGTATAGCCGAGATATTTATACAAAGGAGAGAAGTTAATTGCCATCTCATCTTCAGGATACAGTAGCGTCAAGGTTTAATCTTATCCCTGAATATCATTAATGAGCTAACGTCAGCCTGTCAAAATTGTATATTGTATCTTTGTATTAGCCATTCTAATCTGTCAACACATAACGGCAATAGTTATAAAGGCACCAAAGTAGAAGTAGTTACCTAAGTAACATAAGGTATGGCATTCTAGTTACCGGGAAACACTGAGAGAGGGGTGTATAGCTTGATCAGTTTCCCGTGGGTATTTGGATCGGGAATTTGCATCTCGGCATGACGGATAAGGATGCAAGCAGCCGCTCAGGTACCCGTGTGATAGGAGTATTTGAAGTTGCACACAAGCTCGCAGCGGTAGGCCACATAAAGGGTCTATTATATTCGACAATAGCAGCAATTCTTTTTAGATTAGGCTCATTCATATAGTATTAAATTTCGCTACCCGTCGCACACTATGAAGCTAGATCACGCTCCTGTAAATTGGTATAACCATCGCACATAACTTTTAAATCGCACATATCGTACCCGAATCCATTATATCACGCTAAAGAATCGTCCATGGTATCATCCCTGCTATCCAACTCTGCACTACGCCCTTCCTCTCACGCCTTAGTATGCGCACCACCAGCTACGGCGGTAACGGTAACGACCTCGGGCTCCGCCGCCGTCCCATCCGACGACCTTACTCCCGAATCCACCGTCTGCGTGTCGGACCCCTGCTGCTCAACCCATTGGGGTGCCGCTGCGTCTGGCGCGAGACCATACCATGCGACGGTTATCACACCCAAAATACCGCAGAGAGCGCTGAATGCTAGGGCGACCTTACCGCGGGTCGTAAATCTAAATGGAATTATCAGTATCCAGTTAAAGTGAAGTGAAGTGAAGTGAAGCTAAAGAGGAAGGAATGGGAATAGAGTATAGTCTTACCCTTCAGGTAGCGGGTCCGGAGATTTAGGCTCTCCAGTGAGATCAAGGTAGTTGACCGTGTTTCCGGCCGCATTGCCGGTTGTGGGGATACTTTGGGCGGCGCAGGCATCCAGGTGGTTTTGAGGGATCGTAAGGTTTTTCTGCAGGTCGAGTGGCGCTTCGACAAAAGTTGCAACTGTAGTGTTTAGAGTTAGAAAATCGCCTTTCAGAGATTAAAACAAGTCAGAGGGTGTACGTACTAAGACCAGATGCGACATGCCACTCGATATGACAGTGGAAGAGCCAGACGCCAGGATTGTCGGCTCTGAACCGAAGTACAATAAACCCGGTGGGGAACAACACAAATGTGTCGCGGCGCATAGGCATATCAGGATAATCGGCTTCCGTAATGTTAGAGTCCTCGTAGGTTCCGGCGTCTTCGTCGGAGCGATATAGGGCCTGGAAGTGATGTCCGTGTAGATGGAACGGATGGCGCCCCGTATCTAGATTGTTCACTGTGATCTGAACGATTTGACCTTTCTCGAGGACGAAGGAGTGCGTGTAGGAACCGTACACCGTAGGGTCGGTAGCCAGGTCTCCGGCGGACAAGGCCGTGTAGAGAGTAGGTACTTTCGGCGACTTATACGTGATATTGTTGAAAAGGGCACTGGAGAAATACGGATAAGTATATAGTCTAGACATAACGCGTGGATAAAAAAAAACTCACTAGTTGGCGCCATCACCTAAATTGTCCATGATCACATCAAGCTCGACTGTTTGATCAGGTTCACCGAGACGAGTTTGATTGTCATATGGAACCAGAGTAATATCGTCGAAATTATTCAACTCGTCGACGGTAGCAGGATCCGGCAAGGACTGGGCTCCATCATATACAAGCCATCCCGTGACATTATAGTTCAGATCGTCTGGCAGAGTGTCGAATAAAGTCTAGCATAGAGCACAAAGACGAATTAGTTCCCCAATAATTAACAAATAACAATACATCGAATCATAGGTAAACTTACGGTATCCATACTTGCTACGAATGCATAATTAGTTGATGTCTCGGCCTTAGTCGTGATTAAGAAACTACAACGCTGGGCAGCAGAGAGATATATCATGTCAGCTACTGCGGGCTGATGATAAACGCCATCTACTTCGATGATGGTCATGTTGTGGCCTTCGAACCAGATGTACTGGCCAGCAAAAGCCCCTATGTTGACCACGCGGAAGAGATAAGTCGTGTTAGGCTCGACAGCAACCTGTAGGTTTTGCGTGTCATTCCACAGAGCTGCATTTGGGACTGGTTCGGCTCCTGTAGGATTACTCTTGTCGATAAACCCAGGAAGAAGATCCGACATCTGGTCATGATACCAGTCCGACACAGTTAAGATTCTTTCATTTTCTTGTTTATATGAGCTGTTCAGGAAAGGAGAGTTTGGATCGTGGATAATTAAAGGTCCTCTAAGTCCATCAGGATATTGTCCATTGGTATGGGAGTGATACCAATATGTTCCAGGTTGGTTTATCTGATTAAATTATTAGCTTCACGGTTTGGCGCATCAGATTGGCGATTCATACGGTAAAATTATAGATGAAACTTGAGCCCGGCGCGATGGCGCATTGCGAGACCTGAGATGGTCCGTCCATCTGCGTTGTGCCATTCATGAATAAGCCGTGGAAATGCAGAGAAGTCGACTGATTTCCGAGGTTATTTTTCGCGGTGACCACGACATTGTCGCCGATATCAGCGACAATAGGAGGGATTGGCCATTGACCATTGATACCAATAGTTGGTCTGTCAAATGCGCCATCTGGATTCGACGTGACCCATTCTATTGTGAAGTCGTATGTGACGGTCTTAGCACTTGAGAAGCCCAGAATGGAAGCAGTCCAAGCTACGGGCAAGACGAGACGTTTGAATAGAGAGGACATTATGAAGCCACCCTGCCTCAAGGGTGATGCGTAGCAGGCAAATAGGTGGTAAGTGAGGAGTAGCAAAATCGTCGAAGCTCGAGGTAAGAATATCTACGAGTAGGTAAATACTCTGAGCTGATCCGATTATCGTGTTGAGTATAATCAGCTGCACTACTGAAACCGGCCTGGATGGCGCGTGAACTAATGAATCGACAAGAATCGGAGTTGTACTTTTGCCTATGTCGAATTCAAGCTCGAAGTGCTTACCTATTTGGTAAACGATGAGTGATGGGACCATACAGAAAGGACCTAGGTCAGGTCACATACATGTAGGCCCTAATTCTTACCGACCGACTATAAATGCTAGGGGGCGAATTAATAGATTCCGAGTAATCTTATCAATCAGTCCAATGCAACAGCTAGGATGTACCGTGGCATCGACCCCATGTCGAGGATTCACACCTTTTTTTGATTAATCTGATGCGCTTTGCGGAAAAGTGGCAGGGTGGAGAGACAAATGAAGCTCAGGCCGCCTAAAGACGGACTCTAGACTCTGGACTTTTACCCTCTTACCTCAAGCGAAAACGGCGGAACTCGGCTGAATCTTTCAAGCGACGCCATTGTACAACACCGTATTTAAGTATTTAGTGTACACGCTACTACGTAAGAGACATTTTTGTCAATGATTTTTTGAGGGTTTTAAGATCTAGGCCACCCGGGAAAATAGCATCAACCCTAGATGGATAGTTATTGTTATACTCATGCTGGAAGAAGGGAGGTTGGTGGGTTACCTAATGATCTCTCACCAATAACATCCCGCAGTCCTGTATCTGTTTGTGACGGAAAAGAGGAAACAAAGAATAACAAAAATAACCAAACCCCGGTATATCTCGTACCGCTCTATCAAATTTTTATCATCATTGGTAGTTCGAGAAGCTCTACCATGTCTGTGTACATCCATGTAGCGGGCCTCGGTGTAGATGTTATTGGTAAGTTCGACATCGCATCAATCCACACCCTCCATTACCCTGGTAAGGTTAATACCAAAGGTACATATGCCGTACTATGATCTGATAAGATTTCTTGGTTAGTGGCAGCGGCGTGGGGTGACCAGTGCTTTCATCCGTGTAGTTACCTACTACTCAGCTAGCATCGAGCTATAGCCAATTAAAGATGAAAATGAATGGACTAGTAACTCGAAGAGGAAGGAACAAACGAATAACATCTGACTCGGGTTGAATCCTAAAAAATTAGAAGCTTCGTTGATGAGAGCATCGACTGCCCTACTTACCTACTAGGCAAGTATGTAGCAAACCTTGAGATTCCCAACTTGACGTAAATCTCCGTAACTTAAAGAGCCTAACCTTTCTTAGGAGGTACCTAAGCTTTTGTGCAGGTGTTTATCCCCGCAAAAGATAGAAAGCCAATCGGTGTCAGAAGCAGCTAGGTACTAGGAAGGTACTTAGGGTAACAACCGGTCGGATTGGCAAAGGCTTGAATCGGAGTCAAAATTACCCCAGGCCCTTGACCCTGCTCACTGCCCTGCCCAGATCCCTTGGTGAACCTTAGTGAAACTAACATCCATACGAAAAGTGCTACCTTGGGCGAGTCGAGCAACTGATCAACCAGTTTGAATCAAATCAACTGGTGCCACAAGGATTCCCAAAACGGAGCATTCGATTTTCTTCATTAATCGGACCATCTCTCCTAGCACTTCAGTGCTGATCCTATGCGCACACTTGTGTTTCTTTCCATCATACTTCTTTCGGTACCTTACCGCAGGTAGTTCCGCGCTTTGGATAGCCACACGAATTTCTGACGGAGTACGAGCTGAGCTAGTCTCAGCTGCTCAGATAGTACGTCGGAAGAGCTGAATAAATCGTCTTTCTATCAGATGTTCCAAGTGTTCTAGGTCTTTTTAATCTGCCCGTAATCGGCGGTTAATTCATCCCAGCAATCACCCCCCTCCACGATCATCGAGTATCATTTTTCAGAGTTCAACTATAAGCGAGACACCCTTGACTTCGATGCCCCACTCGAGATTATCTGATCCCACTTATCAGATCAACAGATAATTCGCCATTTCCCTCATGGTCTCTCGCAGGTCATACACCCATAATAGACCAATTCTCAAAAACCTCCCCGAAATAGCTTGATTTTGAGAGAATCGGAAGTGTCCATCATCTTCACGATGGCGGGAGATAACGTCTTCGCCGTTCCCGTGTTCCTCGTCGTCTTTCGAGAAAGCCTCGAAACGGTTATTATCGTTTCCGTCTTATTAGCTTTCCTTAAACAAACCCTCGATGGCCCAAATCGAGACAGAAACGTATACAAAGCGCTCGTCAAGCAGGTTAGATTACCGCACCTCGTCCACATCCTAAAAAACCGATACAGAGAAATTAACCACCGAATTCCTAGGTATGGTTTGGTGTCGGCTTAGGATTATTCCTTTGCCTTGTCGTAGCTGGCGGCTTGATCGGCGCATTCTACACATTGGGCAAAGACAATTGGGAAACCAACGAATACAACTATGAAGGAGCATTTGCGCTTGTTGCTTCTATTATCATTAGCGTCGTGGGCGCAGCTCTTCTTCGAGTTGGAAAGATGCAGGAGAAGTGGCGCGTCAAGCTGGCCAAAGCTGTCGAAGCCCCCTTATTAACAGGCGGCAACCGCAGTGGTTGGTTAAAGCGCTTCGCCGAGAAATACGCCATGTTCGTCCTTCCATTCATCACTGTCCTAAGAGAAGGTATCGAGGCTATTGTCTTCGTTGCCGGAGTTTCGTTCTCTGCGCCGGCAACCGCCGTACCACTTCCTGTAGTGGTTGGACTGGCTGCTGGAATTATCGTTGGTTATATACTATACAAGTGAGTTTTTTCCGTGCAACAATTGTTTCGCTTTGCTAACTTGTAGTAGGGGAGGAGCAGGAGCAAAATTGCAATACTTCCTGATTGCTTCCACATGCCTGCTATATCTAGTGGGTGCCGGCCTTTTCTCTCGCTCCGTCTGGTACTTTGAAAACCAGAAATGGAACAACGTAATTGGTGGCGATGCTGCTGAGCTAGGAGATGGCCCGGGATCTTATGATATCGACAAGAGTGTTTGGCACGTAAACGTAAGTAATTGCTATAATTGTTTGTGGACAAACGGCTAATTATCTTTTGCAGTGCTGCAGCCCGGAGTTAAATGGTGGCGAAGGTGGTTGGGGAATATTCAACGCCATCCTTGGATGGACGAACTCGGCAACATACGGCTCAGTCATCTCATATAACATGTACTGGATCGCTATCATGGTCGCTTTCGCTGCCATGAGGTATAAGGAAGTTAAAGGACATTGGCCTTTCATGAAAGCGAAGGCAGGCTCCGTCGGGCCAGTCGAGAAGCCCAACGAACCTACCCAAGCGAGGAGTGTGCCCGATAGGGAAATCGCTTAGGGGAGTCTAAGGGGAAACCCCGCCACATTTACTGAGTTTCTGTTGTGAGCTGCTGGCTAGGGCAATGAGTAAGCCCCGGTACGTAATTAAAAGTTCTGATGGTCCGAGATTGATGAAGTTCATGCCCCCTTCAAGACTAAGAATGTCGGATGGAAGCTTCTATATCTTGACAGATTTGAGAGATAAATAAATATTTAAGAAATGAAAATGAAATACGTTACGCCAAACGGGATCTCATAAATGATGATGACGGGGCTAAAGTTCCCCACATTTGCCGAGCTGTCAGCTTTTGGTGGTGCAAAACGTTCACTTTTCCACGCCAAGACTTCTCCCTCCTTCAACTTGGCTTAGTCAACCCATAGAAGAGTACCTAAAATTTACCGACAACCTTCGATTATATAAATTTCAAATTCAATTTTAATATCATTTCAGACGTTTCGTGCTTTGGCTAGGTATTTCTCAAGAACCTAGGAATTACGTCAAGTTTTAGGACTGATGACCACTCCGGATCTCTGTATCTTCAGGGTATTGCCTCACACCGGAGACAAACCAGATGGGCGACTCGAGCTCTGCTCTAGATAGCGAACCGCTAGACCCAAATTCTAAGGGGAAATTTCCGGAAGTGACCAGCATTGTTGAAGATGGAGATTTAATTCTAGATATGATTTTCGAAAACTCCAAAGACACTATCCGGTCCACACGAGTTGCCCAATCGAAATTATCAAGTCGGGAACCGCAGCTAGCGCCGAAGAAGAAAGCCCGCCTAGCTTTTCGTGTCAGCCTCAAAGTACTTAAAGGCCAATCGAAGTACTTTGAAAGGCTTCTTACCGATAGCCGTTTCAAAGAGGCGAAGGATATATCAAGTGCTTTTGCTTCTCTTACGTTGAGAAACGTCAAGCCCGAAATTGCTGATGTCAATGAGCTCCCCTGGATCGAAATTCGTGACGATGACCAAGCCACACAGTATGCACACCGTGAAGGGGCATTTTCTGATCTGTTACGAGTTCTCCATGGCAAGGAAGTAGCCACAAAACAGATCACGATGTCATTTGTGACTACTCTAGCTGTCCTTGCCGATCGCTTCGACTGTGCACCTGCAGTTTCAAAGTGTCTTGTTGGCGGTCTAAAATTCAAGTGGCCTGTGACAAATCGTAAACCTCTGAGAGATGAGGTTTCTGTCATGAGTCGGAATAATGAAGACATCTTGCGCCAGAAGATTCTTGTATCATGGCTACTGGGTCAACCTGCTAGACTGCAAGCTGCGACAAAAGAGATCATCATGAATGGTTCTTGTCGGTGGAGCCCTTTCGCTGCAGATGATGAGGCATCGAGCGCTACGTGGTGGTATTTACAAGATGGCCTTGAGCGTAAGTAGTTGAGATCCTGCTCATATCAGCATCTTGTGCATATTAACTCTCAATGTAGAAGAGTTACAGTACCGACGACAGTGTATCTTGAACACGATTGCTTCTGTTCAGAGGCATTTTATTAAGTTATATACGTCACGTACGCGCCAATGCAAACTCGGCTACGATTCAAGTGCCGCCTGTGACTCATATCAGCTAGGCGAGATAATCAAGTTCCTCACGAACAAGAACCTTATGTTTCTCGTCGACTTCTCACCCGGGTCTCTCGACTCTATCGCAGATACTTCGCTGCTGCAGATTGAAACCGTTATTTCTACCCTAAGGCAGTGCCCGAGCTATCAGATAGACAAGAACCACACCAACTGCGGGCTTCGAACGAGGATTTTGTCCATATTGGACTTCATACATGGTCTGCTATCAGCGAATTCCATCCCAATAAATAGAAATCTTTGGAAAACCAACCGTCAGTCGGTCGCTTGGCTACCTCCCGAGGGCGAAGGCAAGACATCAACTGAAGAAAAACCGTTCCGCTTCACGCGGTCATTAGCAGGGGATCAGCGCTTCCGTTTCGAAAATGCGTTGGGTGCGGAAAAGTTCGCTAGGGATGTCTTCACTGCGTCAAGTTGGGATTGGACGGCGGAAGATCAAGCACAAGACAGCCTCCCCTCAACAACCCCAAGGTGGAATCTAAGGTAGGCGGGAAGACGCAAGTGTTGAAGTAGTATATACGAGCGGGTAGTTTTGACAGGCCTTGACCTATTTCATCAGCTTGAGGAGTCAAACACCTTGTATAGAAATTTTGGATTGACGCCTATACGCAAATATATGGATACAAGGAAGAAATATCAAAAATCCCGTAAACCGGCTTATGCGTGAAGTCTATCTTGAGATGACATTAATCCAGTAGTGTCGTAACTTGTATATACGTGGGCTTCTTTAGCCGTGCGTCTTTCTTGAAAACTAAAAAGCCTACCCAACCAACAGTAATGACGATAATAATGATGACGATGATGGTGATGATGGTGGTGATCCGGGAATGCTACTCCGCAACGCCGATACGAACAATATAACTAGACAATTTCCCCGGGAAAAAAATCTAGAATCAAAGCAACCCATCCGATCTAGCTCCTCAGGGCCTCTAACCTGTTCCTCATCTGATCCATCATCGCCTCCTGATCCTCTTCCTCCTCATCCAGTGCAACGGGTTGTTCCTGAGGCTGTTCGGGAAGCGGCACGGGCGTCGGACCCGCCTTCTCCATCTTGCCCTTCAGAATCTCACCAAGCACCTTATCGACCTCGCCCTCAGCCTCCTCCAGATCATCCTCCAACATATCATCATCGACCGGCAGACTCTCCCCAACCATCTCTTCTATGACACCCGCCTTCATCAACTCAACACTTAACTCGCGCATAGTACCGGCCAACTGCGGGAGCTTGATCAGGGTATTCACGTCCTTCATAACACCGACGCTAGCGCGGATGCTCCCCTCGATCTTGCGCACCGCGAACGCCTCGTTGACCTGCATCTGCACGGAGCTGAGCTGCGCCTTGGAGGTCACGAGCCGGGACGACGTCCGCCGCGCGCGGATCAGTTCCTTGGCGAAGTCGCGGGCCTCGCGCTGGGCCTGCCGCGCTTGCGTCGGGTTGCGCTGCGCGCGCCGGTCTGCGGCGATGATGAGGTTTTTGGTTTTCGTCTCGACTTGTTTGACTTGGCTGATGTCGCGATCGAGCTTGCGGATGTTGGAGCGGATTAGGGCGTTGCATTTTCGCATCTGTTGGGGGGGTCGGAGTGTAAGTAGGTATGTTGTGCGGAGGCTAAGGCTTGTTTACATCCCGTATGCGGAGAGAGGCGGGACGAGGATAGTGGATGAGCATAGGGTCTATAGGAGTGGGCTGACCTGAGCATTAGGATCTGGTTTTACGAAGAGTGCTTTGAGACCCTCCATGTTGGGAATAGGAGCTTGGCTGATGGGAACGGAGACGGAGACGGAGACGGAGATGGCAATGGAAATGGAAACGTTCTCGATAAGCTCGACGGGGCAACTCCTGCCGAGGGGCGTCGGGTGGAGGATCTGACAGAACAATCCGAGGAGCTGGATAGCTTCGTAGATTCGTCGATTAGGAGAGTATGATTAAGGATGATTAAGGTAGCTGGGTAGGTAAGGAGTTGTGGATCTTGATAGACGGATAGTTGGGTATGCAGGTTAATGCGATCTAATGACGTTGATCCAAATGGATCCTAGGCTGACAAAATTCAGGAACAGATTAACCCCGCTAAGTGCCAGACGGTATTCGGCACCGTGCTAAATACTAAGTAATTAGTAGACTCTGATTGATCCACTAATTAAGCCCTCGTTTTATTATGTAATATAAGATATCTCCAATTTCGTAAATATAGGATATATGCATTTATTGATATTGACTATACTTGGTTATATGTGTATATCAACCTTAAGTTCTTCAACAACATACAGCTAGAGCTATACATGACTTAATCAGGTATTTTTGCAACACTATGTGCCCACGTAGGTATGATAGTGACACCTAAGCTGCCAGGTACGTGTATGAGTGAGCATGCATACATAGTATGGAAGCAATCATATGCCGAATTCAGAGATAGCTCCAGGAAGAGTATGAAGGTTGCCTTGTTATACCTCAGTTTGTATTACATGCATAAGATTGTATCGATCAATGCAACTTCAATATTGGACATGCAGGTAGAACCAAGGCATTGGAACCTATGCAAGGCTTCTAAAACTCCGTTTTAATGTTCTATGCGGTCATCTCGGTGTTTGCTATTTTTTTCTTATATGTCATTGTCCTTCAAAGAACGATAGGGAAACGATGTTATCGGAAGAAGTTTCTGTAAATGTTTTTAGGATACGAGATACGACATAGATCATGTTATTGAAGTATGCGGTAATTGAAGACCCCCACCTCTTTCCAGCTCATTCCTGGGGATACAAAAAGCAAAATACGCAAATATACCCCATAAACTAGTCCCGATTAGGTCTACCTTTACAGTGTGAACGATCTATAAAATCTTTAAATGGTCTAGGCAACTACCCCCCATGCAAATCCAGCCCTGCTGCTTCCGCCGCTTTCGTGCTGGTTCGATGCTTCGTCGGAGGGGTGCATCATTAAGCTTTTAGAACAGCCTCATAATTTTGAGAATTTCATTCCACCGCTTTTCTTCCATCCTCTTCTCACCAATTCGGAAACAAGTGAATACAGCCGTATATCTTCGTGCTTGTCAACTTCCTTATAACATCGTTGAAAGCTGCGGCTACTTCCCATCGCAGTTCATCAACTTACACATAGTCATCACTGGTACCTGAATACGCAAGTCTTCACCTATCACTATCAACATGTCGCAGGTTACCCCCGAAGGTGAGCACACTTTTTACGTCATCGTCATATCCAGCTTTTCAATAGATAAATATTGCGACAATATAGCGCCTAATAGGCGAGCAACTGCTCCTTTTGCCTTTTTAAGCTATCTTAGGTACTTGGACATATTAGAGCTAACAATTTTCGTTTGTAGTTCTATGGGCTCAGCGCTCCTCCAACACCGACCCGGAGAAGAACTTCATCTACCTCACCATCTCGGTTCCCGATATCCCCAAGGAGAACCTGAAGCTTGACCTTCAGCCGACCAGCCTCACCTTCACCGGTCACTCCGACACGCTCAAGCGAACCTACCACCTTGAACTTACCTTCTACGCGGAGGTCGACCCCGCAGAGAGCAAGACTCACCACACTGCCCGCAATGTTGAGCTGAAGCTGCGCAAGAAGGAGCTCAACGACGAGTATTGGCCACGACTCCTCAAGGAGGCTAAGAAGGTCCAGTTCCTCAAGACCGACTTTGACAAGTGGGTCGATGAGGATGAGCAGAACGAGGCCCCCGAAGATGACTTCTCGCAATTTGGTGGCGGCATGGGTATGTGAAATCTCCCCCTCCTCCCCCCACACTGCCCATTTCGAGCACTTTCGGGGTTTTCCACGAAGATTCTCCTACACTGTATATCGAAGACACATTTCTTCTTAGAACAAGTTCCAGCTAACATTTATTGTTTTAACAGGCGGCATGCCAGGCATGGGAGGCATGGGTACGTAATAAATATTTTTCGCAGCTTAGTGGGACAGTTTCTACAGGGCGCTTAGGTGAATGTCTTTTTGTGGAAACGAAACTAACATATTAAATACTAGGCGGCGGGGACTTCAGTGGCATCGACTTCTCCAAGCTTGGTGGTGGTGACATGCCCGTCGGCGGCGAGGATGACGAGGAAGACTCCGACGGCGATGATGACATGCCAGCGCTTGAAGGACAGGAGGATGCTAAGGAGGACACGACCAAAGCGGCTGCGTAAAACAATATCTGTGAGCTGCAAAGCATCAACCCTTCCGCGGTTGCCTTGTGCAAGATCCATTTGTCCTCTTTAGGTCCGAGAACAGACGCTCCAGTGCGCATAGAGTAGGATTTACAGGTGGCAAATGCTCATGAGATGTTTCGGAAGCCGGCGAGCTATTGGGAAAGCTATGAGGTTAGGTTACCAGGTACTGAAAGCTGGAATCCGATGAATTTATTAAGTAATCAAGCAACATCTTCTGCATGACGATATCGGGAATTTATTCGAGTTCGACAGCATCACATTGAAGATGGAGCCCAAATCCACATATCGAACTCATGTATTGGGCTACACAAGCCCCTTCCGTCCCACATAATTCGATCATTGGTCACCAAGATCCTCTCGTTCATGGCGAGTGTCTTGAACTTCGGCAAGCAGGACAGCCGCAATTCCCCATACCATTTGTGATTGGTTGCGTCCGAACCCCCCGGAACTGCGAGTCTCTAATTAGTGTGACGTTGATGTTCGTCGTCAGTATTTGACCTGAATTCCGGACGAGATGAAATGTCTGGCCATACAGTTGGTTAACCTGAGTTCAATAGTTACGTGTACCTGTCTCTCTCCGATGTTCCCTATTCCCATTTTTCGCCCCTATTCCACGCTATGTTCTATTTCTAGCTCCCCCCCGCGGATGCCGTCCGGCTCCTAGCGTTGATTCACCCAACCCGGGACTCCTGTCAATATGCGAGGCTCTGTCCTCCCACAATACGCGTGTCCCGTAGATTTGATTCAGGAGATCGGGTGCCGCACTTTAAACTGCGAGATCCGGTACTCGCTCAGCCACATTAGATATTGAGACCAATAGACTTTTGCTACGGTCTGCAAGATATATGAGATGTCACTCTAGGAAGGTGGATCGCTTCAATGATGTAACGAGGGGGTATTGTAAAACGGAAGGAGGAACCAGTCTACCGGATCCCTCTCCCGTGATCACAGTTTTGCAACACGACAACAAGACGGAAGTCGCTACTAGTTACGTAGACATGATTCTTCACACATCGCGTGCCTTCCTACGTGTCCTGCATGTGAGGGAAATTCTACTTATATGGAAGGAGCTTTCCGCTTTGTCCCGGCATTCTGATACTTGCTAATCGCCTCACTAAACTATAATTTTTTCCTCCCTCGTTACCTACTCTTATTCTCTCAGCCGAAGGTTCCGCAAGATCCGCGTAGATCTCTCCAGACAAGTCTTATATAAATCACAGTTCACACTCTACTTCAACAACTTTGAAATCACGGCTTCCTTTCACCTGAATTCTTCGGCTACGCAGATTTCACTACCAACTACTGTTGAATTTGATCAAGCAAGTAAACAAAGGGAGTCTGTTACTATATTTACAATGCCCCACGCCACCAAAACAAAGAAGCAAACCCGCCCTCGGGTCAACACAGCCGTTTCGGTTCCGGTCCAGTCACAGCAGCAGAACCGGGCTTCTGCCTCATCTTCAGCAGATTCATCGGACTCTTCCTACGTCTGGACAGCAGCAGATGCTGCCAGAGCCTCTGAGGCAGGAGCTTTTCTCACAGCTTGGCCACCTGGGCAGCCCTACTACCTCCCTCCAATCCATTCCCTGAGCCAGAATACCCAGCCGCAGCGTCGAGCTCAAAATCAGGGGCAGGGTAGTCAGCGCCATCATTCGTCGACACACACACCTTCTACGACTGTCAAGAAAGGAGGTAGTGTTAGCAAGTAGTGGGCTACTCTCGTCCGCCATTGTCGAAAAGTCGCCAGAAGCATTTGGTCATGACGACCTATTATGGATTTTTGCTGGGTGTTAATGGAATTGGTGTTTCCTTCAAAATCACGGTGCATGTTGCTCAGAATGTAGCGAGCATTCATTGGGGTTGAGACTAGTTAAAACTCAAGAATCCATGGGCTCGGGGGTATATGAAGGAATCCAGGGAAGGTACAAAATGATCATGTTGATAAATTGTTCCAGATACGTTTGCTATGATAACGTACATTTGCAGTCGAATAGAAGTCAAGGGAAACATGCAGCATGGTGTTCAGTCTCCATATAGAAGAGAATAGGGGTTCACGTCGCTAGAGCTAGAATGGCTGCTTAATAGACTACATTCATATAGGGAGAAACTTGTGCATAGCTATAATAAAATAGGTTATCTTAGTTTTGAGACTGATATAATTCAGAGACGGTGAATAATTGGGTTGATAATGATTACAGACCCCGAATGAGGTCAACAGTCGGGATTGATGTTGGTATTTGTCAAGGTTTGAGTTAATCTCACGAGACTAAAAGAAGCCAGTAGGCAATGTTACATGAGTTCTAGATTGAATCTATTCTCAATTTATTTAACTTTCTCTGCCTGAATTATATCTCCTTATTCAACTTAAGTCTTTGAATATGCCTTATTTGATTTCGTACGCCAGACCTAGCTCACAAAGTCGCACTCTAGCTTATTGAGATGTATACCTAAATTCATGTCGGTTAGTGAACTCTCGTCGTGTACGAGAAATCTAAAGATTTTACATATAGATAATACTACATGATTGAGTATTTGCATTTCTCTGACATAGATATAAATCCATCTATATTTGCTAGTGTTGATATTGGAATGAAGTAGTAGGCTTGTCACCGGTGTGGTCAAGATGGAACCCCTGAGGTTCCCTTTCTACTCTTCCTGTAAAAAATGTCAATATGAGACTCAAAAGCCCGATGCAAGCCGTTGGGTCTATGCCTTCGTTGTATGTCTGAAGGAACTTCTTAGGAAATAAACTAAGAAGACATAGCTTATAACGTTGATCTACTAGTTCGATCCGTACCTAGGCAGGTACCTACCAGGTCGAGATTCCTGAAATTGGTGATTTCGAATACTGTAGGCATCGTAGGATTTCACCATAACATCATTGCAACAGTAGTCTCAGTCAGATTCTCGATCGTAATTTTTATTTTTGTTGTTCATGTGAAGGATACCGTCGTAACATGTCTCCAATGATGATAGACTCTACCCGTGCTCTTAGTCTTGGAAACACGGCGCAGGCAAGGATCCGAGTCTTGTCGCCGTTGGCTGCTCAGATGCTTAAAATAGGCCTTGGCGAATGTCACGACATCAGCAGGTTAAGGATTACAATAGTCATCTTTCAATGTGAGGAACACTATATGGGTAACTGTCAAAGAGACATGTTCTTCACACGATGCTGTAGCTGGCTTAGAAAAGTTAGCTTGGGCTCTGCGATCAGACACAACTCGTGATATTTGCAAGAGGGGAGCTATATAGTTCAAGGGTTAACTTATATAGTGGAAGTCTACTTTTCAGATGACATTATTGAGTTGGAAACACCCTTGTTTTCGTCAATGCTTGACATTAAGGTACCGGTACCTTGAGATGACAATCGCACATGCCATCTCATCCGAGCTTTGGGATGAGATTTACGATTAGTCTACAATTCAATTTAGGCTAGTACATATATATCAAACTATCGAACAATCCTCAAGGCATAGTCACCAAGTAAGATTTCCATTGGTCAGTCGATGCGATGCAAGGCTGAAGGTTAGTCGGGCTGTCACGGTCAGCGCACTTATCACATCGTCGTGATAATGCAAGGAGGTTATAATACGATAATCCGAACCCTGTGAAAATCTAAGCGCGTAACGTTCCCTTTAGGTTTAACTCGTCATCACGCAATCTAAGCTTAACAAGCCGCACTTGACTGATCTCCAAGTAGGGTAGGTACCTACAGTAGGCCAATCCTAGGTGTCTATCGCTATAATAACCCATGATAATGTTGCTGATGAGTGCACCCAGCAGCCACATGCGGAAAGAAACTCGGCCTCGAGTGGAGTAGCACGATAATGTCTCTGCGGCTCGGCGGTCCGCAAGGGGTATGGGTGGTCTTGACGGTCATGTGCCGGACCTTTAGCAAGCCCTCGTCACATCACATCACACTCTCGGAGTTAAGAGATACCAGGTAAGTAAGTATCTGGAGTTTCTGACCAACGAGATCGCGCATCGGAGCTCATGACTCGCATATGTCGGCCCCGAGCATATAAGCATAAAGTTGGAATTGGTATGGGGGGGAACGCCTTCATCACCGGGACATTCGAATTCCGAGATGTGATAGCGGCGCAACCTGTTGCCATTACTTCATCACTACTAATCTATCACAATCGTTCTATCGATATCGATATTTTCGAAAATGCTCTCCGGAGTCGGCGCATTTGCGATTTGCTCGACGGGCTAATTGGTCAATGGCTACATCTACTACATACTTGGCTTACCTGCCACTTCTTGTCGTCGAGCACAGGGCAGGCGAACGCGTTTCCGAAGAGTGTGATTCATTTAGTTACGTCGCATAGCGCCGACTGCTACGACAGAGTAGAAGGGCTTTCGCATGCGTCTGCGCAAATGAGCGCCAGCGCTTGAAGCCATCGTGGCAGCCGACGGCGTGCCACGTTAGTTCCGTCTGCAGCGGTTACCAGGTTTAAATCATGAGACATCATGAACAATGATATAAGAGCGCAGGTCCTACTGCGTCAGAAGCGCCATAGCGCCCATACGAAAGGCAGGACGGGTCAAAGTAGGCGGTCAACCATTCATAGCTGTAAAAATTTCCGCCTTGGGTTTGAGGTAGAAATATTATGTGTAAGTGCGCATATGAAATCTGCAGCAAGGTCCGCGGAGCGAGTCTGAGAGGCGCCCACGACAACAGTCGACCGTGCGCTGTGGAACAGGGGGCCGTGAACAGCGAACGCCCATGGGACGCAGCCCCTGTTCTCGACGACAATTGGGCTTCAATGCCTTTAGAGGCGCTGCGGGGATGTTCCAATGCATCCTGCAACGCTTCGACTGTATGGTTTTTCCTCCGAGTCGCAGGTCGTAGTGCGAATAGGATAATTTTTCTCTTTCTCTTTCTTCTTCCTCTTTCTTTCATCCTCTGAAATTGAAAGTCGAAACGAGAAGCCCCTCACTTGAAAAAAAATTCACTTAGCGAGCAACCTTGACGGTGATAACGATGCGAGGGGAACAACAAATATTGCACCCTCCCATACCAGATTTCATCGTTATTATCGCCCACTCTGGAATGTGCTCTGTGCTACCTACATCCACGATGTATCGTCGCGGAATCTAGACTTTGCCAATAAAGACCAATCCGGCCGGCATTCAGCACATATAACAGGTAAGGGCTTGCTATATCAGAGATGTGATTCGGCTAGGCTTAGTTTACGATGAAGCTTGGCGTAGATCGTTTTAAAAAGCTGCCAGGGCCGCGAGGGTGTGAAGGACAGAGAACGGGGCTGAAATCGACTCTCAGATTGGCGACACTTCAACAGTCCGCTATCTAAGCATTTAGGGCTAGCAAGGTGGTGTACGATCATCGTGCAATATCTCGATGCCGGCTGTGCGCCGAATACCAGAGATGAAGATAGGGGAATGTTCTCAAAGGCCGTTTTGCGGTAAATATTGCCAACCTTGATGACGTCCACGTCGTCTTCTCCCGAACGAATTGTGCCGGCCGGCATTGGGTTCCTTGAAATCCGATAACAGAATCCCATCTCATTAAACTGTTTTCGCGTACAGTAGCAATATTGGAGACGTGGCTTCAAGAAAAAAAATGAGTATCTGCCTGACCTACCGTGTCGTTGTACTTTGACTCCTCCGACTCCTCTAGCTGATGTAACACGACGAGAATTCCAAGACATTTTCCCCAGACCAACAAGTAGAAATGTCGTAAATCGCAATATAATTATTGGAGAAGCTCCTTCGGGACTTGAAGAACAGAAATCCGGGGAATACTTAACTCTAAACTATCGCGATAGCAACGCGGTATAATGTCGTGGCGAATTTCAATAAGAGAAGCGAGGTAACAACTTTGTTACCTGCCTTCGCGACCACTGGCGAGCGCAACATCGGACTTGCGGGGTATGCGCCATAAAGCAGATGGGATTTTGAAATGCCTCCATCCTCCCTCATCTAAGTGCCATGTATGTAGAACTCTACCATACTTGACTTTGCCATCGTCGGCTACGTACGGGACCTTACCGTAAGGCCCGATTTCTACGTCTCTCCCACAGGAAAATTAAGACAATTTACATTGGTGGGCCATGGTATATTGGCCAAGGAAGCAAAACGAAACACGAGGACAGAAGACAATGACGTAGTTGTTTCACTGTTTTGCTTCGGCACTTTCGTACATATTGTAAAGTGTTTAGCTGCCGGTGATGCTTGATCGATGCTTAATCTCGTGAGAGTCCGATGTACCCGGAGCGCATACCGCGTCAACACGATGGCAGCGTCTTTTCTCGATGGAAAGAAATCGAGAATTCTCCTCGCTTCTCCCGCAAAATTTCGGTATTCACGATATCAGTTTCCGGCCTGCTAAATCCGGTACTCCTGGCGCACCTTGCTGAGATAAGTCCAGGTTCCTTCGACTGACGAAGGTAAGATTACCATTGCGACCATTGGGGGTAGCACAGAAACTCCGGCGTGGGGCTATCGTCGCTTACCCCCATCTTCCTCCTCATCGTCTTCGTGGGGGATGGGGGATTCGGGACCCAGTAGCTAAAAAAACGTGTGGCAACCTTAAATGTATCTACCTGCTGTGATATTAATAATAACTCTATTTCAGGGCCTGAAGGAGTCATAAGCCTGCGAGTCACCACCTGCTGAACTGGGAATCAGGTCAAGGATAGCCATATGGGAATCCTTCAAGATGTAAGACAACGTTTTGTTTGAAGATGCGAAGACAAGGGAGCCACTCGCTCGTAGGGCTTATCTATTCTTAGTCTTGGCGACATAGCCCTCATAACCAACTTCCACAGTAGGATATATGATGGTTTAATTACCCTGATCCCTCAACAATTACAGATTACAGATACTTCTCTGCGTTTGCCGCTTTGCCCACGATAGAAAGTGCTAGTTGCCTAAGGGTTAATAGATAGGTACCTACAACTAATACAAACAGCACTTCTCGGCTTGATCATATTAGGCAACAGAGGCGAACCGATTCGTTAAAAAGCGATATATACCCTGAGGCAGGGACAAGTTCACATGTGCACCTTTTTAAGAGTCATCTGAATATACTGAAGGGCTTTCGCATGTTGCCACCGTAACCACTCAATATGAATAAGTGATGGATGATTTGTAAGTTGATCGCCGCGCCGCATCCAAGTCTCATAAGTGCCTCATGATTAGCGTTACACACGGCAGGCATCTTAGATTCCCTCGTGAATTAAGATGGCAGTGCGCAGGCGGCAGCGTGGCTTCTCGTGACGAAGGATCGGGTGCGTGCGGGCTTTAATGGTTGAAGGGCTCCGACAACTTCCAGCTCCCGTCTAACCGTTCTGCTGTCTCGCCTTTGTGTCATGACACATGCCATCGTAGCGCGGTGAATGGCTCGCCTTGATCACCAATAATCTCAGGTATCGCCAAATAGCTTCGGTTATTCCACGGCGCGACTAGAAAGTAGCGAACCGAAGAGATATATCAGAAACCTCGGGAGCTAAGATTCATTTTGCCGCATCTTATTCGCTATCCTCGGTCAAATACTCGGCAACCATTCCCACGAATCCTCGCGCGGTCGCGTACTTTCGACGCGAAAAGGTACAAACTCGCGAGTCATATGAGAATCGTGAATCCGGAGAAGATCAACGACTTTTTGAAGCAACACTTCTAGGCTTTCCCATAGTATCGTAGCATACCCAATTAGTATCCCAGATATCTTAACTAACCCGCATCCGGACGCCTTCGGTCGCGGTGTGGTTGACGCCGTGTTGTCTAGACTTTTGGGATCACCCATATGTAGAATCTGGGGGTGGCCAAAATGCTACAATAGTACAATAGTACCTATTAGGTAGGTACAGTTAGAGTTCGGCTTTTTATTATACGTATAATGCATAATACGTATAATACATTGTATAAATCGGTATAATGGTTGAACTATACGTATAACGGAACGGAATAACCATTTCCGCCCCGCTTATACGGGTGGATATGTAATCCCCGGGTATTACTTACCTAAGCATGATAGCTTTTTCCATGCTTATAAGAATAAACATATAATCTTTAAGTATTATTTACCTAAGCATATAAAGGACCCACTATTTACTGGATAAGGATAAGCTTTACTTACTTAAGAAGGCTTATCCATTTAAAAGATGTGTATACTTTTCAAAGAACTGAACTGCCGCCCGATCGCATTCAATCAATTCAAAGAGCTTTCTTCTCATAATTGAGTATTTTGAATAATATATGAATAAGAACAATACTCAATTTTTTCTAATTAATTTAAGCTATTTTGAAGCTATTGCAAAGGTATGATAATCGTGGTTTAGGTGGGTCTAAATACTATACGGCATTATACATACATTATGCAAGATTTGTATGGTATAATAGGTATAATGTGGTATTGTATATATTATACCGGTATAACGGGTCATTATACGTATAATACCTACCCCTAGGTACAGTAAGTACAATAGGTACACTACGGTTGTTGGTACCTCGTTTCGGAATTCTGGAGCGACATAGCGACATAAAGCTGTGAGCAATAGAAACTCCAGATTTTCCCCTAATGGGTACCGGCAGCTGCAATACGAGGCGGTCAACGTGGATCCGGAGCGTACACTCTTTCTTTCTAGAACAATTTCGCTGCAACCCTATTGACTTGTTTGTGTGTTTGTTACCTGGACTTTGGTAGGGGGATCCCTCTAGGTCGAATCGGTCGAACCGGTAGCACATATCCACTGAGCCCGCAGGCTATTATTCCAGCTACCCTATTCATCCCAGTTTTGTCCACTATTCACAGATGTGTACGTACGACACCGCCTACGTATATTGCATATGTTGACTGCCTATCGAGGCACTGTCCCGATTATACACTTGCCCTTTACTCTTGAAGGGAGGTTAATAGAACCCATGTCACAATATGTAGAATTGCGCAAGCAACCTTCAACACCGAAACCACAACTAGAACCGGGTATAATCATGGAAAAAGGAAGCTCAACAATATGATCGCGAAATGATAACAAACAAACATCATTTCCACGTCGAGCAAGTAATTTCCTTTGTAAGCACAAGATGCGCAATCAAAGCCCGGATTACGCTGGTTGTAGATATTGTAGAGATCGTACAGGTTGTAGTAGGAATAGGAAATAGAGTAAGCGGTACTTTGATGGATGAGATTACGATCCTTTTTTGCTACGGATATAGAATGAATGAGACACAAACACAAACACAAGTACACAGATTACACACATTTGCGCGCGCACACACGCATACACATATGTACATGATTTTAAAGCATCCAAGCATCCTCCGGGCGGTGTCAAAATCCGACGTTGTGTTGCGTCTGAGTCAGGATTAGGATCGATAAACGGTCTCCCC
This sequence comes from Annulohypoxylon moriforme, assembly GCA_022695765.1. Lineage (NCBI taxonomy): Eukaryota > Fungi > Ascomycota > Sordariomycetes > Xylariales > Hypoxylaceae > Annulohypoxylon > Annulohypoxylon moriforme. Next base: position 217,632 of record MU403127.1, on the reverse strand, counting down.
ATGGGCCATGATTACGGGACCTTGCTTGTCTTCTGGGGAATTTTGGGAATTTCTTACGCACATACACATACGCGCATATTTCTTAGGTAGAAAATCAAACGCCGAAAATATCTATGTGTGTGTAATCTGGCAGTCTGGAAACGGTTGGACCGCAAAATCCCACCTATACGAGCGCGCGATTTTGGTAAGCGGTCAGGGAGAAATGCCGGTATTGGCTAACACAACGAGATTGTTGCGGTCAGCCAACTCACCTTCGACCTTTCTCTGTCTCCCCGTTGGTCCAACTGGTCCAACTAACCGTCAAACAAGTCATTGCCGTCATCGCCCATCGCCCGTCGACCGCAGCTCAGCCCGGCGAAAGCCCTGCTGACGGCCACCGTGGCGCAAAGGGAAACCAGTTGCGAGAAATTGTAATTACCTATACGACCAGCATAGTCGTCATCATCAATATTCAGGGAGTTATGGTCGCAGAGGCAAGCCCAAAAAGTAACGCAACGGTAAACTATTGCCTTACGTCCGCCCGACCACTCTAAACCAATTCGCATTAAATTGAACTTTTTCTTGATTTTTCGAATCCCGAGAGACGAGGGACCGTGCTGGCGCCGTCGATGCTTTTTTTCCCAATAAGCCGAGGTGACGGGCAGATGCAAATGACGCTCGGACGGCACAAAAGGGGGAAAATGTGAAAAAGGAAAAATTAAGGAAGGGAAAAAATAGGGGGCACAGATAGAAAAACAAAATACATTGGCTATTATTGAATATTTAGAGGTATCCCAAATGTAAATGAAGCAATCAATGCAAGCCAGCGGAACGGGCGTGGGAACCCTCCCCCATTTTAACTCGTGTGCCGGGTGGCCGAGGTGAATTGGCTGCCCGAGGGCCAACCGAAGGAACGCCTCCTTCGTCACTAGTATCGATTTATTAGGCGGTGTCATGTGCGTAACGAGAATAGTAAGAAACTGTTAGCTCTGTGACGGATCGTGACGGATCCTCCCCCCGCGACAAAACCAATCTACATACAGGTGTACTAATCTCCCAGATAACCACCAACACAACCTCAACAACCGAGGACGAAACGAATAGCTCGGCAAGCAGGATTCTAAAGTGTACAATTAAACTCCGTAGCCGTTTATGATATGAATTAGACTGCGAGTTTCGGCACCTGTCCGCTTCAACACCATCCTTATTACAATTACAACGTTGTGATTGCTGTTGTATCGACGGAAGCCAAGGGATTTTGCATCCTGCTGTATTGGGGAGTTTCGTTATTGTGTGTAGTATATTACTTTACTTTCCAGTAATCAACCAGACTGACGTTGCTATGCGGTACAACTGTACCATATTAACATATTAACATATTAACCTCCGGCTTCAATTTATCTAATATCTACAATGCCAATGTAGAATACGACACCCCAGTCTTTTCCCCAAGCTTCTAAAGCTTCCCAGAGCCGTGAACGGGTTACGGAACCTGGGAGCTTACTGTAACCTGGGAACCAGTTTCCGGATACGTACCCCCTAACAACCCTAACACACACACATGTATACACACGGACACAGACCTTGTAACCAGGACACGGGCCTAAACCCATCATAGGACGGGAGATAGACCCGGCCGCGGCAGTCGGATAAGACAGTCCAATGTGGGACCTGTTGAACCCTGATCGTCATCATTTTCCACGGACCCATGGGCCTTGTTCAATGGGGCCATGCATGGGCAATCGCGCGGTCTAGCATTTTTCTTCTGATTTTGCCTGTGCCCAGCGCCCAGCATTTGCCCTAGGTAACAACCCTAAGGTCGATCCTCCTCTGAACTTCCCTGGCCGATGCCTATTTCGGTGTTGTGGGGATCTGCAAACGAAGCTTGCCGGTGGAAGAAAGGAAGAAAACGAGAGGGTAAGGGAAGCCCAACGATGTGCTGCCAGCAATGATACACATACGTACATACATTAGGTACATACAGATTCCGTGCTTCGTAGAAGTTGGGTCCAGTTACGTCCGTTAGTTCTTTTGGGAAGCACCAGAAAGCCAGGAAAAAGTAGGGCCTTCTTTTTTTTTTCTTTTCTTGGTCTGTTTTGGCGGTGTCTATCCGCTAACATGGTTTACTTATTTTTGGCTCGATCTGATTGGTAGGGACTAGGCTCGGGGAATGAACGGGCTGCTGGAAAATGGGATTGGGAATGGGATTTGGGGGTTTCAAAGCTGACTCCGTTAAGGCGGTCTAGGCTGACTTGGTGTGTAGACCATACCAGACATACCCAGACGCACCCAGACACCCAGGACACCTCTTCCCTACGTCCCGGTCCCAATACCCACACCCCCTTTTCCGCGCCCGCATCCTGACAGGCGGTCTGCTAGGATTATTTGCAACGTGGGGGATGTAGCGAGCGTACTAGAAACGGGGAAACTGGAAAATAGGGCATGTAACACTCAGAAAGTACATCGCAAAGTATCAAAGTAGCAGCAGTGCCCTGCTGTTGCCTCCGTGCGGCGGCGATGATTCACGAGTACCTCCCACACACGGACACGCACACCCTCTCCTAGTATATATTTGTTCTCATGGCCATCCCATGCGCTCCCGTCCCATGCCTCCGTTTCCCTTGCTTAGTTCCCCAGATAATCTACAATAGCCATAGAGCAGTAATACATAATCATCAACCATCGTCATCCAAGCTAGATCTACTACTAGCTTTCTTCAACTATACTACTGCTACGCGATATCGTCGATTCCCACTATACGCACTGACTTATACGCATACGCGATTCACCAACAGCCCCTGAGACGCCAACACGCTCAGCATCACTCCCATACCGAAGCATTTTACTGCTACGAAAACATCATCCGAAATGTACAGCCCATACGGCTCTTACAGCTCCATGAGCTCGGCTTCCCAGCCGATGGAGATCCCCACCAGCAGCTACCTCTCTCACAACTACAACGGCTCTTACAGCTCGCGCTGCGCCTTTCCCTCGTGGCCTCAACGCTCCTCCCTGACGGACGAGCACGAACAAAGAGCTACCTCTTACCTCTCCGACGACGACCTCTTCCCCTGCGACGACTCTGACGACGCGCACAGCGTGTCCAGCGCCGGCAGCACAACCCCTACCTCTCCCGTGGCCACCACCGAAGCCGACATGCTACGAATGCAGCGCGAGCAGATGGCCATGCAGCGAGAGGCCATCAAGTTCCTGCTTAGCGAGAAGGAGCGCAGGAAGCAGCAAGCGTCCAAGAAGCAACGCCGCAGCTCGTCGGGCTCCAAGAAGAGCAGCCCGAGAACCAAGCAAGCGCATCTAGACGCTATCGCCGAGGCCGGTGAATGAAGAGGCCCCCACTCTTTGCGATGACGATACGCCTTTTTAATGGTGAGTTTCCTTGCTTTCCTTCTACCTACCTACTTTGGGATAACGCTTCGGCAGAGGCGCTTGATCTCACATTATCTAGTACATTTTTTGCTGACCGCTATATCTACAGAAATTTGACATTTTTTTACCAGCGAATCTTACGAATGGATATGATTATGATGAATAACGCCCCCCAATATGATACCCCCCAAATTATACCCCCGATGAGTCACCATCAGCACCCATCAGCATTAGCATTAGCATAGCATCAGCATCAGCAACCCACCGGACAGCCGAAGGAGGCGTCGTCGCGGATGTGTATTCCCGCGCCACGCACCACGGAATCCGGACTACGGCCAAAGATGAAAGCGCATTCATTTGCACCACCACCCATACCCAGAACTGTGTGCACGCCACGGCTCGCAAGATAAACAATCAGTCATTACACAATGCAGTTTATTCTAGCGCCTGGTTGACGCACCTCCCCCCCTTCCCACTTTCCCTCCCCCTTTTCGCTACGTTACGACACCATTTTCAATATCACAGAAGGGTTTCGCACCTCACCCCCACCCCCTCATTTCTCCGGAATGATATTTTGTCTCAGCCACTATGATCTACTATTTGGCCGGCAAAGGCAGCGCGCGCATCCCGCGAAAAGATCTGCGCTCGCTTCGGTAGAAAGGGGGTGACGGAATGAGGGGAGATAAAGTGAGGAGATTCAGTTCCGCCCACCCATAGGCTTTTCCGAAGCAGGGTTTGTGGCTTGTGGGTTCTACATACTATTCTTTTCATGTATCATTTTTTTTGTTTTCGCATTTGGCATATTCCGGCGGTGAGAGGAAGGTACAGGAATTCATTTTTAAACCTACCTAAGAAGGGCAAGAGGAAGAAGCTAGAGAGAAGGTACACATTATGGCCTGTTTGGGAAAGAGGAGAAGAGCCTATGGAGCCAGTGAGGAAGAAGGAAATTTGGAGCGAGTCACATAATGCGGATGACCCGGGCTTTCGGGTAACGCTGACGCGATTGGACCAACGATAGAAACTATTTCGGTCGCACGAGAATTCCCGGGTCGGGTGCTTATTGGCTGCTGACGCTCGTCTTTCTTTTCTGGTGGTGGGCTACGCGCAATGATATGGTTGCGGTTGGGAGGACGAGAAGGAGAACGCGATGGAGCACAGAACCTCGTAATGAGGAATAATGGAGTAATTCTACAGAAGATGAATTGAAATCAAATCACCAAAAATAACTTAATTATCCGTGCTTTCGAATAACTTGTGTGAAATGTCTTTGAAAGCCCAACTTGGGGTTTCCTAGTCTCTCTCGTAGGTACCTGACCCGAGTGTGGCGACGGCACGGTTTACGATATGTGGCTTGTTTTACTACGAAAGCCACCGGATGTAAGGAGACACATTCCAGCTATCCGGGTTGACTCTTTGGGAATAGCGCGAGGGCTTGCTTACATAGATGTTTGTATTTCCAATCACTTTACGACGATTTTAAGGTATGTCTTTAGGGTTGTGACGATCGGTTGTGATTGTTGATCTCTGCAGACGGGACTGCCGTTGACGGCGTTGATAGACATGGGGTACGCATAGTACGCATAGTGCACATACCGACGTACGGAACTGCTCGCCTATCCTTTTAAGTGCCTTATTTAAGTGCCTTTAAGTGCGGTTGACAGGGGATGGGATACACAACCATAGAAAAAGCCCTTACCCTAACCTGCTAAACTTGCCGTGGGCATATAATATCACGTCGCTCTAGCTTGTGATTGCTTCAAAGGTGGGGTTGAGAGACACACAACTTATCTAGCTAGCAGCTAGCACATCAACGGTTTGCATTTGCATGTGTCTTGTCGGTGAATGAATGCCTGATCGATAGTTGCCCTAAAGTGGGTTCGCGAAGCACCAAAACCAGGTAGGTGGCTAATACCCAAGCATGTTGCGAATCGGAAAGCGCATAACCCGCCTGGTTGGAATTGGCATTGTTGTTGAGCTTCTGACAATCGGGAGAATATCATCAATCAGAATTCAAGAAAACCATCCAGTGAAGTCGATGTGGGGGAACGACCGCGTGGGATAGTTGCGGTCGCCAATCAAGGAGATATATTGCCTTGACCGACTGCCATTTGTCCTTCGCCGATTCGGCTTGGTTGGCTCTTGACCGCCAGCGAAGCCGTTGAGTCACGGAGGTGTTGACACACTCATCAATTCCTCTAAGACACAAGGCACAGGACACAGGATTTTGTGGATATGAGTTGGGCAGAAGGAAGATACGACGGTGATGACGATGACGAGCCAAGGCGAAGCTCGACAACCGATCGTGACAGCTTCGGAACATCATTGTGTCAACTGTCAAAGTTACAGAATAGACTACGGAAGATGTACCCCACATACAGCTGAGTGCTGGGTACGGTATAATGTATTCGAGGAGGTTTGTACAGTACTTCGTCGTCTTAGTACGGTCTTACTAGGACCGCTAGGATTGGATTGTCAGATTATCAACGGCGTGGCGCCCATTATCCCACGCTAATTAGGAGCTTTATCGGAATCACAGCCTATTACACGATAGAGCTTGCCCTTCATCAGACCAGCATAAGGTCATCGGACTCAGCCTTCATATATAGGATATTCCTTAAGGAGGATACAGTCGGAGTAAACGCGGAGTCTAGCTTTGAATGAATGTACGTAGTCTCGTAATCATAATGCCCAGTCTTGCCAGTATACGTCGTCTCGAGTGTGATGAGATAAGATGTGCGAATCGATATTAGTGACGAGTTCTCGGAGCTCCCCCGCATGAAATATTCAAGCAAGGTTGCAATTTATTGCACATCTTATCGAATTTCAGGGGATAGATAGGCTGACTTTGCAAGAACGGGAGTTCAAAGGTTCAAGGTTGGCGGTCAATGCTCTCCAACTTATTAATTTTGACAGTCCGTGCACTGCAGACGACGGGATTAAATCGTCAGCGAGGTTTGAGATAGCTAGGTATTTGCTTGGATGTGCTCCTTGATCGCGACCTATACCCCATGGCTCAATACCTATCTAATTTACAATCTAGTCGACCGAGTGGAGAACCCGTTCAGCCCGTCTGTACTATCTTTATTAGTTCGATGGAGCGGAACGTAGCCGAAGCAAGATTCCCGTCCCTTTTTCCATCCCGTCCTGCCCGTCGTCTGCTTGGTTGCTAAGGAAGATGGCTTATTTTTTATCACTGTCATCCTGGACCGTCCAATGAGATATGCCGTGCTTAGTGTTTTACCTTCCATGGCGTTGATCATAACTGGAATCCTGGGAACTAGCAACCAACGGTTGAGGTTCAAGCGCATTTACTGTAAAACATTATGGAGTTGTAGTTGTAGTTGGTCGCTAGTCGTCGCTAGTCAAGGTGACATGTTGGACGGGAAAAAGTTCACTTATATGTACAAATCACGTTAGGACTTCTCAGGCTGAGAAGAATTTGCAGCCTCGCAACGAAGTAGCGTAGTATCTGTCATTTCGCTTCTAAAGCTCTTGGTTGCGCTATTGACAATTTGATGTGGAGGGTTGATGGTATCTTAACTTCGGTAGAACAGGGGGAAAGGGGGGGAGAACAAGGAGAACATTCGATATGTATCGGGGTTGCCCCTGGCTGACATCGTATCTTGGGGTATGACAATATGCAAGGGACTGGAAGATGAGGAGAATACGCAATCGGCAAGCTTTGAAATGAGGCTGCTATTTGATACCAGGTAGTTGAAGCTAGGTGCTAAATTGCAAGACTAGGAGACAACCTAGCTACACTATTGCTTCACTTTGCCTGTATGTAGGCCGTTGTCGTTGCGGCCTGCGGGGCCGACATGATAAAAAAAAAGTTCCTAATGCGCGACAGCTGCAACCCCCGAACCGATCCTGGGCATTGGGTTGTACAGGGTGCTCTAGAATACGATCTCACTAATTGTGAGGCATTGAGGCATTTCACATATAGTATCGAGGGATTCGTGCGAGTTTGGAAGTCGTAGTACAAGACTCCCCGGCTTCGTCGGTGAGCGTCGGTTGAAGGACCTGAGCATTGGAACCGCTATGCTGATGAAGATCTACCCAAACTTCTAAAGAGCTGGTTGGGGTGACTGGGTGATAAGAAGTTTGATGTCGTCCCTCCTGTCCCTCGTCGGAACATGTACTTACTGGTGACAACGTAATAGGCCAGAATCTGACGGTTTCCAATGTATTTTATATCATACTCCACCAAGCAGCACATGTGAGTATGTATGCCATCCGCATTGCTTAAACGCAGCGCATGTCTAAGATCATGCTTGAACCTACCTATTCAAGTATGTTTGGTATGCGTGTTCAATCGCAACGAGGTAATATGCATACATAGATCTGACTATTCTTTCCTAATCGAGCTCTGGTTCTAGATGCTACCAGCCTCAACTTTCCCCATTTCCCCATCTTCCTGCCACTGCGCTTTTGAACAACCAATCTTGATATGGCCTCGTACCCATTCCTATTTCAACGACATGTACATACATATCGTCAGTCAATCAGTCAGTCAGCGACTAGCATCGGCGGTACGGCATTTCACGCCGTGTCCCCCTAGTTGATTAGTTCAAGGTTGAGCGCACAGGGAGAAAGAAAGAGCGCGTGCTACACGTGAGGTAACGTGGATAGGATGCTGGCACCCATCGGTGAGGAAGCGAGAGCCACGACGTCCATGTGCGCCGTGCGTGGGATGATCATCTTAGTGGGGTAGGGACCTCGTAGCTTTATGGTCAGTTCAAGCCTTAGTAGAGCCTTAGTAGAGCCTTAGAGCGCCTTAAAACGCCCTATGAATAACCCTTGAAGGGAAGGATTAATGTCCGATGGAGAACGGAAAGTGGAGAGAGAGATGGAGAAGGGAAACGAATTATATCAAGAAAAAGTCCGTAAAATATATACATATTATATATTATGTGGAATGATATCCATGTACGAGAAATCTTGGTATCATGAAAGTGTTGTACAGTACTTTGACGACGTTGTCCTGGTCGTCTTCGTCGTTCTCTTTTTCTTTCCCCTACTCTTTTCAGGGGATAAACTGGGATAACTGGACAGCTAAAAAATCAGAAGGCTGTCATGTCGAATCGCTGTTAGTGACCCTTGCATTCATCTACCAACGAACTTCCTCGTCACTCTCTTTTGCCGCCGCGCCGAGCCTTAGTAAATGCATTATAGCCAATCATCCCGCCTGGCTACCTCCCCCCTTGCCGGCAACGGGCCAATCCTAGGCTGTAACCGCCCTTTCACTACAGTCGGCGCTACTGCGAGGAACGACGTTCGTCAACATCCATTCTCACTTGTCCATGCTAATCCACTTACGGATTACCTTTTTACCCAACCACATGTCACAGCTACCATTCTCCTCAGTACTCTAAAAAATAGCCAAATGAATCTCCTATCTACCTACATGCCCTACATGCCTCACCATTGCGCACCAGGTTTCCGTTTCTTTGGAGAGATGAGCCAATTCATGCTTCCAAGCAACGCTGTCCAACGAAGGGCTAGTGTCCATTCTTAAAGAGAATCATGCTACGCAATCAAGCCCACCCAGCGTGGTGTGCTCTACCAGTTACGCTGTCTCATTAGGTGCTAGCTGCGCCTTAAACCTCAAACCGCCCCCGAGCTTCCTTTGGAGAAACCTGGGCCCCAAAATTCCGAAGATGGGAATTCTTGGAATAACCATAACCATGGGTTCAACCAACACACACTTTTGTTTTTTGGTGCCTGGTAAAGTGATGTAGTACTTACTCAGCTGGTCAAAATGCCGCAGGAGCTCGCTCATATGACCGACAATGTTGGTGTTCAGTGAGCTATCTTTAATGTAGCTCTATGTCTATTTCTAGCTATCCCGCTATCCCGCCCAGTGGCGAAGCTGGACGAGCCTCAATGCACCAAGCACCAAGCAAAGAGGAAGAAATAGAGACGACGCTAATTATACCAATCATACCAATACCAGAGCATTAAAGATGTTATGTACATTGCTCATGATGTACTATACCTTTCCGGTTCTCCATCCCCTGTCTTGCATGATCCATCGCACTACTGTATTGAGGACGATTCGATCACCTTTACCTTGCTACCCTGAACTGTACCCTGTCCACTCGGCAGGCGATGGCTGATCAAGACCCCTGCGAGATACTGCCAATGTATGTAGACCTGGGCTTAGCCGGACCCGTATCCGCTCTAGATATGGCCGCTCGGTTCTTTACTACGTAGTATATGCGATCTGGGCCATTGAGAGCTCAGAACAACTCCTCTTTAGGCGCTGGACTTCTTGACAGGCGATACACGTTTTATTTGCTCTCGCACACCCCCCAAGCTCGACCGAGAGCGCCTTTCTTTTTACTCCCTCGCCTCTTATTCATCGACGCAGTTGTCCCCTTCTTGTATACACGGCCCCAGGACCTTCATGCAAGCAGACAGGCATCTCCAAGCCATTCTGATTCAAATATAGTGACACTGCCGCTACCGTAGCACGCTCCCACGAGGAAATAATCGGATTAACACGCCTCTGTGCTACATACCCGATTCTCTCTCTCTCCACCTCTGAGCCTGCTCCCTCAAATTCTAACCTCTACAACCCGCTTCTCATAACCTTTAGGGTCTACAAAGAAGAAGAAAAAAGTCAGGAGCATCAGTACCCTTCCGAGCCGGCGCAACCATAGCAGCGTGCTATCGTGGAACCCGACACCGTCCCTCGAGCTAATTGCGCATCTAGTTCTCGTAAGAATCGAACCCCCATAGCTCTGGCACGAGGAAACGAGGAAAGAAGGCGACTCATCCGGGAACGGGCAGGTTTTAGGTGTTGCGTGTGATGTTCGGGGGCCGAATTGTGTAGCGCCCCCGCTTGCTTGGAAACTGGGAGTATTATCTCGCGGATTATACACGCAAGTCGAGGTTGGTTTTCAAGTTTTTTTTTTCTGTTTTTGTCCAGTTGGCTTCTCGTTCTTGCGCACCGACATGATCTACAAGAGCCCCCCTTCGCCAATTCGCTCTGACCTCAGGCGATACTACCATGATATTAATACTCTAATAGGTGAATAGTACTACGATGTCGTCCTCGAACTATCAGTCGATGCCCCGGCATCGCAATGGGTCCACCAGCTCGGCCGGGCGCTCTTCAAGAAAAGGAAAGGTTCCCGCCGAGCCGAGAGACTTCACGTCGCCGACTACATTGGTCAGATACTTTGAGCCAACAGCAGCAACAGCGTCAATGCTGCTGTATGGACGTGAGTAAAAGATATTATCTTGGGAAATCAACTTCAAAAGCTGACTTCTCGCAAACAGAGGGCAATTCGGTAGTCGTAGCGCATCATGACAGCCTAACGATCGAGAGGCGGTTCTCACGCCATTCCGCCGAAATTCATCTCTTAGCCGTGGACACGCAAAGCGAGATTGGAGCGGGACGATTGGTAGTGAGTTACGATGCGGACATGACAGCAATCGTTTGGGATTTGATGACAGGTGACGAAGTTGCTCGTTTTGCTTCGTATGAAACTCTTACGTGCGCAGCTTGGATGCGGAACGGAAACGTCGCATTCGGTATGTCTCAGCCTCGCTCTTAATGAAGCTATCGTCAACGTCCGTGCTAATACGGTGTATGCAGGCAACACGCAAGGAAACGTCATTCTTTTTGAACCGACTACGTCTGAACATATTTCTGCACGAACCATTGATCAAATACCAATAACAGGTCTTGCTCCTGCGGCTGATTGTAGGACCTTTGCTATTGGGTAAGTTTTCGATTGTCTCGACTCTCCTGAGTCTAGCCTCGTGTAACTCTTAAAACGTCTATTAACTAACGCCTCTGAAGATATCAAAATGGCTCCCTCCTTATTGCTACCCTTCAGCCACGATTTACCATCCTGCACAATTTGAGCACGTCAAGGGCACCGTCACCGATAGTGAACCTTGCATGGCACGCCTCGTCCTCTCGGCAGAAGTCGGACATGTTGGCTGTGCAGACCAACGATGGTGACCTCAGGGTTTGGAGCGTGGCGAAGTCGTTCAACAGTGAAGATCCTGCAAAGGTTGTCAGGATCTTAAAACGTACGGAGAATTATCAGAACGGACCCAACTGGATGGGTTGGTCTAAGAATGGTCGCATTATCCAGTATTCTGAAGGGTAAGGCCCACTCTATGCATGATCACAACTACGCGCGCGCCAAGTCTATATACAATGCTGATGATATCATTGGTTATAGGGAGACCCTCTCGTGGGATGTTCGAACAAAACATGTCACCAAGGACAGCATCCCGACTCTGGAGCACGTCCGCGGCCTGGCCGTCTATGGGCCGGGTGCGTCCTTGTTCACCCTTGGTGCCAATAACACCGTCCAACAGTTCGACCTCAACACGCCATCTATGATGGTTGCTAACGTCCAGCACCCTGCAAATCTTTTGCCACCCTCTCCTCCAGTCTCGATCGAGGAGCAGCCTGAGCAGGGTGTCGTTATCATCGGTACCTGCGAGTCGGACTCATCGATCCCTATCAACCCTGAGATTTCTGAAAGTGACGATGATCACATGTCGCCATTTGCAAGGCTCACTCGTGGGGCAGACTCCAATGCTGATACAATCGAACAGGATAGGTACATGGCGCAAAGTCCAGTTTCTTCGAGGAGCCACTCGACCATTTCCAGGTCGTCTCACGGCTCCGGTGTAAGGGGTCGATACCCAGCTTCGGTCATGTCACGTGGAATGACCGAGAACACTTACATCTCTGCTGGATCATCCCTCAGGTCCTCAGCGATGCCGCCATATGGAGACAAGGATGCCTATTCGATTAGTAGCATCAGCTCCGCTTCAGTAACTTCGTCCTCGCGGTCTCATCGTCGACCTTCGCGGCTACGGAACGAGGTCCTGCCCAGTCCCGAGGAATCCAAGGTCAATGACCTCTTCCAGTTTACGAGGAGCCGTCTACATGACATCCCTTACAAGCACATGCCTTTGGCCGACCAATCCCGCCTAACTAATGATGATCTTCGTCGACAGATGCTTAGCATTATCTTTGGGTGGAATGGAGAGATCGAAGACCTGATTCGTGATGAGATGTCCCGACATCCTCTGGGTTCACCAGGACGTATCCTTCTCGCGAAATGGCTTGGTGATATTGACGCGGATGTGATGACGGTTACATCTGAGAATATGACTTCCTCAGACTGGATGTTGCTGGCTCTAAGTGGAATTGGTGGCCAAGCTTCTCAACATAAGCTCGGACGTGCGTACGTGCAACGTCTTTTGGAGACCGGCGATGTGCATGCGGCAGCAACCATCATGATTGGCATGGGAGACCAGAATGATGCTATCGAGATCTACGTATCTCACAGGAAGTACATGGAAGCCCTCATCTTGCTCTGCCTCTTCTTCCCCGGCGTATGGGAACGACAATCTCAGATTATCAAGAAATGGGGAGAGTTCGCTGTCCAGCATGGCCAACAGCAACTGGCAATCCGATGGTAAGTCCAATCTAGAATTCAATATTACCTACCTATGAAACGTTGTACTGACACTTAGAACAGCTTCGCTTGCACAGGCATGGAGTCTACTGAGCCCTGGACGTCACCGTCTGCAGCGCAGTTAACTTTCCAATCCATGAACCCAAGCATTCCAGAGATCCTCAGTCCGCCCCTATCTCCCCCAGGCATAAACCGTGGACCACAGCGTAGCATTGCAAAGACATCGGCGCTGAAACTCATCACCTCTTTTGGCGACCCAGGTAAGAAGTCGAAGTTCTTCGCAACTGGTGGCGATGGAGGTCAAACTCCTATTGCTGCGGGTGTCACGCCGATAGCCGAATCCGCTGTTTCTCCTGGTGGGCATGACCCCAGCACCGCATTCCTGCGTCCCTCGCAACGAAGCGCCTTCAACACTCCCGCTACCGCGAAGCCCATCACTCCTGGTGGATTTGGACGACAGCGTCTTCCCTCGATAGGAGAGATCCCACATGATGCCCTACCACGCAACCTCAACAACAACAACAACAACAACAACAACAACAACAGCGATCTGCCAACTCCTCCAACTGACCAGGCCCCTGAAATGGCTCAACGTGCTCACCACGCCCGCGGAGCCTCCGCTGATGAACGATATGATACTGGATTATCCGTGCCCCGAGCTTCCACCGCAAGCCCGATGATGATGAAAGATAACCACCGACGTAAGGAAGCGCCCCCACCATCTCCATCCCCGCAGTCCCTCGCTGCATTGATGCAGCAGGGCCGTTCGAGCCGCAATGGGGCTCGAGAGCGTAAGCCTGAGGGGATGGAATTGAGGATCCACTCTATTGAGGCCGCCATGAATAGTGACGTAACCTCACCAGAACAGTCGGTGGCCTCATCCGCTCGTTTCCACTGGCCAAGCCGTCGTCGTGGACCTGGTTCGATCGCGGGCTCCGTCACATCGAACTCTAGCGCAGGACGAAGCTACCGAACTGACCGGACGGGTAACGGAGGCCGCGGCCTGAACGAGTACATCCACAGCTTGGACACCGCATCCCACTACTCTAGGAAACAACGGAGCCGCGAGACTAGCCGTAATCGTGAGGAGAAGCAAAGCCGAGGCCGTGAGAGTAGCCGTACCCGTCTTGACGGTGCACGTGAAAGCTCGGAGGACAGAGGTAGAGGCATCTCCCGGAACTGGACACCCAAGCCAGCTAAACGTTCTCCCACTTCCCCCGTGCCCATGTCTCCGGAAGATCTCATCAACCTGAGCACTCCAGTACGGAACGATACCGGATCCAACGAGGAATTCGAGTCCGGCGAGCCGTCTACTGTTCGCAAGGCAAGTCAAGTCAGACGAACCTCACCTCAACGCACCGGCATGTCCAGCCGTGCCTCGAGCCGCACTGGTCGCCAGAGGAGCTTGGAAAGGAGGCCTCCGGCACTGACGCTAGAGCCCCGTGGCCGAAGCAAGAGCCGCGGCGACGGTTCCCTGATGAGGTCTCCTTCATCACCATTGCCAATGTCCGCCCCTATGAAGTTCTACGGGTCCGATGACGAGGAAGACTACCGAGCTGCCGTCGCAGCACAGGAGCAATTCAGGAACAGGCATAACCGAAGTGGCAGTCAGAAGGATCCTTCTTCTCCTGCCGTCTCCCGGGCACGGGACCGGTCGCAGAGCCGCAGAAGAAACAGGACGCCAGCAGAGCAGGAACAAGAGCCTTTGCCCCCAGCTCCACCAGTGCCCAAGCAGAAAGTGCAGCTACAAATCCAAATCCAGCCACCTCTGCAGCAGCAGCCTAGCGCTCCCCGAGCCGGAGACCTCAAGCAGATCTCTGCCGAGAGGCAACTAAAGAAGGAAGCAGCGGCTCGTGAACTAGAGGAACGCCGCAAGTCCCTCGCACGTCGTCCCTCGGCACCGCCAATTCCTCACCCAGATGAGTTATCCCCAATCGTGTCTCGCCCGCCGAGTGCATTTGAACTTCCACAGACGACTTTTGTGCCACCCAGGGATGTTCCCGCCAGAAGCCACACTGCGGACCCTCACAGGAGTTCCCACACGCGCAGCGGAACCGTTCCCATGATCGGTCTCCCAGCAACGCCCAAGGCCATGCGTCTCCAATTCCAGTCCCTCAAGCCCGATGTACCAGCGATCCCGGCCGCTTACAAGTCATCGTCGGGTTCTTCAGGACAACCATCACCTGACCGACCAATCACTGGCAACAGCTCGCCTACCAAGTCTCCCAAGAAATCTCCAGGACAGTCTCCTGAGAAGGAGTCAGCACCGCCCTTGACTCTTCTCCCTTCAACTGTGTACTCTCCTCCCGCGCGACCCAACATTCCGCGATGCATGTCCGCCCCCATCCCCGAAGAGCACCCACCTCATATGTCCCACTCAGCTCACCAAGGGATGCAAGCTGGCAACCAGCCTCCTCGACGAGGTTCCATCTCTGCGAGGAAGATGAGCGGCGATGCTAGCGCGGGACTGCCTGGTATTCAGGAGACCTTAGGAGCTGGCAGACACTCAAGGAGAACTTCCCGTGACGACCAGATCCCACCTCCGCCTCCACCTCCACCAGTCCTCAGGGAGCTTCAGCATCTGGCTACTCCTCCTCCACCCCCACCCGCGCCTCTTCCCGGCGCAAGGTCCAATGTGTACACCCAACCGTCGGGGTCTGGAACTATCGAGATCGTTATGGATGAAGAGGAGCAGAACGCAGCACCGGCTCCGATCGTGATCCCTGAGCAGCCGCCCATGCCGGCTTCCAGCCCTCCAGTAGTATCGCCAGTCCGTGGTCACAGTCGCGGCGCAAGCTTCACCGATAACAGTCTCGCCGGTCGTATCGGCCGCGTAACCGAGAAGATGCGGTCTGCAAGTCGTGGTCGAACGAGCTCAATTCTCGGCAACAGGACCAAGTCCCCTGACACCACCAACATTCCTTACGAGAGTGTCCCACCCCCAATAAGCATGCATAATAACGGGGTCACATCCCCTATCAGCCAGCAATCCGTCGAGCGTCACCCCCGCGAGGTCAGGGCCGCTTATCAAGAGCGTCAGTACGGCAGTGGCCTACACGCGAGCGAGATGATCTAAAACACCATCTCAATTTCTATATCCTCTCCAATCAACCACTACAAATTTGCATTACCTATCTTCCCTTCCAAACAAGCCTTGTTGTTGCTTGACATTTTCGATTTATATACAACCACCGCATATCTTGGTATTCTTCTGCATCTCAGCATCGCTTTTTTGCATGGCGCCGGCGTTTTATATCTTCTTCCACTTCTTCTCATCGTCATCATTCATCATCTTTCCTCCTTATTGATACCACTTCTTCCTCTTTTTTGGAGTCCTCTTTTTTACCAACGCCCGCCATTTTTATTTTGCGCATGCGACGAATATTCGAACCAGCTTGTATGGGTGGATGTATGGGAACGGGAGGTTGTAAACCTAACCTAATGAATGGCATTCGCGGGCAAAGAGTTGACGACAGACGTAATACTGATACCCTCAATACCCTCACAATACCCTCCTTTTTTCTCCATGCCTAAGCAACAACCACTTCTTCTCTTCTGCCACGAAACTTTGTACACTTCTTCTAAACCGGGAAAAGACTCGTCGAAACCCATTGTTCTATCTACCTCTGACTATGCGCGAGCACTGTCGAGGAACACCTCTTTTTTGGAAACTTTACCTTAACGATTTATGACCTATCTACATTCGGGGGAAAGACGGGAAACAGAAAAACGGAAACCGTGAAAGAACAAATACCCTTTAGCTTAGCTCAGCTAATTTGTTTGAATTTTTGGGAAAAGCCCCTTCCGAAACCCCTTCCTTTCCGTGGTGAGACGGAGCGGGGAGGGGCGGGATGGAAACAGGGCTTTTTGTTTTATGTATACAGATATGATGAGGCAGCAAGCAGCAGTTATATTTGTGCGTGCGTGCGCGAAACTTGACGATGATGACCCTTTTTGGACGAAGAGGCGGATGAGAGGTTGGGAAAATGGGTAACGAGACAAAGTTCCCAGAAGAGAAAAGTCCGTAACGACAAGAATGGTGCTGCCTCACGGCATCTTTGTTCTTCGCTTCTTAAAACTTTACCTGCTGCTTTGGCTTGGTAAGGGCGATTAGGCCAAGCCCAAGTTTTTGGTGGCTTGGTTTTCACCATTTTTTGACGAGTCTGTTATTATAGTATACCTTAGTCTTTGCGCATAGTCAATTAGGAGTTTATGGTGATTGTTCGCATTTTTTTATATTATTTTGGTGGTGAATATGATGTGAAGAAAACGATATTAGAAAAAGTAAGATCCGTGAGGGCTCAGGCAGATGAATGTAGTGGGATAACCCCGCTATTGTCGAGCTCTCAAAACAATACCCTAAAGGTAGCAGGTTCGAATGGGACCAGAATCCATCTTTTGAGATCTCAAGAAGTGAGTCAGTCAGTATACGATAAAAGAAACCACTCATATATTGGAAGTATATAGGAAATATAAAAAAGACGAAAAAAATAATCGGGGTTGACAATCTCCATCTCTTTCCGCTAGCCCAAATCCCCAAGCCAACGTTATCCACCACACCACGCGACGGGGGAGATACTCTGCAGAGTGAAACCTCCCTGAAGGTTACTCTCCATTTCCTAGGATCACCTAATCAACACTGGTTACCCAAGTGGATAGGTGGTCACCGCGGCGTTTGCAGTGGGCGCGGCTCGAGGGTTCTTATGGAATTGGGATTAGTGGAAGAAGAATTTCAAGCGCCTTCGCCAAATGACCATTACAGTCGAAAAAATTTGTTACAATCATACATTATATGGGAGCCGTCGGCTAAACTTCGGGTCACATCGCATCGGTATTCACAACCACCGATCGCCAGTACCTTAGCATGTACCTTCTCAGTGCGTCGTATTAAGCTTCATGACTTCCAAGTTTCCATAGACCATCATATCGCTGAACCTTATAGGATAAGGCTGGTTATTCCAATTGTTCCAATGAAGCAATGCCTTAACTTCCTCATCTCCAGACAATTCCAATTGACATCCAGCGGCATCCCACGTCCCGTCTACATACTACTCTCAACCAAGTTGAACCAACCATTGCTATTATTCCTTAACTATCAAAAGCAACAGTAACGATGCTAACGATAGCACCGCACATGATTTTCCGACGACCTTCCCCTACTACGGTCGAGTTCGTCGTATCGACGCTACCTCTACCAACATTACGGCTGCGCATCACCCTTGCGGCTATCTACTTGCTACGCCTCATACTTAGTCTCGGCGTGTTCTTGCTACTATACTCAGTCTGGGCTCAAAGCCCGTACTCGACTTCATCAACGCCTATCGAGCAGCTTTCGTCACCAGCTCCTCTGCGACGCTCGCCACTCGATATCTCTATATCTTCCAACGCTGCTACTATAGCCAATGGCGACGACGGCAATGACTCTACAATATTAGCCATTATCGAGCACAACCTCCAAGCTCTCCTCGGTTCCCGCATCGGGCTCCTCTGCAGCACTCTCGCCGCCTCCCTACCACCATGGGTCATAGTCCCCTGCTCCCTCGTAACACTATACCTCCTATCCCTACGCATTGGGACCGAAGAGCGGCTCCTCGTCCTACGCGGGCTAGGGATCCAGACGAGCTCGAGCGGCGATACCATTTTCTCCCCCCTAAAAACGCGCTTCATCCCGACCGACAAGATCCAGGACATCCTAATAAACGAAGCTTTCCGCGGCTTCGTGGTCCGACATATACTAGTCGTGATAGTGGAGGGCGAAGAGAATGTCGTCGTCGTATTCCCTAAACTCCTACCCCGTCCGCGCATCTTGGAAAAGGTCTGGAGAGGCGTGAGACGGTGCTTGTACGAGCCGGAAAGACACACAATGAGCCGCCAATTCTAGTCATATGTGGCGTTGCTGCGTGATTACGGAGCACATCGTGTTCGTTGAAAGTAAGGATAGAACGGCGTTTGGTGTGGATTTTTACTCGTTTATTCATGGAATATGATACCCCGAAAGCGTCTTGTAGTTTAATTATCCACTAGGCGCCAATGCATTATGCTATTTTACTCTACCCAACCGCTTCCTCCAGTGCCACTTCTTCTATCGGCGGCGGCGTGCCTATTTCCGCCGCAGCTTGTGCTCTTCTCTCTGCTATCTTTCTCATGTTGGCTTCATTCATCTCCGCCGCATTTGCATAACCTTTCCTCTTAGCTTCCTTATCGAAGACTTCTGCTGGCGACGGAAGCCTTGCTTTCTGCAGTAGCGGCTGATACTTGCCTACTAGACGCTCCTTATCACCGCCTTCAAACGTCCTTGTAGTAGCCGGGAGCTGCACCATTGCCTTTGGGTCTTTGCGGAGAGTGATATCCGCCTGAGAGGATATTATGTTGAACAACTGGCTTGCAAGTAGCTCGTCCATCTTTCTCTCGCGCCAGAACTCCCACATGATGTTCATGAGGCCTGTCTGTCCGTGCTGGTTTACCGGACCGTCTTCGCCTATATACACCCAATTCAGAGCGTTCTCGGGCTTCTCAGTCCGGGGGAAGATGCAATCCCACAACACCAAAGGTGTTTCCTCCGCAAGTACGTAGTTTGGTCTCCTCGGTTCGGCCTCGATATCTAGAAGCCTGTCTACAACTGATGGATCTTCCAACCCCTGACCCACCAAGAATATCACTGCCGCCATACACCGTATTTGATGCCATAAAAAGGCCGTGCCTCGAACATGTAAATAATACACTTTCGGTAACTTTCCTTGTAGGTCAATTCCCGAGCTTGAGTCAGGCCTAAATTCATCGCCATTCAAAAATGGCAGAGCCGTTCCGGAGTCTTCGACTTCCACTATATCGCTCTCGAGCACTTTTCTCTCAAAGTTGATGTTCGGCTTGCAGGAGTCGACCTTACAAAAGTTGCGAAAGTCGTGAGTGCCTTCAAATTTCTTAGCGGCCGCCCGCATGGCTTCGATATCCAGCCAGCCGCCTTTTATCTTCGTAGTTTTCTTAACATCAGGGCTCTCCATACTCTGGGGTAACGGCGCAAACGCGGGCTGCGTGAAAAAGTATCTGTACTGTCTCTCTCGACAATCGTGTCTCGCAGAGAACTCCGGGGGCGTCTCGGGACACCATGCCAGCATCCGAATATCTGGCGGCAGAAGCCTATTCAGCATCCTACAATACGGCAACTCATCCGAAAAGTCGTTGAATTCGGGCGGTTCTTGCGCTGTCGTCTCGTCTCCTTCATCCTCCTGTGCAGGCCCCCCCTTCTTCAGTAACGGCCTACTACTCCTTACCCTAACAACAATGACTTGGCCAAATGCACTCACACCCTTATCCGTGCGCCCGCACTTGGAGTACTCCCAATTATCCCAATTGACCTCATGCGGCTTCTCAGGGAAGATGAGACAGGCCTTAACGAAAGCCTTCCAAAGCTCCTCCTCAATCGACGGAAAATTAGCATGCGCCGCGTACTCAAAGCCACCATACCGCTTCCCCAAGTACGCCAACTTGAACGCAACAAGTCTCGTAGAGTACTTCGACGGATCGATCGACTTTTTCTTCTTCTGCGGGCCCACAGGCTCCTCGGGCGGCAAGCCACCTACGTCAAGAACACTCCCCGCCTCCAGGACCTGTATGCGTTTTATGAGCGCCTCCTTCGTCCATCTCTCGTACACGGACTTCTTGTTAACCATCTTCGCTTCGGGCGCGAGAAGTTCCGTACATAGTCCGCGTCGGGCCACCCGACGGGGAGAAGAGGCAATGACGGATGCTAGCGATGTCGGAAGACGCTGGCTATTGCATCTGCTGCTGAATGATTTCATTCAACCCACTGCCGAATTTATATCCTTGCAATTTGTTGTGTCGGAAGCTTGAGTTTAATTTGTATATGTGCTTTGGATAACTCAAGTAACGGATGAGTAAAAGTTGGATGTCAGTGAAAAGTGGTGCTTATCGATAGCGAAAGTCACTAAAAAGCCGCTGTAAGTCCCCCCAACTTATAGAAGGTTGGTTGGTTATACCTCACCCTCACCCTCATCCCCATCACATCATATCGACGCTTGAAGCCTGCTTAAAATGCAAGACCATTAAATTCTAAGTGTAGCTTAATACTTAATGATGGATGAGGTGACAGTCAAAGTCCTCCTACTTGGGGACGATAAAGTAGGAAAAACTACATTTTTATCGTATGTAAACCTCACCGTTGCATCTACGAAAATACTACTTTTATTGACGGTCAGCTTAGACGAATTAGTCGTGGTAGTAGTGGTCTTGATGGTCATGCTACAATCACACTCTTACGAGACATAGACCAGCCCTTCATTTTCGAAATACGGAATCGCAGGCGCACGTATCGTCTTGAGTTTTATGACACATCCAGTCCTGAAGATTGGCGACTGCTCCAACCAGACCTGGTATTAATTTGCTATGATATCAGCCAGAGACTGAGTCTCATCAATATGCAAAGAATCGTGAGCATAACTCGTCCCCTCATTTAAGCCTCCCATCTCTGATTTCCCCTTTAGTGGATTAAACAAGTCCACAGCAACTTCCAAACAAGTGATAGTCTTCCAATCATAGTTGTCGGCCTAAAGAGAGACCTAAGGTCCGAGACTGATCCCAACGGAATTATATACCCTGAAGAAGGATATAAGGTGTCGCAAGAGATGAGGGTAGACAAATACGTCGAGTGTTCGGCCGTCACAGGCGAGCTTCTTAAGCTTGCCTTCGAAGAAATCTGCAGTACTGCAGCAAAGACGGTGACTGCCGAGGGCGGGCAAAGCGAAGGCGGGTGCGTAATATTGTAAGGCACACAATTGACAGCATCCTCAATTTGTTTTCTGGCCATCACGTCGCATACTGCTGCCTGTGATATCGTAGACGTACTCAACGACGTAAATTGCCCTTACAAAATCTCCAGAGTACTGTTAGTCTTCCTCAGTGATATTTTGGTGTGATGAAAATTTTCACATTTTCGTGAAACCCAACCTCTGAAATCCCCAATGGCATACGTTCCAGGACAATTCGTCAGCCCGGGAATAGCGTCAAGGCTCATTTAACCTGCCCTTCCTAGTATGAGGACTTTTGATATTTCGCATCGAATCCAGAATGCTTTCGCAGTCACCCATTATGACTAAAAACGACTAATTCGGTCATTTCAAAGTATACGTTGGCAGATTGTGCGTAAAACAATTTCATCATTACTGGTCCTCGGTGGTTTCCATAACGGCATCTTCAGGGAATTGTCCAAGAATTTCAATGACAATATCGAGAATCTCTTGCTGTTGATCGGCATTGAAGCGGTCTTCCATGTTCTCGATGATCACATTGAGGACTGCGACGTTGGTGGGGCGAATATTCAAGATCATAATACATTCACCCTTGGAGATTTCGTACGGGCTTAATCTTTTTATGACCTTGGGGATTGCCGTAGTGTCATAAGGCAGAGGCTTCTGACTGAGAGGAGCAGGCGAAGACTCAAAATACTGAAGAACCTAGATTCATCCATTAGAATTATATTGACGCAAAATACTAAAATATGAGATTTTATCTTACCTCCTTTCGGATTGTCTCGAGGTTCGCTGGACCCTTGCGCTTCTGATCATTGTATTGCTTCGCTTGGTTGGTTAGAAAAGCGTAGACTTCGACATTCGTCAACACGGCCTCCTGGGTATTTAGAACCTTCATTTCAAATAGCGAGCTTGTATAATACTGAATTTAGGGGCTTGAAAGTTTGATAGCAAACTAGAAATTGTCGGATGCAGTTTGAAAGTTGAGAGGTGCTTGTCAACTAGATTTTTTTTACTGTTAAGCATGAGCCCTGCAATTGATGTACAAGATACATAAATTTTAGGCCAACAAGTGGGGGTTTTGGGTTTTGGGAAGGTACCGAAGTACTATAAGAATAAACCCCACCATCCCAATCAAGAACCCACGGTCCACGGACCCCGACTTTTCTCTTACTGTGTGCGCATACCTGTATGGATGCAACTCGCGACTTCCATTTTGTCTCTATATACTGGAGTACGCTACTTAAACAGGTTATCCTCATGACCAATCATATTCACTAGCCACTACCTTCATCTTTGTCTTTTGACTTTCCGGCTCTATCGAAACTAGCACTCCAAGACTCGAGCTCAGCTTCTACTTTCTTCTCCTTATCCGTTGGCGTTATCGGCTTCTGGTTGCTAATTGCTCTTTCGACCACAGACGTTGGTGGCTTTTGTAGATATTCCTCCAGGTTGTATGACGGGTATTTGGTTTGACGCGTTCTATCAAAGCATGGTTAATGTTTAGGACAGCCAGGGGATTATACTCTAGACCCATCGAGTATTGTCTTCTCTAATATGTGAAAGCCTGCTTACCTGCTGCTGCTCGACACCATAGCTAAGAGACTAGGTCTTATTGACATTGGTCAAGGTTGTGTAGAATATCAAGGTCATAACTGACAATGTTATTCAGCCAAGTTTCCTCCTAAACCCTTCACCGCTCTTCGATTATATATCGTTGGCATTTTTGTCATATTTCTGGCGGAAGCACAATGATTGTTGGTTTGGCTGTTTTGCTAGATGACTAGTTGAAGTGAGAGTCAATCATCATGGCTGAAACCGTAAATTTGACACAATTGTATTTTTTTACAAGCAAGTGAGATGTGCTTGATATCAGCATCGTGTTTGCGAATATGGATTTGTTAAAGTGTCATAATTTGTTTCGATCATGGCATACATCAATCTTAAAAACGTAGATGTGCTTTGCTGATACCAATGCATGAACGAGAGCAACGATTGGCTCTTTCGGATGATAACCGCCCACTCGGGTAGCCAAGCTCAACAAAACTGAAGAGCACCATTGTGCTCTACAGTAGCCCCGAATAACACCAACCCATAATAGTGCCTAAAAAGACATTTGAATAGCGGCAGTGTTGGAGATAGGTTAAATATTCCATTAGCTAGGCGCAAAGTGCTTATGATAAGAAGTCAGGCACGCCAAGACAACAATTCCCGCAAGGCGAATTCTTGCGGCATGAGCAATCTTCACACAGCTAGTAGTCACATTAATAGAGCTTCAGGAAGTTTGACTAACCTCCCATTGAGTCATTATAGACCGGCCCGGAGCCTTTGTAGTTGGCTCATTATTCCGTAAAGTGGTTTGCTCTCTGCGCTGCCTGCGTCGGAGCTGCTAGCAGCTTTTCTAGAGTTATTATCCAATTCTACCTTCCCATCACGGCGTCCGTTCTGTTCCACTTCCCGCAACAGTTCTTTGTGTCTATCCTCAACCATCTTAGCAAGACTATCAATGAATTTCGTCCTTCCTTTCTCCTCTGCCGTTCCCTTCCATACTTTTGTTAACTCTTTAAGCTCTTCTATTCGATGCGCCGCCTTTTCAATTCCTTCGACCGGATCAGGTCCCTTCGTGAGCAATGAAGATATTTCTTCTTTAAGTTGTTTGAGAACTTGTTGACCTTTTTCCTCTGTACTGTGCGCTTCTTTTCCAGGCTCCGGTGCTGAGACAGACAGGAAAGATGAGCTAACAGAAAGTTCTGAGGGCGGAAACACAAATTCCATTGCTTCACCAAATGTCTTAACGACAGTTTCTAGTCGTGAACGTACTAATGTCAAGGTTTGAAGTTGACTTATGTACGGCGGATCTTGGATGTTGCCATCCGGTGGAGCAGGCTTTAGATTCATAGGTGCTATAGCCTCGGAAGCCCGTCTAGAGCTCGCCTGATTGCTTCCGTTTGCTTTGGTATCTTGCTTCTCCTGTATACCGCTCGGAATGAATTTTGCAATATCTTCATGTAGACCTTCTGACAACGTCTCCGATAAGCTCAGTGTCTCACCCCGTAAGAGTTCAACTTCATATGCCAATCGACTTCCGCTTCGTAGAATATCGTCGGTCAATTGCGTCAGGGTGTTTGTTAGTCTTGTCGTGTGAGCATTCAGCTGAGACAATTGTGTCTGGGCCTGGGTAGACAATTCGGCCAAAGGTACTGCGCCGTCCGTCGAACGAGCTGATGTCTGAAGTGGTGGGAGCGATGCATTGAGGTATTCGGCGGGGTTAAACGACGGGGAAAGGAAGCTTTCGAGGAAAGGGTCAGTAACATGATGAGACCTAGGTTGCGCTGGTTGCTTCGATAATTGTCGTGTGTGGTGCGGCAGTGCTCTAGAAGAGCTTACAGCGCTGTTCTGGCGCCGCCTAGTGACGGATTTGGAATCCCAGGACATGGTTATTTCGAGTTAGCTGTCTCTAACATTATTAGGCGCAGACTACCTACTAAGTAGGCAAGAAGGGGACATAAGATGAATATTACAGCTATGTATTCCGTGGGTGCATGTAAGTAGAAACTTGATAATAACGTTCACTCTCGACAGGTATGTACCTAGTACAGAGTAGGTGGGTATCAATATAATATTCTGGAAAATTTAGCGTAGCAGCTAGATAGGTATTACATAAGCCCCCACCCCCACCCCCTGCCCGCTATCCCATCATGCTGGGTTCCGAGGTTTGCTCATCTCATTCTTTGGTAGGTACCTAGTAGCCACAGATAATATTTTCTTAACAACGTCACCCTCTTCCTGTTCAATAGTCCAGGATTTCTTCCCAACATACTACACAAATCTATGATCCAAGGGCCTTGTACAGAGCAATGAAGAGATTAGCACTAAGCGAACAATTTACACTGGCCAGCAAATTGTTG
This sequence comes from Annulohypoxylon moriforme, assembly GCA_022695765.1. Classification (NCBI taxonomy): domain Eukaryota; kingdom Fungi; phylum Ascomycota; class Sordariomycetes; order Xylariales; family Hypoxylaceae; genus Annulohypoxylon; species Annulohypoxylon moriforme. The sequence goes on along the minus strand of MU403127.1, from coordinate 192,138 downwards.
GGTTGGTCCATGTGTTTGCGTTTGCGCCTACGTGAACGTGCCTACTTAATTTAATTCTCGCATCTTGGTACAACGTACCATTTCATACTACCTAGTAGGTTAAGCACGAGGGATTCAATGTTTCATAATTGGTAGGTACATGCCCCTGTCTAGGCAGCTTATAGGGCTGAAGTATAAAATAAGGTTAACTACTACTACTACTAGGTAGGTAGGTAAGCCGCAGCCTCGCGACCCTCGCGACCCACGTCGTGCCTTCCCCGGAAAATATGACAACCTGAAGGTGCTCCCATAGACATGGGAATGTACAGGATCCAGATATGCATTGATGGATACCTACATAGTACATGTAGGTACTAGGTATTAGGTCTACTAGGTAGGTAGGTAGGTATTTAATGTATCAGTAGGCGACGGCTTGGATACCTTGCTTTCAATGTTATTTCTACCAACCTGCCAATTTCATACATGGTAGGCATCCACCAAAATCTGACGGAATTCATGAGGCATTGTGATTCCTCTAGTTTACCAGATGCCTTAACCAACCCCCATAGCAACTACACACGCAACATAACTCACTGCCTCGGTCAGGACTGAGGACTGAGGACGGGATACACTGCCCACTGTGCCTATTAGGCAAGGTCAATACAAGGCACCTTGATAAATTATATTCTGCCTGAGGGTTAGATACAAGATTTGAAGTCATACTTATTTATTCTACCTCTCAGTTTCTTCCCTCCCACCAACTCGTACCTTCATTATACAAACCCGTTCTAGTCTCCACACGACCCGTTCGGATCGCAAGTAGTATTCCAGTTAAACCAAGGTCAGTCCTTCTATTCCCTTTTCCTTTTCCTTTTCCTTCTCATCCGCACTCCATGCAAACAAATGGCATACACGTTATCATCTCGTGTATTCTATAGAATACCACGTCTATCAAACATTTACTATATATTTTGGTGTTCCACTCTAACTATCATTAATTGTAAACTGACGGCCAATATACAGGGCCTAAGTAACGAGGGTACTTGCTTGCAAAACCTACATATTACTATGAGACACGCCTGATGTTTTTTCTATCCTTTCTACCCGTTGAAAGGGAGAACTATCATGGCATCCTCGAAGGCAAGGCTGCGCTTTCAGGCTGACTTGAAGTCGGCAGCTGAGAAAGATTACATCAACATCACCAACATCCGCAAAGGAGATGCTGAAGATGAAATTACATTTGTTTTCAGCCATCCAGGCCTACCTCACCCTTCTCAAGTCGAGGTACATGCTCAACCACAAGGTTCGTCTTAACATTATGTATCCATACCAGTATCAACTACTAACACATCCATAATATACCCAATTTTCAGTGAGCTGACGATGTGACTACTTAGACGTACGATGCTATCCAAACGATAACACTTTTCTTGTTTATACCAACGATGACATATCTCCGACAGTTGGACAAGTTTTGGAGCAGTCTATGTTTGAATCGACGGGTATGAAGGTTGACAACATGCTTACCGATCTCTCGCGAAGACTCCGAGCCGCTTTAGAAAGTGGCGAGCCTAACGACATTACGATGACCGATGCGGATGAAGATACAGATGCAGACGCTTCCGACCTTGACATGGAGGATATATACAGCGATGATGGGGACATGCCTTTTGAGTATGTTGATGACGATTACGGTGATAATAACAATACCGCACCCGCATCAACAGCGGATGCTCTTGGACTGTTGTCGGCGAGAACTCTGCCGTTTTTGGTCTTGGATCGACTTCGACGAGATCTTAAATTAGTACACGACGCAGGGTTCCATATAGGAATTGTGTCTAGGTTTGGGGACGGCGGTTCTGGCGGCATCATCTCCATTTCTATTCGAGTAAACAATCTCTGCCTCCCTAAAGTGACGCGCGAGGCATGGGGTCTTGTGCCTTCAGAATACATTGTTCTATTGATTCAATACGGTGGGTATTACAATGATTTTGATATCATCATTAATAAACCAGTAGAGCATGCTAGGATGAACTTTCGGCTGAGGAAGTGCCCGAAGAAAAAGCCGTCGAATCAGCAAGTCAAAATGGCTTTCGCATCTCGAAACACCAACACATTAGTTGAGGAGTCAGACTCAAACGAGTTATCAAGCCTCTGGATCAGCAAGTCAATGGAGGAATTCATGAACAACGAATTTATATCCATACTGAAAATGAGAAAACTACATGGAGTCTCCTGGGAGAAGGCGAAGGAGAAATTGCACTCTCAAATATTTCGCACGGCTAACGAACTTAATGATACCACCGCTATATACAGCGAAGGAGAGCCCAACAATGAAGCTCAACTGCCACCTTTCATTGCAGACGATCATTTCTTGAATACCAAGGAGCTTTCCCTACCGCTGCTTGCGATGCAGTTTGCCTTGCGCTACCTAGTCAGATGCACCGATTACTGTACAGTCTGTCATCGAAAGGTGAAAAGCAATTTTGCTGCCTTGATGCCATATGTCTGCAGCGCACCCCTCTGCCTTCATCAGTACATAAATCTAGGATTTGGCCCAAGTATAGACCACCAGATCATAAACCATCCGGAGGTTATTGATCTCTTGATTAGTTTCTCTTACGCTGCCTTATGCAGAAGATCGGTAGGGATCGGCATGCGAAAATTTCCCACAGGGCTTGGTTTACGGGTACCGAGGATCCGGAGTTCTACATTTCTGTCATCAACTACTGGGGAACCAAATACGGTGAACAAACTCGCCATAGGAGCCAATTCGGCAGCTTTCCTTGTGGATCCTATCAGCGTATCCTTCGACTGGGGAAAGTCCCTTGCTACGCTAAATGGACATGAAAATGAAGATGTCGTCGAAGAAGGCCAGTGGGTGATGCTCTCAACAACAATCTGCACGCGGTCCCTTACAGACGGATCGAAAATTGTACTACATCACGCACGCGTCGAGTCAATAATCGACAACTCTTTGCTATTAAATGTTGTGTCGAGGCATTCGATACCCAGCACGAACCATATTGTAGTCCCATATCCGGACGGCACGGTGGGACACGGTATATCTAAAATCATTCCAGGCCATCTCATATTATGCAACGAAGAATTCGACGATATTAAAGGAGATTACGAAAAGGCCTTCTCTCTGATGATCTTGGTCGCGAGTATACCACCAGTTGCGACTATAAGAGAATACTTGATGAGTAGTCGACAACCGTTGACCAAATGGGATCGGATGTCACCAGCAAGCGTGAGTCTACTAGGATGGATCATAGCTTCAAATCGATCTCATATCGTACAAGTTGACGAGGGCTCTACGGACGGACAGCTTACTCTGCATCCTGAGAGGATCGGTGGCGTCAACGGCTGGATCCAATTTCGATTCACCCAGGGATCTCCGGAGAAAGAAAACCTCTTTTACGAATCTTTAGAACAAGTCAAGGACTCACGAAAGACTCTAGTCGCATGGCATGGAAGTCGCCTCGAGAACTGGCATAGCATTATTCGCGAAGGCCTAGACTATGCCGTCACCGCGAATGGTCGAGCACATGGCAATGGAATCTACTTTGCTAGAGAATTTGATACGAGCCGGTCTTATACTTGTACTGATGCCGCTCATGCGGATATTTCAAAACTGGTATGGCCACAATCTCGCTTACAAGTAGAATCTGTTGTTAGCTTAAATGAGCTTGTCAATTTGCCCTACGATTTCGTAAGCCACAGTCCATTCTACGTAGTTCAGCATTGCCACTGGACACAATGCCGGTATCTATTCGCCAAGCCCACGGGAGGGAATTTCGACCTGATAAATGCCTCCAATAGCACCGCCCGACCTAATGGTACCGATGAGTTCCAACAAGACCCGAAATGGATAGCGAAAGGGCCTGGTAATGCCCAGCTATTCATACCAAATCATGCTATTCCTACTACGCACAAAGCTGGAAAAGGATCGTATGAAAAGGAGATAAAGGAATGGGAATTAATTAGTAGCGACGAAGACGAAGATGATACAAAGTTCATCAATCCCCAAGGTGGGATTACTCCGACAAGCCTGACGCTGGATACTGATTTCCGTCCTGGAACGCTCGATTTCACTTCCTTGCCACAATTAGCTCCCCCATCGTATGCAACCAATGCAGCCCAAAGAGCCCTCGGACATGAGGTCAAGAAATTAGAGAAGACCCAGTCTTCAACGCCCCTTCATTTACTCGGATGGTATATTGATTTTGAGAGACTCAACAACTTGTTTCAGTGGATAGTTGAGCTCCACTCCTTCGATTCTGAACTCCCGCTCGCGAAAGATATGAAGAAGGCTGGCTTGACTAGTATTGTCATAGAGATACGTTTCCTGCGTGGATTTCCGATGTCACCGCCATTTGTGCGAATTATCCGTCCTCGATTCCTCCCTTTCATGAACGGCGGAGGCGGTCATGTCACATCGGGCGGAGCCCTGTGCATGGAACTTTTGACAAATTCAGGTTGGTCGCCAGTTAACAGTTTGGAGAGCGTTCTGCTCCAAGTCCGAATGGCAATTTGCAGCGAGGATCCTCGGCCAGCACGTCTACAGAGCACTGGAGGCGACCAAGGACAATATGGTGTCGCAGAAGCGATCGAGGCATACAAACGAGCCGCCGCAACTCACGGCTGGGAGATCCCCCCGGATTTGGCTGATGCGTCAAAATCTTGATGTGTTGCAGCCACCAACCAAGTTATCGGCCAAAGATCAGGGAGAACTTCTATCGAATTCGCACACCAGCTATATGCTATCGTATCGATCCTCTTCAAAGGAAGGAGATGCATCATGTGAGCAGCCCTATGCCATTCGAAAGATTGATATCCATTTTCGATGAGTCGCTGCGTAAGTAGATAGAGGAGGAGGGGATAGATAGCTGTGTGCATATATGTTATTGAATTGAACGTATTGAGTTCACCATACTACAACATGAATCGCCCTATGTCATAGCACTATAAGCCAAGATATCAAGAAACAATGCATCTAAGACAGGCGCTTTGACTTCGACTTTGGCTAAATGCCGCTCAGTCAGTCGCAGGGATCCATTACGCCCTCAACAAATATGTTATATCCCTTCCGTTATTCTTCTTTTACTTGCTTGCCTAGTTCTGTGAGTATCAATAATAATTCATCTTTCCTCGTCAGTAAAGTGAGCTCAGAGCATTACACAAACCCAACGTTGTTGTTTGAATTAGGGGTCAGGTCAAAATTATTGTCCTAATGTCTCACTTGCCACAGACCTTGTTACCTAAATTTGCTGACTGTGAGGGCCATCCTCACAAATTTTCATGGCTTAGAATAGTGTTGCGACAAGCGATAATTTTGATCTTGATTATGCTATCGCTGGCCAGTTTCCTTGCAGTACACCGTTGGAAGGCAAGTACACCGACGACCCTCTTTCTCTCCCCTAGAGTATTGGTTAAAAGAGGCTAATGACAAACGGAGTAGTTGCTCGAATACAAATTGCAGTACATTATGATCCAGTCGAATACCTTCATAGGCGGGGAACAACGGAACGAGGTCGATTCTACAATACAGTCGGTTTTGGCGGATTTATCTAATATCGTGAAGGGAGGTTTATTCAGGAATTAGTAGTGGGAAGATCTTAGATTATGAGGCCCATATAGGGGTAATAGGTCAAGAAAAATTTCGTATCCCCGGCCTACAAGCAAGAGGGCAAGCCCGGCTTTCGGTACCTGGGTGTCTTTTAGGACAGCGCTATGGTCCCCTATGGAGGACCAGTGGTCCGCGGGGACGTGAGACCAAAGCCTACAGTTAATGGATGTCAACCAAGATGAGACCCGATTTCATGCGGGGAAGTCACTATAATAGTGAAACGGATGGTTCCCGTCAGAGAAGCCACATTTTTAGATACACTATAAGTAACTCTGTACCTTAGAAAATCGGAGATCGGTACTAGAGTGGGAAATGGGGGTGATCTGCCGTCCCTGCACGGATACCTGCATACCCGTGCCGTGCTCCACTATAATATTGGTTCGGGAGACACCCCACACCACTACCCCCTCCCCCTGACCAGATTTCCTCTCCAATTACTCCGAGCGTGAGATGACGAATCGGCCTAACGAACTACCATCAGCCACCCAGCCACCGTGACGGACATATCAGCCAAGAGCGCCCCCGCTGCCTTGGCAGACAATTTCTCCAATATCTTTCCGTTTGCTGTCGTTCTCGGTCTGGTTCCACCACGCGGACTGGCTAAGTGGTTTAAACCATCGCCCATCGTAGATGCAGAGTGCCAGCCGCGGCCTGCAGGAGTAGTGCTTGCCGAGGCACTCAGCGGGTGGACTTGGACTCCGGACGGAACACCAACACCGTATGCCTTGTAAGAGGCGGCGTTGGTCATACTCTTCTACATGCTCGCTCATGTATATCGAGTCTAAGGTGGCGTAGATCGACATCTTCCTAAGCCCCGAGAGAGCACTGGTAAGGAGCCGGCGTTCTTGTGGAAAAGGGGGTTGAGGGGTTTTGAGCTACGGCATGAACTTTACGTGACACAGCAGAACTCTAGTTAACACGGCATCATTACTTTCAAAAGAATGAGGGAGACCCCCACCACCATCGGATTTTAGGTACTGGATGGCAGGCGATATGAAACCTTAGGCAATGGTGGTTTGGGGAACTATTGTATTATGTCATACGTGAATATCCAGTTTTCCCCTTTCCCCTTCCCCTTTTCGCTGAGTTGTCCCATACACTCTCCTTACGAAATTCCTCGTTGCTAGCCAACATCAAACTACTGAGCCATTACCCGTGGGCTTCGTTGGGTCGTGATAATTGTGAAGTGGGAGTTCGTCAGTCCTTAGACATGTGTCCAAGTTGTACTCATCTATCCTCAAGATGCCTTGCTGACTTCGATATGAAGGTTGGTCCGAATTTAACGTCGGCGTACTTGTCTTGACGGCTTTTCTGTCAAAATCGCCTCCGCCAGCGGAATCGCACCGAGGACTTGGCTGCCCGGGCCAGGCCACTGACGACGACTTTACACTTCTCAATGAGGATATTCCTGATATGTAGGAAGATAAGACGTTCTTCGTGGTGAGGATGACCGGACCGAAAGTCGGCAGGCATGCACATATAAGACCAACGGAATCTTCGACAACCGTCCATAAGTAGATATCGGCGACAGTCCAATTGGCATCCGTATTCGGGTAGTAGGAACTCACTTCTAACCCTACCCGCGCACATTCGGCACCGATAGCACTAGCAGCGTCAGCATCGTTCGTAAGAGGCGAGTTTCGGGGCTTGAGATGGGCCTACAGGATTCCTGTTCCGAATATAAGCATAAGGCCAATCTTTTGCGGGTATTTGAGATGTAACTGCGAAAGCATAGTGATCGGTAATATAAATAGAGCAACTTCTACTGCGATAGTCAAGGCGCCTGATGCCGTAGTCAAAGCGAAATCATCGATTTTGCAGTGCCCCTGGGCTGGGGGGTCCAAGTTTATGTTAATCTCTTCCCAAGCATACGATGGTGGTGCGCTACATGATGTTAGCAAATCGGTCTACAGCAATTAGAAGTGAGTAATATATACCATTCAAACACGGCACTGAAGACGACCGCTAAGGTATGCCCGATGATATAACAAAACAAGGCATACCATGTGTATTTGAACCATTTGACGTTCATCGTGAAGACACGCCGGTAGAAAAAAAGAAGCGTCATTTTGACGAGGCCGCGAACTAGCCCATTGACGAACGCACATATCCATTCAACCTGTTCCGGTAAATATCATCTGCTTTCAGTTGAGGGAAACCGCCGCACCTGAATGATTCTCCACCATTGGTCATCGCTAATAGCCCAGTCGTGGAACCCCATACCACGATGAACAGCTTCATTCGGCTAGTCAGGAGTCTTTGCGTGAATCAGCGAGAACAGTAAGAGACGTACCAAGTATCACGAGGACAGAGAAACCGATAAGGACTATCTATAGTCGCACGTGAGTTTACAACATCCCAGCGATGCGACGAGTTTGTAAGAACATACTAAAGCGGCGACAGAAAGCCAATCATCGACGCCGATTCTCGCCCGACGGCTGATTCTCGAAGCGAAACGGAGTGCAACTGCAACAGTGGTGAGGCCGATGAAAAGCGATACGGTCGCAATGACATCTGGTCCTCTCGTCTCGTGAAGAGTAGCCTCCTGCTCGGGTGACAATGGCTCAGATTCTGTTGACATTATGGCGAAAGTTATTCAAAGGCAGAAGTAATGACGATGATATTATTCAGAAAGACGCTCCATTGCGGAGTAGACGGTAGAAGCCATACTTAAATAGAGAATAACATCTCATCACGCACAGCAGTTGCTCATGGCTGAGCTTCCATAACAACTACGCTACAAGCAGGCTGTCGGAGAACATGACGAACATATCCATACTTGAAAAATGGGGTTACTTTTTAAGGTGTTATATCGAAAGAAGTCAGAATAAATGTCATTTTCTCATTGGCGAAATTGCGTACGGATACAGCTATAGCTTGCGAGATATGCGGTAAGAGAGCAGCCTTGCGAGATTAGTAGTCAGAATGCAACCCAACGCGGGATGTTCGACTTCGATCTGCGTATCAACAACTGCGACCTACCCATATTTGCCCCTCCAACAGGCAAATCACACCACATCTGCTATCTTCTTTATAGCGGGTACATGAAGCGGCCGATAGGATAGATGTGATCTGGCAGTCGATATCAAGCTTGAGGTTCGATTTGCTAGAGTTTGGCGGCGATGTTAAACTCTATGAAGACATTTGGCCCCCCCTTTTATGAAGCATTTAGTCATCTTAGCTAACGGAGAAAATACCTAGTATAGAGTTGAACTCGGTTGTCTTCACCGAGAATTGATGTCATAAGCCGATGTCGCTGACTGTCGTATTTTATTATACCTCGGCTTCGGCGATGATAAACAAAAACAGTTCAGGGAAGCGGACTTCACGTTGTTTATTGTGTTATGGTGGCCCAATACCTCGCTTGAGCGACTTTAGATCCCGGCATAGCTCGCCATCTACCCCTTTACCTAGGACAATGAAGCGAATGAGTCGGTAGGAACCTACTCAAAATTTTAGGATCGCGCAGGCTCACCGAGACTAAGCCGTACGTTTTGTTGGTAGTTTCTTATGACTACAGCTACTTCCATCCCCCGAACTGCCTCGGCTGGAGCTGCGACACGTAATGCGCTCAATATGACGTGAGCTAGCTACGATGGTTTTGCGAGGTTCGTGATAGTATCCGAGACCAAGCAGTGGGGGTGGCTAGATGGGAAGATACCCACGATTGAGGAGTGCTGGGCATTCTACTTAGAATGCAGGCGCTGTATACATCGGCTCTGCAGCTAGGACGAATTTTATGGCGGCGTGCCTGTCATTGTATGTAATGAACGACAGCTTGGTGTGTGAAATGCGTCGCGATTATTGTTATCTTTACTCGGTACGCTGTCTCGAAAACGAACTTAAATGAACCACTCTAACACCTATTAGCGTTCAAAATAGTCCTGAATGCTGGTATCGGTTCGAGACTGGCAGAATTCTATCGCTAATATCGATTTTCAACTCGGATAACCGGTCTGCTCTCAATTCACACATAGGTGGAAGAATGCTGGTATAACCACCTAAAACCCAAAGGTCCCTAACAAATACCTTATAATGACACTGTTGTTGTGGTTTGGAACAGAAATCACGGTTTGACTCCTGTTCTTGACAATCAACACTATACCATGTTGTTGGAATATTCAATGACTCCAATATAATTATGAGAGATCACTGCTATAGTCACACGAGACTCCAGCCACAGATCTGGAAGCTTGATTTAACAAAGCGTCTAGGACATGCTCATCTGAAACAAGAGCTTTCTCCTTATAGATAATGATACATACTAGTTACTGGCATAGTTTGAGCGGAAATTACTCATAACACCGTCCCCTTAGATAGCGGCACATGATTCTTCGTCAGATTTCATCGGATTGTCATGATAAGATAAAAAGTAAGGAGGCATCGGAGGCGTATGGACATGATTGTAGGATTAAGTGCAACATACTCAGCCTGACTTTGGGGCACGACGTATGCGAGGGCAGTAATCACTGACTACCTGCTACCTAAGTATTTTAATTATTTTAAATACTAGGTAGTCATGGTAAACCCTTGTTGCCTCGATAGTGAGATATAGAGGAGTGAGCAAAACCGAGTCATTTGTGGTTGCTCATGGCATTTGGCAGGTAGGATATAATCGAGATCGACGTGGTCGGTCCGGTCCAGTCCCGCTTCTCGATACTCGAGCCTCGTTCTATAGCGATGAAGAGCCGCGTTTTGCTAAATGGTGCGAATAAGATGCTATCTGTATGAAGTAGCTCGGGAGTTGTTCTAACAAGCTTCTTATTAATAAGCTACGTCTCTTTGGAAAGCATAATCGGTCATAAGTCTGTGGCTCAGTCACGTGCCTGGTAGTCGATTAAGCTAAGCCTATTACGTACATATATTAAGCCAAGTACTTTGTACATGCGCAGGTACCTAGTGGATACACCATACTAGGCTATACCTGATTAAGCGAATTGGTCTCTACCGCTGAAAGTGGTGTAAGTGAAATCAGCTTGCGACTTTCACCTACACCTTCATCTTCAAAACTTCATCGCAAGGATTGATTACTCGACAACTTCACAAAATCTGTACACTGATGGGTTTTACTTGACACTTTTGCGATCTCTTGGGAAGAAATCCAATTTCCCTATCCAACAATTTTCTCCCTTCGCCTTTCACATCTTAACTTTTGCAAGCTCGTTACCCGCCAAGTAGAACCTGATCTTTACTGCACTTTCAAACTTCACTGAATTTCATTTTCTACTTTACTTCCAACTTCTTTTTTTCCTACGAACCAAACTCATTTTCCACCAAGCCTTCAAACTTTCTTTCAGCTGCCCAAACTCACTTCTTACTTTATTTATAACTTCTTTTCCGCTATCAGAACTCATATTCTATTTGACTTTTAAATTTCACTACAGATACACAAACTTATCTTCTACTTTCGACTTTACTTTCTACATCTCCGCTACCCAACTCCATTTTCCACCTCTTCACTTCTGACTTCTGTTCCACTATTCCAAGTCAGTTTCTACTCATGTGCTAAATTCCGTATATGAAATTCGCACTTGAAGTATTGATTGTTCCATAATCGAATTTCGAATATTACAAATTCCTAGCTACTAGAACCGTACCCTTAGCCTCCTCACTATGGCCACTGTCGACCCTACCCAGTCGTTAGCCTTAGCTACGACTTCTACCAAGGCTACCCGCACCTCTCCTCCACCTCCGTCGAAGCGCGATAAGAAGCGCCAGCTCTTGAGCGATCGTCTAGCTGGTCTACAAGACAAGTACAGCCGCGATAAGGATAAACATTATAGGGACGAACTCCATAAAATCCAAATTGATGTTAACCTCGTTACCCGAATCGATCCTTATACGGAACGACCTTTGGATGTAATCGACCGCGAGTACAGAGACATCCTACAAGCCGCAAAAGCGCAACAGAATGCGATCGTCAGCAGTAGCGGAAGCCCTAAGAGGAGCCTCCTTGAGATGGCGGGTCCCACATTCTCCGAATGGGTTTACCAAGTAGAAGATCTCGTTGAGCATCGCGACTATGAGATGACCTGTCAGAAGGTATGTTTTTTCCCTCTTGCCTATCCTACAAAAGAGAAAAGTCGCACGAGTATTAACTCTTCCTTTCTAGATGGAATACGAGAGAAAGATGAGCGAGCACGAGAGGGTTCGCGCCTACAAGCTTGAAGTAGCTAAACGAGAACACCAGACCCTATCGAACACTCTCCGCGATCGCCTTAACAATGCTATCACGGCAAAGAAGTTCCGATTGAGCAAAGAGAAAGAAGCCCTAGATATCTCCGACAGTTCAGCTCTTTTGCTACATCCTAACCAATTCAGCCTTACCAATCCCGCAAGCCCTGGCGGAACGCATGGCAAACGAAATACTCGACTGCGAAGAGAGATGGAGGAGATGCCCGGCTTCTCCGAGAACAAGAAGAGAAAGAGAAATGGAGCGGATGACGAGGGCTCCCCCGCCCCCAAGAGAGGAGCTCTAGACAGCTCTAATACTACGGCGCTCTGGTCGAGCGATAGACTTCGAAGCGGCAGCACCTTGCGCAAAGAGACAGGACCGACATACAGTGTTGATAAGCTCTTCACTGATAGAGAGTTAGCTATGGCCTACAACGTCTCTGCACTTGCAGCTCACAAGTATATGGTCCGCCGTGATACAAACGGCAACGTTGTTACTCCTGATGAGAATGGTCTTGGCAACGGAGATGTTAACGAGGACGATGACCCTGCAGCGGTCACTATGGAACGACAACCGTCGCATTCTACGCGAAGCACCCGAGGTGGTCACGGCCAACAAAACTTCTACGACGATCAGCTGCTAGGAATAGAGGGATTGACCAACTTTGAGATTCCAGGTAATCTCGACAAGATAGGTTCCATGGAACCTAAGCTACCACCCTTGACCCAGGCTCAATATTCGAAGGCCTACCGTAGAGACGACTCTAACACTCCACAATCTCTGGGTGACCCCGACCGCGATAGAGACCTGTCTGCGATGAAGCTACTTAAGGCGTATCAAAACAAGCATGGCAAGGGATCTAACCTCAACGTTAGTAACGGAGGGCGCCGATTGCTTGAAACTATGACGGTGCCACTACGCGATTCGAAGTACATGGCTTATATTCAGGGCCGAGGACCTTCCACCGATGCATTACAAGAATCTTTGGGCATACAAGATAGCGATTTGAGAGACGACTCGAACGCCAAGGCGAACAACACAGGAAATACTACAGAAGCCAAAGACTCTCCTGCCGAAGCGAAGGACTCTGCCGTGGGTGCGGCAATGAGCAGACAGAGCAGCCTCGGTGGCGCTGTGATGAGTCGCTCGGGAAGCTCTCGTGGTAAACGAAAGACATGAATGGGGCGATATGTGGTATATGGAGAGGGTTTAAGGAGATGTTTCTGGAACGAGGAATGATGCAAGTGCCACGAAATCTGGTGGCCGGACGCATCACTTATAAGCGAGGTATTTTGTTTTTTTCATGAATGTGCTTGTAGCACTTAGCGGATCTCACCATGGTTTGGGGTTATACTGGCAGGCGTTGGTGGAATCAGATTTGCATTTGACGGCCCTTCGTGTATTTAGGGCAATGGTATCAACGGTGATATCAAATAACAATTCAATTGCTAAATATTCATTCTGTTCATGCGAAAATACATAGGCTACAACGTGACTCGTCTCGTAAATGACATCATAATCTATACTCATGGTCCAAAAACTAGAGCGCGAACTTCAATGCTCTCCCTCCCCTCGGCATCCGGCCTCGACCTAGGATCCTCAAACGCGGTGTGAGGTACTCTCCCACCAGCTACGCCAGAACCCTCCTTCGCGCCCTCGCTATCGTAGCATTCGAGGAGCAGGCGCTCGTCGCCCGTCATCCCGCTTAGATAATACCACCTCTGGTTCGGGTTATACGCAATGGCGGCTGTCTGCCCGATATAGCCTTCCGGGTACCTATGCTCAACGGGAACAACATCCTTATCCTCAAGCGACGAGCTCGACGCGAACGCCAACGGCATGGATTCGACGGGGTTCTTGTTCAGCGTGCGCCATACATTCACGATGCGGTACCGTCCTTGTAAGAGGGCCTCGGCGTCGGCGCCCATGTGTCGGTGCACGCGCTTCGCGGCCGAGTACGCCGTCTGATCAATGTGTACATTCTGCACGGCCTTGCGATGAGCATTTGGGTCCGCGCGCCGGATCGTGTGGTCGAAGATATAGATTCGGGTGCTCCCGGGGATCGCGGAGAGCAGGAGCGCTTCTACTTCGGGGTAATAGTTCTCCGCGATGAACTTGTCGTCGTGGAAGTTAGAGGCGGAAGACCCGGTTTCTTCGGCGGACGGGGCGATGTTCCGAAGGACTTGGAAGGCGTCCCGGTCCAAGCTGAACTCGGACTCGTGACCGCGGATGTCGGTGATTGGGACTTGGTGAGGGTCTGGCACGAGGTTGCGTTGGGGTTGGCCGGCTGGAGGGGTGTCGACGTAGTTGAAGGCTGTGACGCCCTCGGGGGGCCGTTGCGAGAAGTTGAGTTTGGCGGTTACGGGACCGCGGGGGACGGGGGATTGGGTTATGGCCATTGTGATGGATTGGAGTGAGTTACACGTTGTGTAGTTGGAGATATGGAATATATTGAGACGAGAAAGTCGCCTGGTTAAGTTGCTCTCGATAAACTTGACTATATTAGACTATGAGAAAGCTGGATGCTTGGTGATATCAACACTTCAACATCGACTTCGACGTCTAGAGAGCTTGACTTATATAGACATCATGGCTCTACATTTTCCCTACCGTGTTTGTGAGACTGTGCCTCTTTGTGAGTGTATTTCAAATCAAACCCGAGCTTAGATATAAACTCCAAATCACGTCATTTTTGGTCGAACGAGGTTGGATTAGTAGGTTTGGTTTTAGTAGGACCGGAGACTTCGACGATTGGATTCCACGGTTCTATCTGCATGCGTCATGTAAGCAATGGAGAGATATTGGATATTTCCCCCGGACTTTACACGAAGATATGCCGTTCTTAAGGCGCGCGAAGATGCAGTCCGATGTTCCCTATTGCAACTTGGGATTTGTATTCGTCGAGAACGAATCTTTTCTACGGCTTGACGGACCGCATGTCTTTGATATCGGATATGTATCGGGAGTGATGACGTAGTACGGGATCAATTATCCAATAGCTATTTGACTTTTTACCAAAGTTTTGCCGTACAATGCGGTTGATTAGAAATCCCCGCTTACTAAGGTAGCTAATACAAACGTTAATTCTTCAACCGTTCTGTGGGCGGGATTGGGACTGAAGAATGATCATCGATTTTTGATTGGTGGACGCGTGTAACTCTAATTGGAGATACCCCGCTGGTACTTTGGTACGTACACGTGTAAAGGTGCAAAAGTGCAGCGCCACTTCGTCTTAGCCTTGTCAGCCTTCATTTTTAACCTATCAGAGGCCGTTTGCTCGGACCAATTCAATGTAAACAAACTGCTTCTTTTGGGATTCTCGGTAGGGTTGGGTAGCTTTCCGTGGCGCGTCCCCCTGCATGCAACTTTACACAACCTGGTGTGTACAATAGCAAATATCGATGTGCTAATTGAGTTACATACCTAGGCGCCTCTATTCCCAATTGCTATTCCTCTAAGCATACTTCAACTAGCTAGAGCTTATAATTATTGTTGATTGCTTTGGTTGGTAGCCGGTTATGGATGACTTGCCGTCGTCCCCCGACCCGCTTGGGGACGAACCTCCTAGCTCGGCGCAATCTACGCGACGGACCGGGCTAAGTAACTTCGCGAACCACGACCTATCCGCGATATCCATCCCTAGATCCCAGATACGGAGAACATCGCCCGCAAGACAGTCCCCTAGGAAACGGATTTTCGAACTCGACGTTGGCGATAGACTCTCACCGCAAAAGATCCTCGTCACGGTCGAAGCAGAAGAGGCCATGAAGCGGGGTATCAATCGCAGATTATTCCAATCATCTTCTCCGACCCGAAGCGACCATCGTAGAGAAGCTATTACCACTACTACGGTGCCGCTCAACGATGAGATAATAAACGAATCTACACCCCGACGACGTGGCCGGCCGCGGCGGACGAGCAATGGCACACCAATGCCAAAGGGGAAGAAGAGGGCTGGAACACCTATTGATCAGAGCTCTAAGCGGCCGCGACAAAAAGGCGACCCAGAATCCGAGATCAGTATGATGAACGATGATACGCCAAAGGCGACAGATGCGGGATCTACACCGAAGCCAAAGTCGAAAGCTCGGAAGACTCCTAAGAAAGTATCAGAGACACAGGCCGTGCCATCATCACAACTCTCTAATGCAACAAAGAGGAGACGAGGGCGACCACGAAAAGCGCTGATGCCGGGAGATGTTGCTGAGTTGGCGGAGATGGGTGATCAATCAAATAGCAATGTGGCGAATAATAGTACCGTTCAGCCATCGCAAGAAAATTCGAAAACGGACATAAGTAGGAACGAACGAAGTCGGCGAGATATGACTATGGATGATACATTGACCCTCATCGATGAAATAGCAAGAGGCAGCTCTGGAACGCCGACGCCACCCAATAGATCAAACTCGCGCATGTCTGGAAGCATACGGCAAGAGACAGGATCGCCGAGAACATCACATCAAGAAGAAGGGCTATATGATGAGGATTTGCCTATATCAGATGCCTATCCGCCATTGATGGAACAACACAGCGATATTGGGTCGGAATTCGATAATAATGACGGTGAACCTTACAGCGGACAAGATACACTCGCGCACGCGTCTGATTTCAGCATGATAGCCGTGGAATCGCTCCCGTCCTTCCAAGCGAACAGAAGCGCATTTCCAACCGATCCCCCAGACATGGGCTCCGAGACTAATATGATAATTAACGAGACTCTCGAATCGCTACGAAATAGCATCCAGGCGGACATGGCCCAGCAATCACTGACGCGTTTAAACGGCAATAATTCAACGATAGAAGATCAAACAGTTATGCCAAATGATTCTCTGGCGGGTGTTGGTGAAAACAGCCTATTAGGGCGGCCAAAGAGTCCGAGGAGACAGAAAAACGTACCACTGAGTCGTCAAGTCCTTTCAGGCAAGGCGCCTCATGTGGATGACTCTTTTTCAAGCATTCCAGATAGTATCCTCAAAGCTGCAACGCCGGGCCGTCAGCCTATGAAGCCGATCTCCGCGAATCGCCAGCATGACGATACTGGTGGGTATGATGATTCATTCTCCGAAATACCGGACGCGATCCTCGAAGCTGCGACTCCGAAGCCGGCAACCCGTACAGTAGCACCCGCCGAGGGAAGTCACGGCGAGACCCATCGGTCCGGCTCCGTGAATAGAAGCACTGGGTCGAGTTTTGGATCAAACAGACTTCCCACTCCGGATGATACGTCGTCTTCGAATGCCGGCTCTAAGAGGGCGCAAGATGATGAGATCGGCGAATCCTCGAGAGCTCCGACACTTGCCGTCCCCAATTCTAACACTGGCATTCATTCTTCGCCTCCTATTATGAATCGGCCACGTTCTATGGACTTCGGACCGTCTCAATTAGACCGAGAGATTACCAATACACCAGAACCACATCATTCCTCTCCTCAGTTACCACCACCCTCCGCGAAAGAAGTAGTTGAACCCTCTAAATCGTTAGAACCCCCTCCTATTAGTAGACCTTCGTTGTCACCGATTGTACGAGTTGGAAGAACCCTCCAAAATGTGATGTCAGATAGATCATCCCCTGAAGTTCGCGAAGGTAGCCTAGGAAGCCCTTTTAGGGGGTCCAGCAACAATGAGTCAACACGACCAATACCTTTTGATCCCTCCAACCAGTCACATATATCCAGATCACCAAATCGGACTAATCACGATATATCTGCCTCATTCAACGCTCGAGCTTCGTTCAACCCTTCCGGCACATTTGTTCATACTATGAGGTCTAATTACCCTTCTGGTCACCCACTTGCGCAAGGCGAAGTACTTGGTAATATGTCGGATCCATTTGTGTCAGATAAAAATGATCAGTCGCAGACAAATACATGGAGGAGGTCTATTTTCAATGCCAATGAGCGAGTATCGCAACATGGTCATTCTGTATTGAATTCATCAGCGGTTGGTTCAACCAAAGAAGTACCGCCAAACAATCACGAGATAAGCCGGGCCGCAGATAATAATAACCACCGAGAGGAAACGAGCTATTACCCAGACTCAAGGACGTTAAGTTCTCACAATTCAGGTAATCTTGCTACTCATGATTCAAATGCGAGCCAAGCAATAGCAGCTGGGGACATTGATGCCGATGAACCTGAGGCAGAAAGGGAGCAGGGGCAAAGCCACGAGGAAGAAAACAATAACGACACAACGGGCTATGAAGCAGACAACACTGATCTTTGGGACTTCGAAGCTTCGAGGCCAACTCCTAGGAGACCAGAGTCAAAACGACGTGCGTCACAGTTATTTGATCCGCCTCCTCGACGGAGCAAGATCCTAAGCCCTTGGAGAAGATCAACAAGACGTCTTATCTACAGGGAGGAGATTGCGAGTCCTTCTCAAATAGAGATTGAGGAGAACCCACAGAGCGAGGCGGATGAACCCTTAGTAGCACGTCCTAAGCCACCGCGACCTTCGAACGCTCATTCGATACTGTTAGAGATGGCGCCTTCTCCAGATCCTGATCCCGCTGAAGTCAATGAACAGTCGTTCCATTCACCTTCACCCGAGCAACAAGATCCTAGATCTGAATATGAATTTGAGGAACAGATACATGAGCGGCAACAGGAGCATGAGCAGGTGTATGAACAACAGCATGAACAACGGTATGAGCAAGGGTATGAGCAAGAGTATGGCCAAGAGCAAGAATATGGACAAGGTCTCGAGCAAGATGATGTAGATGAGGATGAAGATGAGGAAGAGGAAGAACAGGGACCGTCAGCGAAACAGCCGGCAGAGCCCGTAGATGCTTCTGAGTATTCAATGATAGCTCAGCAAGAGAGTGCACCATCTACTCAAAAGAAACCTACGCCTGCCAAGTCCGGGTTGTTTGGTGGATTTAATCTCCTGTCTTTCTTTTCATCACCAGCTACATTACCTACAAAAGCCTCTGAAACAAGACAGGAGAGCACACAGGAGAACACAATTCGAAATACCGAAATTGTCTCGCAGTCCAGCTTCCAGAAGCCAGCGACCAGACAAATAGAGCAGGTTCCTGAAGAAGCACCGAAATCCCTCTGGTCTGCAGGACTATTTCCGTCGATTCCACAGAAGAATTTCCAACCAAGCCCAGAGCGACGTTCTGATTTATTTTCACCAGCACCGCCCTCGCAAGCGAAATCGAACAATACTATTCAAGATACCTATGAATCTCCCTCGCCCGCACCGTCGCCCTCACCAGCACCATCGCTTTCTCCTGAACCCGCTTCCCCAGAGTCGCTACAACAATCACCCGAGCCCGAACCTGAGCTAACGCCTGAGCCAACGCCTGAACCGTCGCCTGAACCATCTCCTGAGCTGTCTTCTGAACTATCTCCCCAACCATCACCCGAACCATCACCCGAGATGTCTCCCGAACCGTTACCTGAGAGGTCGCCCGAAATGTCACCTGAAAGGTCTCCTGAAGTGTCGCCCCAACCGTCAACCCCTGATCAACAAATGTACCAACCAATCGCGCAGAAACAAAATTTCACGCCACGACCAGGATCTAGTACGTCTCTTTTTAGGACAGGCCCCTCTACCAGCAAGAATGAGGACCAAGACGATGACCTTCTGCTTCCGTCGAGCGATGAGGACGAGCAACAGGAGACGTCCTTTCTGACGGATGGGACAGAGTATGAGCGCGTGCCGCCTAGGGAAAAGCCGTCTCGATGGGATAGGACCCTTTCGCCTTCAAAATCCTGCTTCCGTTCTCCCCTGAAACCGACTACGCCCGGGCGTGTCGTGGCTTTTGCGGGCAACGGATTCTCTCCCGTCGCTCAGCCAGAGACCCATATCCAAAGGCAGATGAATGATAGTAACGGAAGCAACGGGGTGTTACTCGAGGGCCCGCCTCTCCTTCAGCCCGCTCCTGCACCTGTCGCTGCACCTATCCCTGCAGCTACAGAAACCCAACAGACGAGCCATTCTTTCTTCCGTTTCTTCACTCGGGGCAACACTGCCCCCGTCGCTCCCGCGACAAACCCGAATCCTTATCCACCTTTACCAGCACTCCCAGAACATAAGGACAGTAGCTTCAGCCCAGCCAAGAATTCTACCATGCCAACGCATCAGAGCAAAGCTTTCAACCCACCGCCGCCAGCGCCGTCACGACCACAGCCGCAGCAACAACAATCACGCTCTCTTGCATCCGCCTCGACCTCGACAAGACCTACCAACTACAAAATCAACCTATCACAAACGGAGTGGACACGCAATCATTGGCTTCGGCTCGACGAGATGTTACATCTACGCCGACGCGACCCCCTTGCGTTTCAGCAAAGCATGCCCTTACCACCCCATCCCCAGCGCAGGTCATTCGTCACGCTCCTCGGGAAAGAGATTAGGGCTCAAGGCGAGTGTGTACCACTCGAGCCCTGGCACCTGGAAGTTGTCGAGGCGTTCAAGCTGGAGGTCGGCGGCTGGGATGAAAGGTCCCTTGCTAAGAGAGTTTTCGCCCTGATTATTGGAGAGCAGAGGAGACGGAAAGCTAAGGAAGCGAGGATGGGTATGGGAATAGGGGCTGCTTGAAGGTATATGGAAAATTGATGGAGGAAAAAGGGGTAATGCTATTGTTCTATCAAAAGGACATGTGTTTTGATCTCTATATACACCTAGGTTCCTACCTAAGGTACATTTACATGCATGACGACCGGCGTTATTGGGTTGTGGGCAAGGGAGTTGGAAAGGGGAAAGGCAATGGCTTGCATTAAGATTGTTTGATTCATCGGTTGGTTTAACCAGCTCCCTGATTCCCTTGCAAGGAGCAAGTTGGAATCCAAGAGAGTCCTGTATAGTACGTTTGTCTACGAGCCCAGTATGGCTAGGTCATTGGATTGGTGTCGAGGCGTTACGGTGGACAAAAGCATTCATCTAGGGAGAGCTAGTCCAGTCATCCAACCAGCTTAGGTGATACCTACCAGTTTAAACAAATCGTTAATCCAAAGAAACAAAACGACACGATGAGATCACAAGTGCATGTACAGGTATAGACAAGACGATACGGTGATGGGCAAAACTTCTAGCCTATGTGATGTGTTCGTGCATGAGCCATAGAAAGCCACAACGCCCTTTATCTTTCGTAGAACTAGTGCCAGACGGGCTCCTAGAACCTAACTTTCTCTCTACCTACCATGCAGTAGTAATATTACATCAGAGGGCATCCATCTCATTTTCTATCCCACCTAAGCTTAAGCTTAAACCACCATCATCACCAGCTCAGGCCCATCTTGAGAATTTTGCCCTCGACATACCCATTTTCTTCTGTTCATTCGCACTTTCAAGACGTAGAGTAAAACATTACTCTACTCCAACATGGAAGCCTGGTTCGTGTAGAGCACATCAACGACATTACTCAACTTCTCGATAGTCTGGAGCGCGGCGTCGTAAGACTCATCGCGCTGGGTCTCGTCGAAGATGATGAGGCAGCCGGCGCCCTGGTCGAGGACGCCGATGATGACCTTGTCGAGGATCATCTGGGAGAGCTTGCGCTCGACCTGCTGGGTGTCGAGCCCCACCATCTTGGCGATGTGGCCGATCTCGACCCGGCTGAACGGCTCGATCACCTTGATCAGGTTCTGCTCCAGCATGGCATCGTACAGGCGCGCCAGGTGCCCGCGCACGAACTTGTCCGAGCCCAGCTCGTATCGGTAGGCGCCGAGCGCGCGCTCGTATTCTTCGAGGGAGCGGTTCGAGTGTGCGCGCGCGATGGCCTTCATTGCTTCGAGGTTCTGGCCGGCGTATTTCTGGGCTTGCTTTGAGGTCATTAGGTTGTTGACGTCGTCGACGAGGTTCAGCATGATCTTGCATAGCAGCATGTACTGTAAGGCCGCGGTCGCCTTAGCCGGCTCGTCTTGAGTGTGGTAGCCGTCGAGCGCCTCGATGAAGTACGAGAATGCCGTGTTGAAGTCCTGGTCCATCGTGTGTAACATGCCCGACTGCATATCTAGGTTTGCCTGCAGCAGCGGAGGCGTGTATACGGAAGCCGCGCTCGTTCGGGCGCTGGTAAGAGCCGCGCGGGCCTTGGAGTTGTTGCCTAGGGCATGGTAGACTCTGGACTCTAGCAGTTGGACCTCGACGAGGACTAGCTTGTCATCGAGACGCTTGAGCTCCCGGAGGAGGCCGTTGATGAGGGTTAGGGCGTCGTAGTAGGATTGTTTCTTCATGTACAGGCCGACGAGTCTCGTCTCGAGGTTCTGACGCAGAAAACTCCGCCTTTCGGACGTAGCCCACTCTATGCATGACTTGGTGACGGCAATCTGGATATCGTTTGTGTTCGGAATAGCATCGAAGAGGTCGAGTAGTTGACGGACTGTGTAGAGGGGAGGTTAGATGTGTCCATCAGTATAGGACAACGGAACGGAGTTGAGGCATACCCAGTTTAGCCGTCTTCGCCTTAGCAAAGCTGGATAGGACGTTTCTGCTAGTAGTGACGAGCTCGACAAGCTCGGACGGCTTCCTAATCACGGCATGTCAGATACGAGGCGCCAAAAAGAGGTCCTAGGCGTCTTTCTTACTTCTCATCCCGGTATAGCTCTCCCAAGCTTATCAAGGCGGCTTCGTACTCTTTAATGGAGGCATCTGAGGTTACGGAAGGCGGCTTTGATATGATTTCCTTATAGATGGCCTCAGCTTTTCGCGGATCGGTACTGGCAAGGGTTTGCGCCTCCTTCACAGACGGCTTCTTCGAAGCCATATTGATAAGATCGTTCTCGGGAATGGGTTAACGGTAGGAGGAATTAGTTGTTGAGGGGGAATGGAATTCTCGAATAGTAGATCTATGAGGCCGAATTGGTCTAAAGTTGTTGATCTGGAGAGAGTTATCGAAGGGGAAGGAGAGGAATTACTGGATAGACAGATAGATGTACATAAAACATACAATCGAAGCTTGGTAACTTCCGCCGTTTGTACTTGCAGCTCCAGCCTTGCGATTACCCAAAGTAATAAAGTGGGTACTCAACTACTGACGCAGCTCACCCTGCCTAGACGGGCGAGTAGCGGCGCGGAGCAACCCATAATTCCGTTCCGTCCTGTACAAAGATACCTAGGTACTTCATGATGCACCAATATTGCAGTGTTCTCCATGCTTTCACTATCCAGTTATAGAGTATATCAACTACGAGTTTTCAGTCCAATTTCGATGCATAGTAACAAAGTCTTAAGAAAATTAAGATCTATTGCAAAGGCTAATAATGGTAGCCAAACCCATTCAAACCCCAGAGCTACTAAAAGTAGCTCTAAGTATCGCTATCAAGTTAAGCGTATGGCGTATGTTGTGTATCAACGTCTAAACCCGTTATAACAAGTGGCGTTGGTCATTAATAAAGTCCACGTAAGGCCTTAATTTCGATTCATCTTAGGTACAACTGCCTTAATTGAAACGATTTCAGCCATCTCCGATCATCCACGACTTGGTCTCGATATATCAAGTAAAGAGCGCCCTTCACCTTTCCCCATCCCCATCCCCCTTCCCCTGCAACAAGAGAGTATAACCGCAAGTTACCACCGAGATATTTCGCCAATATCGAATCAAAGATTCCCACAACTCCTATGCCTTATATACTAATAGACAGCCTTCCCAACTTTTTTTATGTCCTCCAATATTCAAGATTATCCAAAGCTTGTTGTTTCTGTCATCATACGCCAGGACGTCAGTTCTACCTCTACGTCGAATTAGTATGTCGGGGAACCGTCGTGATTACCTGCATATACGTGAGCCTGCCAGTTGCGCACCTTGTTTACTCGAGCGTTCTGCAAAGCCTGCGAACCGCTACCGCTAGCCATGTCTCTCTCCTGTATAGAGCTGCTGCTTAGGGGCCGATATGATCCGGATCCTAATCTGGAACTCGGTCTCGCTGACCCACTCTGCCTCCTCGTCGAGATATTAAAGTTATCGCCTCCTCTGCTGATACTCAAATTACTAAACCCAAAGTCCCAGTCGCCGTATTGGTGAACACAATGTGGCTCCGCAATTTGGCAGTTCTCCGTCAGGATCTTGTATGTGCTTTGCTCGACCTCCTGAGCCGTAGGCCTGTCTTGCGGGACAACCGAGAGCATTCGCGCAACTACCTGCAACATAGGTCCAACGCCACGGAACACCTGATCATCCTTCTTCGATGCATCTTTTGCAAGGCTGACCATCCATGATTCAACCTGTCCGATATTCTTATGAAACGAGGAATCCAAGACTGCTCCTCCCCGTCCAGCTTGCTTATGCTTCGCTGCTCGATGTGAGGCAAAGTTCCGAGTTTGACGTTTCATTAGAAAACTTAGTAGCTCGAGTATCACGCAGCCTAATGAGAAGATGTCGACTGCTTGGGGGTTGAGGGAGGGAGTTGGCGAGTGTAGCATCGAGGCGGGGTTTACGCTCTCGGAACCTCCCCGGTTAATAGAGAAGGTCGAATTGTCCGATGACGTCGACGTTGATGTTGAAGAGCCAACCAGGGTACTCCTTCGTTGTGAGCCAGAATGTGAAGCCGACGGGCGATACCATTGTTCAGGGGCCGCGTAGTCGTAGGCTTCCTTGTCGAATGTCGACTTGTCCGAAGCGCTAGCTATCGCCTCGACGCTTAATCGGCTTATGTCTGCGTAGAAAATATGGTTGTCGGCATTGTAAAGCACAGTCGAAGGCTTGATATTGCCATGCGATAGACCTCGTATGTGAAGATAGCAAAGAGCGTCAACAAGACAATGGATCCAGTTCATGAGAAGACAGCGTCGGTCTTGTTTGGCCAGCGATTTTACCGAACTTGGCTGGGTCACCAGAAGAGATTTGAGGCTGAAGTCACTTGGAAGTGAGAAGAGAACGTAAGCGAAGCCTTGATGGACATATGAACCATAGTAGGACGCGAGGTGGATATTCTCGATATTCTTCGCCCTGTTGATCTCGTAGAGAAATTCCTCTCCCGTCAGAAACCCAGGTCCGGACCCGACGGGAATGCGACGCCGCGAGAAAGCCTCGCCAGGTCGATTTGGCAATTCAACCCTATCGACAGCAGTACTAAGGTTTAATCCGGTGCGTTTATCCACATTAAGGGGCACTACCTCGGGATCTTCGTAGACTACATAGTCCCCTTTCTCGATAAACTTGAGTAAGTAGTGAAATTGGCGGGCGTAGAACCTCTTTTCGATCTTGTCATCCCTGGTGGCTGTAAGTGCCAGTCGTTCGATTTGGTCCAGTGGAATAGGGAGGTCATCATCGTCCCAGCTGTCGTCAATAAGTCCAAAGATCTGATCCGGCACGCCTAAATTTGCAAGGATGAGAAATATGCGTTTGGCCTTTTCGTCAATCCACTCCCAGTAAGTTCCATCGGTCAGCCCATCGCCAAAGCCCAATGGTAAGTCCAATCGTTTTATTTCGTCGGGTAGGAGGTGTGAGCAGACAAACTGACGAGTGACAGTCGTTTCAATCCGAGATGGATCCCACCACATTACCGTCGACATAGCAAGGGTAGCATTACACCATAGATCCACCCTAGAAGGTCTGGTTTTTGTCACGCGACTCTCTCACGCCGCATGTAATTATGATTTGAGAAAAATTGCGACAGATTTAAGGAGACATAAGGCTGGGAAATGTCAGCAACTCAGGGCGCAGACCGTTTATAGGATCTGCGAATTGGATGTGACTCCCGACCGAGGCGGCGTGTCCGCCAGGTGCAACATATGTCAGATATGTCAGTCAGTCAGCACAGCACAAAAACAAAGCAAATACTGCCTGGGAGGCGAGAGAGGCAATCTTTTTTCTTGGATATGCATTCGAAGTGCGTGTTTCCCGACAGCTCTCCATGGTTCGCGTAGTAAAGACAGTCGGTCCAGCAGGAGCATGGTATATGATAGATAGGATTCCTTCGCAGCGATGCTGGATCCTGATTACCTGGTACACTTAGCAAATCATGTATGATGTTGGTGACCATTTAGAGTCAATCTCTATTCGATCTGGAGGGTGTGATTGGTCAACTGAAGCAATAGATAAGGGATATCTTGGGGTGACTGGATCGACCCTAGAGCCGATAAACACCCTTGTCGAAGCCACTAATGCAGAATGTGCTTTAGAGGCTCTCGTGGGTTCGATATCGACGCATGGCGAGCCGTCTAATAACACCGAAAACCACTTAGCTCGCGCTTGTCAAAAAGCGCCGTTCACGCCGCCAGCGAGCAGCAATTAGCAACTTATTCCCCGCTGAAATTTTCTGACAGGTTCCGAGGTTGCCATTTTTTTCTTTGCTGAGATGTGACCAGAGACATTCATTCAGGATTCACACATGATTATTTTGGCGGCTTGACAAGTACGTCGGCCACGTTGTTCGGGGCCCCCTTGTAGAACAAGGAGTGATCGCGGGCACCCCCGGTCCCCCACGCACCGGTTTTCTTGTCCACCTGGGCAGATTCATGGGGCATCGAAAACGTCTCAGGGGTCTGGCACAGCCTGGTAACCGTTAGGGTCTGGGGGTCACTTAGGTGAACCTGGAAGCACCCTAGTAACGGTCCCAAGCAGACGGTACGGAATACAAGGCCATAGGATGATTTCCAATTTTTTCCAATATTGAAAGATGACCGTCTTCCGCCTATCCGATACGCCAGTCCTCCCCCAGAGTTGTGAAGAGGGGATCGAGCACGATAGCTGGTGACCTACGTAACTGATGGTGACGATGATGCCCATAGGGCCACAAGGTGCATGAGAGGTGCTTGGCAACTATCGAGAAGGGTTATAAGAGCAGTACAGTAATCACCATTTGGGATATCCTTATCGTTTAACAACGTTGTTTTTTTCCCTCTTTGGCAGATTAGAAAGATAGTGATACCAGCTAGTGAATTGGAGTAGCGTTATGTAGGTTATGGGTGTTTAAAATCGGTTCATGTCTTCGTCATCAGAAACAGTGATGGGTTTATGATAAGCCTCAAGAGTCTACATAAAGTTAAGACAGCGGGGAAAAGGGAAGTTGTGGGTCTTGACGGATACTTGATAGCTGCGACTACCCTTTCAGCTCTCTTTTTAGTAACTTCTATTTCTACCTAGGAGGTACCTATCTGTTCACCGGGCGCGACTGTACTTGCCTACCAACCGAGTAGCACCCATGTATTCCACGTAATTATTCCGTAGATATTCTCTAATTCATTCCTTCCCTTATAGGCTACTACGTAGGTAATTCCAATCTATGTGGAACGCTACTACTGTCCCTTTTCAGTTCTTTACTCTAAGGAAGAACCTTGGAAGTTCTCGTCTTCTCGTTTTTTAGGGGACCCGTCCAGGGGAAAAACTCTCCTTAGTACGCCAAGTGTCTTCGCCCTGCGAGGCAGATTGGAACCGGCAGGTTAAGTAGGTACCATGTGAAAATGCTTAAAATAGAGTAGAAATTGATGTTTAGCATGTGGGAAATATTACTACGAATGTGGAATATGCGCACCTGTCTTGGTGTTCACTCCTCGCCTACTAGATTCTAGGTACTTGGGTCGCTATAAGAGATATACGCAAGCACACCAGACTCTTCAGGAATACCCTCATGCTGTATCACCGTCGGTTATGGTAAGTGAAATTAATGAATAAGCCGGGTTGGGGGCTATAACCGAGGTGTATCTCATATGCTCTTTACTCAAAATCGCGCAGGGCTGATAGGTTCGTGCTCAAAAACCAAGCTAGGTGAGCTTGTTATCTTAAAGAGATCTATGATTAGGTACCTAGGTATGAGCTAAGTATGTAAGGTACCTATGTCGTTATATACTAGATATGTATAAAAGCTTCTGTTATTGTTCTAGGTCTAGGTAACTGGGGAAGTGATTCTGCTATTCCGCGGCATCCTCAATTTCGATCATCGAGCTACTGGAACTTTCCGCCTCTACGCCGGGGTAATATCCGACACAAGACAAGCGAGCCGGTTACATTGAGATATCCAAAATGGCTTCTTGAACATTCCGCCCCCTTTTCCCAAACAGCACTTAGCTCGCCTAAGGTTGCCGTCGTTTGTTTCGTTTTGTAGGACCAAGACCACCTCATAGTTTTAACTCCCTACCTAACTAACGTCCATCTAGATTTTAACATAGATATATGTTGATAAGTCGAGCTTTTAATGCCCGGGATTTAGGTATCATATCTCAGATCTCGCTCCAAAGTTCCATCACGGAAAATTTTAAAAAGTTATGCCAAGGTATAAACTCACACCGTCCACCTCTCCGGGATGACGTCGTAGGCTTATTTGTGGCTGCCTCACCGCGGGAGGGGACGCGACCCGGCCTGCGAATGTGATAAGCCAACTATACGCAGTTATGCAGCTTGCCGCGTGCGTAAAGCGACGGGGTCGGTCCGACCTATCCACTCAGAGAATAATATTGAGACATCTTGTATATTGTATGCAGTGCAACATTCCTCATGAACAAGATCAGAACTCAAGAGGCTTGGATGGTTGGCTGGGACGGTCGGTTTTGTGACTGGTAACTTTCGGCCATATTCTCCTGATCGGGACAGGGTACAGCCTCTGAGAGACGGGGCTTTGATCCGGGCAGGTGCTTTTTGAGCACGCATAATGTTGGCTGAATGGTTGAACTGCAGCTCGGATGGCAAGTTACACAGATGGCTACCAAGACTCGTGCACAGCCTCAACGCCATATTGGGAGTCCTCTTTGCATCTTGGGAAATCCCATCGTAGATCAGCTTGAAGTGGGAGCATAGGTATGTACAAGCTTGTCATTTACTACACCACAAATACCTTACACATTACATCTCAACAGATCCGCGAACGCCAGCGCTCTCCCATCTGCAATATAGCATTATCGTGAATATATCTTTCATTAATTGTCCCACTAAGCCGATATCAACCGAGCCACCATATACTCTAGATCAAGCTTCCGTTCTTCTCACTTAGCTCCGTGCCTCTGCGGCCGATGAACGTAGTCATGCCGTTATCTATGCCAGACACTTTGCGGGCAATCTTCTGGACACCCACCGGTAACACGTTGTACCAATCAACCCAGCGCGCGTAGAGAGGCATACCGATGTGGTCGCTAAGACCGAGATCGATGGCCTTAATGACTTCCTTAGCCACTTCGATGGGTTCGACCACAGGAGCGATGAATGTGTTGGGGGTTTTAACGCCGTAGAAGAGTGGCGTGCTCAGTTGACCTGGCGTAACAAGAATTGTCTTGATTTCGGGGTACTCTTGCAGCTCGGCAGCGAGGGACTTGTGCAAGGCTGTTACTCCCGCCTTAGCAGCGGAGTAGTCGGCAAGTCGAGCAGCACCGAGGTGACCAATGACGCTTGAGACGGTTACAATAGTACCACCTGTCTCGTTACGAATCATTCCCGGCAGAAACGTCTTGATCGTATAGAAATGCGCCAAGAGATTTGTTGTGATACTCTTTTCGACCTCATCGAATTCCATATCAAGCAATTTCTTGCCGATGACTACTCCTGCGTTGTTAATCAGGACGGTAGGTGTCCCAAGCTAAAAAGCATTATGGTTAGTTCAAGTTGCACCGCGGTCACTGCGAGATAATACATACATCGCGTTCTATCTCCGCTGCGACTCTGGCAATCTGGGCCTTGTCCCGCACATCACACTTGTAGTAGGTGATGCCGCGAGCGTCGGTACTCTCAAGGTCGGCAGTATCCAAGACAGCAACGGTAGCACCTCTCATGCCATACACCTCAGCGATTAACAAGCCAAGACCACTGGCTCCTCCTGTTATTACGATGACCTCCTCGCTCAAGTCAACCTCTCGGTGCATTCCATAAGCGATCTTATGACTTAGAACGTTCCCCATCCATAAGAGAGTGACAAACACTGCCCACGTAATGCTGACAATCATCGGCTTCGTAGTCATCGCCTGGTGCTCGGCGCGGAAGCATAGAGGAATGATCCATGCTACGAATGGGTGTAACAGCGTGACGTTGAGAACCTTGAGGAAGAGGTCGACAGAAAGAGGCGCGAACCACGAGTTGCGCATCGACGGTTGTGGATGATTCATGATGTCGGATAGTTTGATCGTACGATAGAGGACACGAATGCTGGCCAGCAAGCACTGAGAACGGTGAGAACGACGAAAAGAAGGGAACCTCGGATATCTTCAAACTGGGATTCTTGAGAAATGAAAGTTATTCGAATAATCTTAAGAAGGAATAGAGGAAAGAAAGCTTGTTGGTCCAGCCTACGTGGTAGTAGTGTCCGTATTCGCAAGCTCAGGATCGCGACTTCAGTCCTCAGATTCTAAAAGCTTTCGGACCCTTGAAACAAATGGTCCAAGCGCTGAAGGTTTCGACTAAAGCAGGTTCCTACCAAATTTAACCAATCGGCAGCTACCGATCTAGCAGGGATTCCCGTTAAGACTTACCCTAAGCGCTTTTGGACGTATTTGGGTATCCTTGCAATCATTTTCATCTGATGATAGTATCATCACAGCTGTTTTAGACAACTTGGAACTTGGAAACTTCGACTAAGATGGAGTTTTATCTCTTTAAAAGCCATCTGATCTCATCGGAATATAGACATAGCCTAACGAAGTCTTGCCTGGTATCTGAATTTTCCCATTCCCTTAACGCCTTATAAATGCAATTCATGAATGTTCTAGACAGCCAACTCCTTTGGAATATCATCAAATCCATAATTACTTTTCCCTTGCCAGAATAACCTTGTCTCGTTCGCTCTTCCTCTTCTCGAACTGTTTTCTAGTATGCTTCCTCTCGTTCTCTTCTCGTCGCTTGATGGCCTTTAGTTCTTCCTTCTTAATCTCACCCGCCTTCTTCACAACCTTGGGAAGATGCCTATGGCGCTTGATGCGCCTGATCTCGGGCTATAGTTGTCTACGTTAGCACATCGACCTATAGCAAAATTACGAGCAAAAGGAGGTTAATCGTACCATGTGGCTATATCTCTCGGATAATGCTTCATTGTATTCAAGTGCCTGTCGCTGTCGCGCAGACTTGATCCCTTCTCGTTGTGAAGCATTAGCCCTCCAGAGACGAATGTTTCCGTCGTCCGATCCGCTCAACAAGTACTTCGAGTCAGGAGTCCATCGCGAACAGAAAACTCTCTGCATTCGCTTCGTATGGTAGACGTCTCGGGAATGACCTCCATCCCGGCTGAATAGTCTAATCGTACGATCGTAGGAAGCCGTCACGAGCTCCTGCCCAGTAGGCGAGAATTCGACATCCATGACTGCTGCAACATGGTCTTTGAGAATGTTAAGTGCTCGGTCGAATTTGCGCATATCAAATATGTACACGTTGTGGTCTTCGCTCGCCGCAGCAAAGTTCATCGGCTCTACAGGGTTCCAGGATAACTTATTGCAGCTAAAGTTGAGATAAGTTCGCGCGAGTGGCGAAGACGTTCGGAGGTCATATAGGATAATTGATCGATCTGTAGAGCAAGATGCGAGCACGGAGGTTTCGCTCTGGTTGAAAGACACGGATGTAATTGTTTCGCCAGATGATGGCCAGCGAAGAACTTCTGGCGCAGCCGTATAGCGATCAAGATCATAAATGGATATAACGTCGGAGGCGGCCGCGAAGGCATTCTTAGACCTATGCACACTCAGGCTTGTATAGGCATTCGTCCCAAGCCAGGAGTGAATGGGCGGCGAATCATCACGGGTATTGTACGGGTCGTGGATTTTGATCGATCTATCGGACGCACACGTGAGAAGTTTTTGGTCGGTTGTCCAGGCCATTCCCTTGACGATATTCTCATGGGCCGTCGTCTTCCAGACTTGATCCCGGCTAGTTAAGCTCCAACACTTCACGACACCATCGCCCGAGCCGGATGCAAATCTATCGAGGGAATTGGGATCTTTCGCCAGGGAATAAACACCGTCGACATGTCCATTTCCGAGTTGCGCAATGAATGGCTGCGCAAACATGCGTTCTAATTTCGTGGCATTGAGCGCGCGCGTATACTCTCGTGCTCTCTCGAACGGATGAATCGCTGGATCTAGATTACGAGGGGCCTTGAGATTGGTAAGAGACCTGGTTGAGTAGTGGTAGATAATTTCGGTCGGGGAAACTTACCTTGGGAACATCAGATCCAGGCGGCTGGTAGGCCGCAACCGAGCGACTTAGGGCTTTTATCTTCTGTCAGAAGAATTAGCATATTAGAGGTACTATTTGAAATGATATGCGACTTACCATGATTGCGAAACACGATGGTGTCGCAACATTGAAGATTTGATATTCTCACATAGAATATTATTGAGAAAAAAGTTCAAGTTTAGGTCCCCACATTGGCAGCTGGCACCATTTGTCGCAAATTGTTAATCTTATCAGCTTATCAAGATTGGTATTGTTATCGATAAAGAATATCCACTATACCCTATGCAGTTACCCACACAATATACTGCGTAACTAATTCCATCAGGATTATAGGATTGTTGTACATCATCTTATAATTGCGCTTCGAGCTCATATGAAACGAAACAAGTAACAAGTGTAACGTATACCAGCATCAGTGATTGGCTTTTGAGCTATGTATAAACTGTCAAGAGTTATCTTAAAAAGTTGTCTATGTCCGTAGTCAGGTTGAATTCACCAGACATGGGGACTAGGTATTTACGACTACTGCAGCTAGGTACTGCAGCTGTCTCAAAGGA
Source organism: Annulohypoxylon moriforme (assembly GCA_022695765.1). Classification (NCBI taxonomy): domain Eukaryota; kingdom Fungi; phylum Ascomycota; class Sordariomycetes; order Xylariales; family Hypoxylaceae; genus Annulohypoxylon; species Annulohypoxylon moriforme. Next base: position 159,767 of record MU403127.1, on the reverse strand, counting down.
GATCTACAAACAAGTTACTATTATTGGAGTAAACACATAAGGAATTGGGGAAATGATAATAGCTCATCCTTATACTACGTCATTGATGTATCAAAAAGGCAAGCCTTCAGACGAGCATCCACTTTGTTGGGCAAATGGGAATTTGAGTGGAAAGCTGACAGCGTCTCTCAGCTTTCTTTCCACATCAACAAACAACCGGTCAGGTTTCCAAGTTTTATGCTACTATGTAAGATCTATGGATACTCCCAAGTATTTGACTGATGAGAAACCTAAGATTCGGATCTAACCGTACATCGCTAAGAAATACCAAGGGGCTTTTACGGCGTACAGTAGTTGTTGAATTAGGTATATTGAAGCAAAGCTTATTGTTCCCTTACTCCATCCTTCGCACCTCACCGAGCATTGAATTCATTACCTACCCCTGTTACTCTATAATTCTGAACAATCCGACAATGTATATGAAATGTACCTGCCAAAGCCGTTATGAGGATCACATCTAAATGAAAAGTCTGAAACACGGATCTCCACGATAGGATGAACCAATAGTGATGTAAGACAACAAGCCTGCTTGTGGCACTACCAGATCGTTCAAGCCAATGTCTCCATTGCCCGCATTCTATATACGCGTCACAACTCTAATAGGCCTCACTAACTCGCTAAGAATTTTTTTTTCGCCGGGACGGTTCACAGGGGGGACCTTGTCGATCCTTGCTTCTTCTTTCATCTCGACCGTGGGAAAGCCCCAATCTTATCTCAGTTGTGATGCCAAGATCGAGCTCTGTCTGAACCGTTGGTGGGATTCCCCGGAGCTTCCAGTCCAATCGCCCAATCAGCCCATGAGGATCGAAGTCTTTGTCGAGCTTCCCCAATTCAAGGTAAATAATCTTTTTTTCATATTACTAGGATTGTTTAGAGTAGGTCCCGCTTCATTTAGTTACCGTTGTAGTGCGTTTGATATGTAGGTACAACCCGGGATTGTGGTTTTGCTTTCGTGAGACTTACACCACAGCACCTCCATATTTCTTCTCTAGACTCTTCATTCTTTCCTCTCTCAGACTCTTGTGTTGTTTGGCTCATTCGTGGAGGAGCAGAGTATGTATCGGACTGAGTAGAGTCAACAACGAAGAAGATTGTAAACATTCGTTTATCTGTTTGACAACAGACCAGCCACTGCCCCACTGTGCGCCTTCGTTTATCGACAGCTCTGGGCATTGATCCTCTTTGCATTCGCTAATTGGTATTCACCTCAATTTCGGACTCCCGAGGTCATTCGTTACTCGACCATCGTTTCGACTCAAAGTCCTGGACGATCATACAATTGCAAAGAATTCCAATAATAATTCTGCAATTATTCCTCTAGCTGTCTTAACCGTATTGTTGACAATCGCTTTTGAACCGTCGTAATGCGTTCTTCCACACTCTTGGCGCTCAGTAGCGCCGCTCTATCATACGCGTTACCGACAATCGAAGCCGTTGGCGGCAAGTTCTTCACGAGCGATGGCGACCAGTTCTTCATAAAGGGAGTTGCTTACCAACTCACTGAGAGTACGTTTGATGCCGCAATATCCGTTACAAAATGAGACGTTTCTAATGATGCTTTGTGTTTAGAGGACCCATTGATTGATACCGAGCAATGTAATCGGGACGCTTCGCTCATGAAGAAGCTGGGCGCCAACACAATTCGTGTCTACCATGTCGATCCGGATGAGGACCACTCTGGTTGCATGTCGGCTTTCTCTGATGCCGGCATATACACTCTGGTAGATATGGATACCTTCGATACCTATATCTTGCCTGTAAGTTTTAAATTTCACCCAATTGATTGGGTTCCCTAATTTGGGCTCAACTGAACGTCTTTAGAACGACCCTTGGTGGAACCAGACGCAACTTGACCGCTACTCGAAGGTCATGGATACATTCCACCAGTATGACAACTTGCTAGGTTTGTTCGTGGGCAATGAGATCATTGCTATCAACAACCAGTCACTCGCTGCCCCTTTCATCAAGTCCGCCTGCCGGGATCTGAAGGCATACAGAGATTCCAAGGGTTACCGCAAGATCCCGGTAGGATATTCCGCTACGGACATTGCGGAACTTCGTCCTTGGCTACAGGACTATCTCACATGCGGAGGAAACGCATCGGAGAACATCGATTTCTATGGCCTGAATTCGTACCAGTGGTGTGATCCCACTGACTACCAGACATCTGGTTACGCCAACCTCCAGTCGCAGGCCAAGAACTTCCCCGTTCCTATCTTCTTCTCTGAGACCGGATGCAACAAGCCGGGTCCGCGATTATTCGATGATCAGGATGCTATCTTCGGAGATGAGATGGTGAACGATTGGAGTGGAGCTATTATATACGAATGGATTGAGGAGGCTAATAATTATGGTTTAATTTCGTACGGCCCCAAGGTCGATGCAACTGCTACGGGCTCGAACATCGTTGGAGGCTACACAGTTGCGGGCGAACCGACACCTGTCTCACCTGACTTCGATAACCTCAGTAAGCACTGGGCGACTCTCACACCAACGGGAGTTGCAAAGTCCAACTATGATACGACGTCAGTCTCGACACGCGCGTGCCCGACGTCGACAGCTAGCGGATGGCTTGTTAACGGCAACGTGGCTCTGCCAAGCCTGGGAGAAACTTTGACCGGCAGCTACTCCTCAGTACCTAGTGCCACTGGCACGGCCGCCAGCCCTAGCGCATCAGAAACTAAGAACTCTGTTTCTGGATCCAAGGAGGTTGCCGGTATGGGTGCAGGCCTAGTAGGTGTGATGATGGTTTTCACTTTCTGGCTTTAATCCGGCCATGAAGCTCAGGAACAGGGACTCTTTTACTTTTTTCCTACCCCAGGCGGTTTACTCCGTTACACCCTCTCCCCTAATTCGGAATGATCGGTGGATTGCGTTGGGCTTTTTTTCGTCGACAAATTAATCCTTCCTTTCGACCACACCGCCTGGGGACTTCGTTAGAGCATCTGCAAGGCATCGTACACGGCGTTTATTGCCTTTCGTCGGATGGCTCCAGTGCCAGCACCTAATGCTTGACGTCCATCACGGACGTTCGTACATACTACTTGGATGAGACACCTCCAGAGATGACTGAAGAGAAAATGCTTCAGCTTGCATATGAAGAGAACGCGTTAAGGATTCTCGGGCAGATAACGCTAATGATTGTCATGAAGCAACAATTCCATAGATGGGAACATTGAATTCACCCATAAATAAAGAAACCGCCGTTGGCGAAGATACCCAAACCGGACCCCAGCTACACGTATGATATAAATTAATTTATATCGAGCAACTATGAAGTGATTTGCTAACGTAATTCGGCTCGGGCAAGTGGGGAATTGAGGGGGTTTCTAACTTCATAATTACCAGGTACGTATAATCGGATCTTCAGGACATGTCGTTCTTACCACATGTTTCTTCTATAGAATGGATGCATTCAAAAGGAAAGTGCCTTCTTACTTAACCATTAACTCTAATAAAACCTCAACGCATTAATTCCTCTCATATAAAAGGCTTTGTATACTCCGACATCTACAATCACTAACTTATACCCAAACATCAATACTTCCGGGTATTGTCCTAGAAACCTCCCTCTGGTACAACTAGAGTCGCCTATAACTATATACCTATCTTTCATCACCGTAACCTATACACTAACTTCTGTCTCAAACTTCACCTACCTAGTATCCTACTTACCAAGACATAAAATGGCCCAAGACACTCCTCCACAATCTGCCCCCAACCCAACCCCAAACCCCAGTCCAACCCGTAATCCTACCAACTCACATTGCTCAACCCACAACCGCAAGCCTTGGAACACGGGCGAGAAGAAGGGCATAAAGGCATGGTTCGACTGGCACCGGTAGTGTCCGTTCCAAGACCGGCCGAAGCTACGCTGGGCCTTTCTAATCGGGCTCGTCGTCCTCGTCGTCGCCGTGCTGATCGTCGGCGTCGTGTTCACGGTCTACTACGACGCTATGTACTATTCCAGCGGCGCCTTCTTGCTTCATGATAAGACCGGCAACACGTTGGTCGAACGCAAAGATATCTTCATGACTGGGGTAGGGAGAGATGCAAGTTTATGTGGTAGCGATACCGGAGGGGGCTGCGAGGACTACGGTCACCCGGTTCGTTGCTGCCTATCCCTATACCCTGGATAGCATACATTATACTAGATATATATCGTGGATAAATACGTAGTAAACTAACCAAGCATACACGCCCCCCAGAATATCTGCTGCCCACCCGGCCTAACCTGCCAAAAAAGCAGCTTCTCGCCCTCCGGCGTCTTCTGCTGCTGGCCCTCCTCCAAATGCGTCGCGAGCCCGGAGCTGCCGCCGCTCTGCGACAAGCACATGAGCGCCTGCAACCGCAGCATCGGCGGCGGCTGCTGCCTGCACAACACCGAGTGCGCCGCCGACGGCTGCCTCAAAGTGTACCTCGCCGCGCCGGGGTTCTCGACCGCCGCCACGACATTCACTACTACGACTAGCGTGAGCGGGACAAAAACTACGAGTGGCGCGGACGGCGGCGTGACGATTACGACGGTCAAGATGGCGGAGCTGGCGCAGAGCGATGCTGCGGTGCCGGGGCTTAGGCCTGGGTTCGGGTACTCGAGTTATCCGCTGTTGGAGCTAGGGGCGTTGGGATACGCGGTTGGGTTTGCGTATGTGATGGCTTTGAGGGGTGGGTAGGGTGAGACTGTGTGAACTTGGGAATCAGGGGTTGGGGCTTCGGTCTACCTAGAATGGGGTCCGGTGGGGGAGGATGTTGGAAAGAACCGATGTGGGTGGCACAGGGGACTACATGTTCGTTACGGTTCTTGGGGCTGTATCATACTTGGTGTATGCGTAGGGCCACTCCCCTGTTGTCTCGATAAGAATGGGTTGGGGGCGGGTTGGGTTAGTATGACTAAGGTCACTCCTGAGAAGTATCTGTTAACTACGACTACAGATTCTGTTAGAATTCAATAACAATTTTGAAGTACGTGGAAGGAATCTTATGAATTATGACTCCGAAATATTGACGAATTTCAAGTAGCATGATAACTCTGATTCAGGTGTGATGTTATTCAAAAGTATAGTTCGTATGAGCCACCAGAATAAAAAAAGGAATAAGTATATTTTATGATAAGTGCAATAATGAGTAGTAAGTTTAGAGGAGTGAGATAGTTACGTACCTCACCCTCGCCGCAATATGGATATGCTGTGAGCCTCCCGATGTTTAGGTCGAGTCCCAGGATGCAAGGCAGTCCGTATGACGAAGACGTGACATTATGATGGGATATATCAACAATAGTAGGCAGCGATTAATCCGTAGTGCATAGTTAGTTATAATTAGACGAATATGGAGTTGAGTGTTGTTTCAGATTACTCAGAAGGTAGTATAATATGGTTGTAGTACATAGGGTGACAGTTAACTCGAGCTGGAGAAAGCTGAATCAACTATTGCAAAAGGTCTATTAGATCGTCAGCCGACACATCGGAATTAACTCACCTCCACGCTGTCGGTAGACTTTGTTTCGTTTCCTCGGGGCAGATCTGAAACGGGAAGGATTCGGAAATGATATGATGGCATTCGCAACAAAGATTGCCGACCTTGAGACCCCCAACTGAATCCTTCAAATACAATCGCTACCTTGGTATCTACTGTCTCGTGTGGGGGATATGACACTGTTGCGGTTTGCTTCCTAGGATGAGACACTGAAATAATTAGGATTCCTGAATGTGCCATCTCTGAATGATCGTCTTGTCTCTTTCCACCTGGGAATATACCTATTCATAATACATGAACGTTGGGATCGGATGCTCGTATCTGCGAGAGGGTTTGCGTCATTGTAGCTCATCCTGCTTCCGGCAGATAATATGCAAGTTGAGATAAGGTTGGCAGAGCCTCGATACAGCTAGGCGGGGATATTGTTGTTTTTCGTGAGGGGTGAGGTATATTTACAGTTATTCCTAAGCTTTATGCAGATCAAAGCCGGGAGGAATGAGCTCTCCTACATCAGACCGGGCTACTTTTCGCCGAATCTTTACTGTTTGCTGCATAATGACATTGGCGATGTAGTCGTGTTAGGATGAGTAGGGCATGACTGCTACCCACACTGCATGCAGTTGGTTATTCCATATCCGAGAATTATTGGTATAAGTCGTTACATCACCCTCCTGACTAAGTAGTTCTTCTGTAGCATTATCTTAATTACTTTTCGTCTGATAATTTCGCTAAGCTCCTCATGACGCTGGAGATGAGATGACAACGACGCGAGACATGTGGACAGACGTGTTGGGCGACATCGAGAACCGTATTATCGAACGTTCGATCTTGTCAGCTTGCTGCTTGACTTGAAGCCTTATAAGATGTTGTTACCGTTTTATCGTACGTTCAGCTCTAAGAGCCGGTCTGAGGAATCTCGGGTGGAGTTTGGGTATTTTTCCTACTTGAAAAATATGAAGATCTTCAAGACGAAGATCCCGCCGAGGCTGTCTTTTAAGGAGATAGTCAGGAATAAAGCATACTCTGTTGGTTCATATCATATGGTTTTACAAATCAATACTGACACATCTCAGCCTTGTTCCCTAAACGACTTCATGGACTATTTGGTGTATGTAGAACACGATGCGGAAAATCTTCAATTCTTCCTTTGGTTTTGTGGCTATGTCGAGAGATGGAGTCAGTTGCCTGAGTCGCAAAAGGAACGATCTCCTGTATGGGGAGTAGGAAAGAGGACAAATGTCCGACCACATTCACGATCAGAGAGGTTAGGAGAAAGTGCGGATAAGTTAAATCGTATACTCGCGATCTTAGACCGAGGTACGGGGACGGGAACGACTGAGCAACCCACATCAGCGAAGGGCTCGGAATCTAAAGAAGTGCAAACGGACAAGAACGTCTCGAAGCCGCAAACACTAGCGACTAAAACAGAGATGAAAGAAGGGGGGCGAAAAGATTGGCAATGGCAACCTTGTGAGTTGGGCTAGAAAATCCAAGTAACCTGTATCATGGCTAACAACAAAAGTCTCTACCCAACCTTTTCGAGACGAAGCCACACAAGCAGCTCGTCACTATATCTCGACCTCTGGGCCACGGAAGCTGAATCTAACGTACCAAGATCGGACTTCTTGCATGCACGCCCTGCAGCACACAACACACCCGTCTGCCTTCCTCCCTGCCTTCTTAGCTGCCGAGACAACGCTGCGGGAAGATAGCCACCCCAAATTCGTTCGTTGGAGCATTCGCAATAGCAATAGTCCGCGAATGCTATTTGCTAGAGTGCTTAGCACTTCCCTAATTATCCTCGGCACTATGCTGGGCATCATCCTGATTCTTTCCAAGTTCCATCGCCTAGCTCGGTTGTCTGCAGTACCGTTTTGGTACATCGGACTTTACATCTTGTTGATAGAGGGGCGTGGGATTAGCATCAGGCTCTACATGAACCGCAAACGCCATCTGCGTCCATGGGAGAAGTTCGAAACTGCGGACTCCGGAAATACGCAGCCACAAGTGAACAGTGGCCAGGCAGAGGCGCCGAATTCGACAGATACTTCTGGTAACAAGAAGCAAGACACGGCACGGGTAGATGCGCCAACAAAAGCAAGTATGCAACCATTAGGTCCAGCCAATCATTTCGGAGAGGAGCCGTGGGTCATAGCGTATCAGAGGAAGCTATTCTGGGAGAAGGTCTTCGACATTTCTATCGTGAACCGCAATAGACACTTAAGGTCTTTGCAAGACAAAGCTGTTTTTACTTCATTGTGGTGGGCGAGTTTCTTGGTCATAATTTTAGCCGTTAGTTTCGTGTCGATACCCTCTGGTAATCTGTTTTAAGTAATCAAGACCATTGTGAGAGTTGAGAGAAGGAGTGTGGTGTGAGGATACTTGAAGTCGAGTACCTATGTAAATGAGGAAGTTTACTTAATTCTATTATCCGTAATATTTACTATGCAATAATAAGCACTTTATCTGTCCCAATCATGTGGAACCTTCAAGGTTTACTGGGCTCCACTGAATTCTGACCATGGTTCAGGTACCCGTGACATAATCTCTGTGTTACGTGGCTACCCATGCTTTGTTCATCATCTTACCTAACTTTCATCTTACTTCGCTCAAGCTGGACTGCGAGTGATCTTGTGCTAGATTTTGATGTTATACCCGTAGCAACCTCCTGACATGAACCGACCTAATCCGTTTGCGGCTGGTAGTAGTGGTATCTCAATATGGCAAGTTCAGCGGAAGCTCCATTGATATCGCATCGGGACGATGAGCTAGACGATGAATCCCCCTCGGAATTTGGTGATCATGAAGATGTGAGCCCAGAGTGGCCGGCCGGCCGGCCGGGGCTCTTCATGTGGCTTTTAACTCTATCCGCCGGCATCAGTGGGCTCTTATTCGGATGCAAGTATGGCCTTCTTAATGCCCTAGTCCAACCGCTTACATGGTAAAAGACGACACAGGAGTCATCTCGGCCACCTTAGTATCAATAGGCAAATCGCTTTCCGACCGAACGTTGAACTCCCTCGATAAATCCATCATTACCTCGTGTACCTCGCTCTTTGCCCTCATCGCTTCTCCGATTTCCTCCGTCCTAGCCGATCACTTCGGACGAAAACCTGTTATATTGCTATCGGACCTGCTCTTTGTATTCGGCGCCTTGGTACAGGCCTTTAGCTATAAGGTATGGGGAATGATACTCGGACGATCGATAGTTGGAGCTGCTGTGGGGGCTGCGAGTTTCGTCACGCCATTGTACATAGCCGAACTTGCCCCTCCAGCCCACCGCGGTAGGCTAGTGACGATGAACTCTATGTCGGTCACATTGGGCCAGGTCGTAGCTTACGTGATTGGTTGGATATTCGCTGAGCACGGTGACCCTTCTACAGGATGGAGATGGATGGTTGGTTTAGGTGCTCTGCCGGCTGCTCTACAATGCATTTTCCTGCTATTCATGCCCGAAACTCCACGTTGGCTCGTGAAAGCTGGGAAGTCCATGGAGGCCCAGCGGGTTATCGAGAAGACGGCAGGGCCTGGCGTGAATAATCATTTAATTGTCAGCGTTGTAAAGGATATCGAAAGAGAGCTTAGAGAAGAGCAAGGCAACGCGGCGTTAGCAGGTGATGGAGTAAAAAGCAGTAGTAGTTGGCTTAAGGGGTGGGATGAATTGCTCAAAGTGCCAAAGAACAGGAGGGCGTTGATCATCGCGTGCTTTCTTCAGGGTCTGCAACAGTTTTGCGGTTTCGTAAGTTCCCGTATCCAATCTACAGAATCATATTCATTGACTGACAAAGTAGAATTCGTTGATGTATTTTTCTGCCACGATTTTCACGATGCTGGGGTTTTCGATACCAACACTCACATCACTAACCGTTGCTGCGACTAACTTTGCTTTTACTGTACTTGCGCTATTCTTGGTCGACAGAATTGGTCGTAGGCGAATCCTGCTATACTCAGTACCCTTCATGGTGGTCGGCCTTTTTCTGTCGGCCTTCGGCTTCAGTTTCGTGAAGCTACCATCCGGAGAAACTAATAAAAGTGCCCCTGTACGTACAACGGCTGATGATGGGCCGTCAACGCCCTCTCAAAATGCAGCGGTTGTCATCTTGGTAAGCATTATGACATATGTAGCTTCTTATGCTATAGGACTTGGAAATGTCCCCTGGATGCAAAGTGAGCTCTTCCCGCTCAGCGTAAGGTCACTTGGTAGCGGTTTAGCAACTGCTACGAACTGGTTGGCGAATTTCATAATCGGGTTAACATTCTTGCCTTTGGTAAGCGTTTTCTAAAACATTAACATCTTCCTTCGAATCTAACTATAGTGCTTACCTTTACTCTGTACATTTGCTAACATCTTTGTAGTAAGTCATTAGTATGTTTAGTCACCATTATAAAATACTAACCCGTTGCAGGATGGATTTGCTGACCCCGTCTGTGACGTTTGGGTTATACGGGATAGTCTGCGTCGTTGGATGGGTTGGCATTTGGAAGATATATCCGGAAACGGCTGGCTTAAGTCTCGAAGAAGTCACTTGTCTGTTAGAAAACGGTTGGGGCGTAGAATAAGCATGCCCCTAACCTTTCTGTCGATAAACAGCTGATCTTTTGAAGTTGATAAATGATTATAAAGGATCGGTTTGTTGGAAGGCATTAAGCAAATAGCCGAGGCCGACCCCGATATCGATGCTTATTCGGCCGATGACGAATTTAAGCCTATATCGGAATCTCCGTCCTTGTGACGTGCTAGGTGAATGGTCTAGTACGGCCGTTGTCAGCTTTCGGCTTACTCTTCCGTAGGTACCGGAATCGATGTTGGGCTTAGAACACCCCACAGCCACACATGTATGTACATACGTCTGTATATGTGTATCACGATAGATTCTGTTTCACAACAGCTAGATCCACTTGCATAAGTACAAAATTTTAATCTGATTATCAATTAGATCTTTGTACATACTCCATCGTGTGTAAGCAGCAGAAAGTATCGGTGAATCACTGGGCACCGATACAGATGCAGCAAAAGTTTGCGGTAACAGTTTTCATGCACAACTTACCATGGGACTTTGTAGCGGAAGGGTGACTGTTCTGTATATTTAACATCCTATTGACGAATAGCTTCACAGTTTCTCAAGCGGTGATAGACCGCTAAACACTCATAGATAAGAACTACCGACATATATCGCGATCGCGAGTTGTTTGCTACGGCACACATATTTTTATGTGGTACCTGTTTTGTAGTAATCCCATGAGAATTGTTACTACGTGATTCAGAAATAGAATCTCACCAACTTCTAGTTTAAGAACTTGGAAGTTTTTCATCTAAAGTGGCAACCTGAAAGCCGCGGTTGATTACCAATTTTTTATCGGGATGGAGATAAGAAACGAATCCCTTTCCACCCACCGATTTCAAGCGCTTTAAGCCGGTTTTCCGAGTGGGTACCGGGCTAAGTTTACAATGGGTCTTTCGCTGAATCCCGTTCGAGCTTGGACAAATTGACGAATTGACATAAACATTGCGTCCTGAGAATAGAGTTTGGCAGCTTTTTAGTGGAGCTATAATATCGGAACACAAAGATCTTAGATACGAGGGCCCCGCTATAGTCGCATTGTAGCATTGTCAAATTTCACCTCGGCCCATTTTCTACCCTTTCAGCTTCGAAGCTGCCCCTCTGAAATTTTGAAAAATTTTAGAATTTTTTCCCACCATCATGCTTTAAGGTATAGGAGTTTACCGACTTTACTGTGCTATGCGCCAACATCCATACCTACCTACATAGCTCTACCGTGTAGTAGCTCTTAGATGGATATCGCCACACAAACATTCAAGGATTTCACATGTAAAAAAAGAACTAACGAAATATTATAGGCTTATTCAGAAGAGCCACGATAATGCGGACGAAAAACAAACTGCAGTGCGACGGCGCAAGCAATTGAGTCAGTCGGATTACACGCGCTTATTAAATCAACATGACATGACATACGCAATTGTAGTGTTAGGTAGTATAATCCCCACCTAGTTATATCGTTTGTATCAGTTGTATCGGTGGTGTGGTAAACGCCGATGGGCAGATGTGACCCTCTTCCCCCTGAACCTCGGGCGTGGGTTGCTTTCGCGTACCTTCTGGAATTTGAGATTTGACGCGGACGGAATAGAACAGAATGGTCAGAATGGTGTCAAGCTTTCCGCTTTCCAAGAGCGCGGTCGGTTTCATGCAACATCCCGAGGATTGACACCAATTATAACAACGCAGAAGAGCCTAACAAACCCAGAATAGGCAAGGGAAAATATACAACCCATGGGTTGCCATGAGCAGCAAGGGTTAGCTCATGACCGTAAGGACCTTAGGCTGGTTACACTAGTCAACACACCCGGCATTGCATCTCGGTACGGACCATAGTGGCATGGTGTTATGCCCAGCAGACCCAGGCGATGGTTGACCCTGGCGGAAATCTCTGCGCCATTCCCTGGTCAATCCGTGGTCAATCCTTCGTCATTGAGGCCCGGTGCTTGTCCAGTACCTACCCAGTGCTTGCCCAGTGCTTCGGCCTAGACCCGTATTTTACTTGAAAGAGCGAATGCCGAACCTTCGCTATGTCGCCTCAATAGCCTGGACATAGCCTGGGAGTCCAGTGGAGGGTCTACGTATTAGTCTGGTCTGATCTAGGTATGGTAGAGGCTCCCTAATCCCGGACGGAAAGTCCATTTCCCATTTCATCTGGGAAAAAGTCCATTTCCTTTATTATTAAAGGAAGCTCTTGGTGCCTAACCGATGATCTCGATATTTTTTCTCGTTTTCATCTTTTATTCTTGTAACCTAGGGATCCTCTTCTTCGTTAGTGCAAGTGCACAATCTAATATTATATCTATACCTATTGCTTCCCTATCAGCTGTATAACCTATACGCCCTATACACCTATACATACACGCCTAAGTATATTATAATAAACTCTCTTTCCCCCTTTCATTATACCTATACACATACACCTACATAGGTATCACGACTTTACGCGAATAGAGTTATCTCCTTGCCATGAACATGGAGGAGGTCGATCGCGAGCTCCTGCGAGCCGAGCAGGAGGCTTCACAACATATGTCTCCAGCTACTACACACGAACCTGCAGTTCCCCATCGTGCTAGTAATGAAGTCGAACGGGTGGTCACAGCGTCATCTGTATCGACATCTTCCAGTGATGGACCCAGAGAAAGACATACCGGGGGCTTGAGCCGCATTCCCACTCAACGAGATCTCGAAAGACACCCTACCGAACTGAGCCGCATTAATACAGCACGAAGTCAACACGATGCTACCGTTGGACGAAGCTTAAGAACTCGCGAATCTAAAAAGCCATTACCTAACTTTGGTGCCGGTAAACCATTCCCACCACCCTTACCAAACCAAGAAGACTATGTCGTCGAATTTGACGGGCCGGACGACCCCTATCACGCTCAGAATTGGTCACTTAAAAGAAAGTAAGTAAAATTTGAAATAACTGTAAAGCTATGAAAGCTATGAAAGCAATAATTGTACAGTTAGCTAACTCGACCCCTTTTCTAAGGTTACTCACGGCTGCTATGTTGGGATATACCACTATGACTTCCGCTTTCGCATCTAGTATTTTCTCTGCCGCAACACCATACGTGGCGAAGGAATTCGGTGTCAGCTCCGAAGTTGGTATCTTAGGTGTCTCTCTATTCGTCGTTGGTTTCGCAACTGGCCCGACATTCTGGGCGCCCCTGTCCGAGCTTAAGGGTCGACGTATGCCTATAGTGGTGGCCATGTTCGGTTTCTCTGTTTTTTCTGTCGCCTGCGCAACTGGAAAAGACTTACAAACGGTCCTAATATGTCGATTCTTTGCCGGTTTCTGCGGGGCTTGTCCATTGGCTGTCGTCGCCGCCGTCTTTTCGGATATGTTTAATAACGCGACGCGAGGTATAGCCATAACGATATTTTCCATGGCTGTTTTCACTGGTCCACTACTAGCCCCTTTCGTCGGAGGATTCATCGTCGAGTCGCACCTTGGATGGCGCTGGACTATGTATATCGCGAGCATCATGGGATGGGTGGCATTCGTCCTCGATCTCATCTTCCTACGCGAGACCTACCCCCCTGTTATCTTAATTGAGAAAGCGGCTGAGCTACGTCGCCGTACTTTGAACTGGGGTATCCACGCCAAGCAAGAGGAAATTGAAGTCGACCTCAAGGAACTGATTCAGAAGAACTTTACTCGTCCCATGCGACTTCTTTTCGGCGAACCGATCGTTACTCTCCTGTCGATCTACATGGTATGTTCTTAATCCTATTTGAAAAACAGCTAGCATTACTGACGTTGCTCGCGCAGGCCTTCATCTACGGACTGTTATATCTATTCCTTACAGCCTACCCGTTCGTTTTCCAAAAGGTTCATCATTTTAACGCTGGACAATCGGGCTTGGCTTTCTTCGGAATGATTATCGGCCAGCTTATCGCAGGTACCGTAGTGTTGCTTGACCAACCTTCGTACCAGCGCAAACTTGCTGCCAACAACGGTGTACCAATCCCTGAATGGCGTCTACCTATCGTCATCGCCGGTGGTATCTCGTTCACTGGTGGCATCTTCTGGTTTGGGTGGTCAGGCTACAGGGCCGATGTTCACTGGATCGTACCCGCTGCTTCAGGTATCATGTCTGGTTTCGGTTTGATGGGTATCTTCCTTCAAGCCCTTAACTACCTCGTTGACGCCTACCTCATGTTCGCCGCCTCGGCCATCGCAGGAAACACCTTCCTTCGATCTCTCTGCGGCGCTGGATTCCCCCTATTCGCAACTTACATGTTCAATGATCTTGGCATTCAGTGGGCGTCTACCTTGTTAGGTTGCATAGCCGCGCTGTTAGTGCCTATCCCGGTTATTTTCTATCTATACGGCCACAAGATCCGTGCTAAGAGCCACTTCGCCCCTACATTCCCTAACATGCCCGCACCCGCTACCGCGTTTAGCTCTGTTGATGACAAGGACGAGGGAGACAGTCCCATTGATCACGCCGCCGCATCGAACGTACCAAGGACGAATGTCGAATCTGAAAAGGCTTAATCGTGAAGTTAATTATTAGTGCTCCCCGGGATTACAAAAGGGGAATAAAATTGGATGGATTATATGGCTGGGAATAGACTTAAAAGATACCATTGGAAAGGGAGCGTTCATATGAGGAACGCATATAAATATAGTGGGAATGTAACTCATGGATATAATGTGTACCTAGTTACGACTACATAAACTCTTTTAAAAGGAGTATAAAAGTATATATAATAATTTGATGATCTATTTAATCATTAACATTTTCGATGTTCCTTGCATGTAAACCGTAGCCAATGGACTTATCAAATAATCCTCTATCCAGTCCAAGTCGTTCCTATTGCAACATAGATGTTCCACATCACAACATTTACCGAAATGACCCTACTACCTATTGATATCTTGACGCAATGCCGAATCCGTATGATAGGGCTAGCCTTACCTCACCCATCTTAGCGATTCTCGCTGCATAGGATCACCCCAACGAGATTGTTTCGAAGGATGAAGCAGTTATAGCTTACAAATCTACCAGGTTACCTAATGAAAGACCGGGTACATTCGTAGGGCTTATCTCTAGCCACCTTTGCTTTATCAGCGTATACACGATATGTGCATCCGAAGGATCAAAAGAGATCCACGGATATTCATCTTGATCCCCGGTTACACTACATATCCATAGAATACCTGAGCACTCTCCTCGAAGATTCGGTCCCGCTCTCCTATCTCGGCCCCGACCGGAAGTTCTACTGCATATTGGCTGACACAGAATATGTAATTCAGTACTAACTGGGGTACCACAGTAGGGCAAACATGCAAGCAAGCATTGCTCTCAACTGCGATGAACATAGCGTTTCATGGCGGTGAACTTTTGAATATTCAGCTGATATAGGGGCCCCTAGTATAATATATCAATAATAGAGTAGATTTGCATCAAGACTTTTCTATAAAAGGGCTATACAATTCCCTTCAATGTCGTCATAGGTGTCACCAAGGAACGACCATCAAGCCCCAGTACCGCTCAAGATACAAGCAACCAAAGCTACATAGAGGAGAACGATACAATTGATTAGCTAGGTGAAGTTGGTGATTATAGATTATTCTCATATATCAATAGAACCTAAACCATGAGCACGGCATCGGAACAGCAGGGGAAGAAGGAAGAGGAGAAGCAGAGTGGCACATATGAGGCTGGCTGCCACTGCGGCTTCATTAAATTCTCAGTCACGCTTTCGCCGCCGCTACCCGAGATTGAGATCCTCAACTGCAACTGTTCCGCCTGCACACACCTCGGCTATCTACTCGTGTGTAAGTTTAGACCAATAAACTCCTTCCGATACAAGTGATCCTAACCACATACAGATCCCCAAGTCAAAGACGTAGTATGGCACAACGACGGCCGCAAGCGCTGCGCCAGCTACCGCTTCAACTCCAAAAAGATGGACCAAATGTTCTGCCCCAAGTGCGGTACCAGCCTAGGCATCGACTTTGAAGGCTTCTTCAAGGAGAGGGACATATACGGCATCAGCGTAAGTATAGTACATCAAGCCATCGCGCCACACGGGACGATCCATTCCTAATAAGGATATATAGGTTCGCACGTTTTACGATATCAACTTGGACGATCTCAAGTACAAGAAGGGCGACGGGAAGAACAAGCTCAAGCCCACGAAGAGCTTGGCAGGTCATATCTGGGACGAGGAGAAGCAGGAGCTGCAGTAGACATACTCGGTTTATCCTGTTTCGACATGTCCTATTCCAAGTATCAATAGAGCCTCATTACTTAGCATACCTAAGAAACTCAAGGCTGTCAAAATATCCGTATTTCGTATTCTCTCAGAAACCTCCTTGTCTTTCTCTTGTCATTATTCAGGAGTGGTCCTTGTAGTAAACTAAATGAGGCAGAGAATCGTAGTATATATGCCATGTATATGAGAGAATGTATCGCATCATAAGCCACCACTCCTCCCATCTCCCTAAAAAGTCATCGCACATATGTAGGTCTCATTCACGATACTTGCCTAGGTACTCACACAAAAGCCATCGGTCTTCCGGAGTAATTCAACAACGCCCATAATACGCCATTTAATCACAGTATTTATCGGTACCTTTGTTGATTTAACAGTAATTTCATTTCTATTTTTCATTCGTATAACGCCATGTCCTACCGAGATACGAACCTCTATTTCTGCCTCTTCGCATATAGCTTTTCGGCCGACGTAATACATTGCATATTCGCACCCAGCTTGTTTATCGTCTCCATCCACTCCTCGTAAGGGTCCGAGTCGAAGACAATGCCACCTCCTATTCCTGCAGTTAGCAAGACATGGATCCCTAGCATATTCTGAAGCGAAAAGGAGAAGGAGGGGAAAGATCTTACCAGCCTGGAGATACGCCGTCCCGTCTTTGACCACCATCGTCCGTAATGCAATGCACGTGTCCATAGCGCCTTGAATTTCCCTTCCATCTGCAGCCACGCTTCCGTATCCGAAGTACCCCACAGCACCCGCATATACGCCTCTCTTTTCCTTTTCGAGCTCGGCAATAAGCTCCATAGCCCGAACCTTCGGTGCGCCGGACACTGTACCAGCGGGGAAGATAGAACGAAAAGCGTCGAACCTAGTCTGGTCCGGGCGTAATACACCCGAAACCTGGGAGACGAGATGTTGAACGTGACTAAACCGCTCGACGACCATGAGGCGGTCAACCCGTGTCGTCAGGGGGTCACACACGCGATTAATGTCGTTGCGAGCTAGGTCGACCAACATCACATGCTCCGCGCGGTCTTTAAGTGAGTTCCGTAATTCGTCCGCGAGCTTCTCATCCTCCTCGGGTGTCTTGCCGCGCTTAACGGTACCTGCGATCGGGTGCGTTATGATGCGCCCTTCTTCCTCTTTAACTAGCAGCTCTGGCGACGCGCCGACGATCTGGAAGTCTTGGCAGTTGATGAAGAAGAGGTAAGGCGATGGGTTGACCGTCCGGAGATGTCGGTAGATGTTAAAGGGGTGGAGCGACGTCGGGCGGGCGAACCGTTGCGAGGGCACGGCTTGGATAATGTCACCTGCTACAATGTGCTTCTTTAGACCGGTCACATGCCCCTCGTATCCATCTTGGCCGATATTAGACGTGTATTGCTGATCGAGCTGGATGGGTTGCTGTTCGGGGACTGGTATCTCGGGGGAGTTGAGGACGTCGATGAGCTCTTGGATTGTTTCCGTAGCTTTATTATATTCACCTTCGAGGGTGTCTAAGTTCTCCGGAACGCGGAGGTAGGTGACGACTTTTATGACACCGAAGAATCTATCGAAAGCCACAATAGTATCAAATAACATAAATAGAGACTCTGGGGTCTTGAGGATGTCTTTCATCGGCCGGGCCGTCTTGGGCTCGAAATACCGTACGCAGTCGTAACCCACATAGCCAACAGCACCGCCAGTAAGCGGTGGTAGCCTGAGATCTGGTACGTCGGCAACGACATTTTGTGACAATTCCTTCTCGAGGGCGGGTAACGGGTCTATCGATTCTCCATGGCCCTCTCCAGTTTTCAAGATCTTACGTGGACCAGCGCCGACAAAGCTATATCTTCCAACCCGCTCTGTGGCAGCGCTCTCGAAGAGAAAAGAGAAGTCCGACTTCGAATGGGCGGAAACTTTTAAGTATGCGGCGGAGGGTGTGATGAGATCGGCGGATATTTGACCGTATAAGGGGACTAGATTTGGTTTCTTAGGTCCTGCTGTGGGTTTCGAGAGAATATCCTTAACAGTTTCTAACGAGGGCAGAACAACGTCCTATAGCAAATAAATGACCTATTAGTTCACTACCTCTTACGCATTCTCTAATTGAGGGTAAATCAGATTAGAAGTTAGGAAGTCTAAGGTCTCTTACTGCTTGAGCCATTATGGGCAAGTACTAAATAAAACTAGAGATTTAGAAGTAAGACAATAAATAAGCTCTCGTTCATTTTGATTGAGTACCTTCCAGCCCTTCTTAATGCTAAGGTTCCAAGGTTGACTCAGCTTTCAATATTCCGATAGCTTCAATTGGTGTAACCAACTGCATAGATTTTATCCGAAGACGGAACACACACGCGGGGCATTCTGCAAGGGGAGGTCCGACTAGGTGCCACATCCGTACCACACCTAGGTGCTTAACCCGTACTTGACCCCACATCGTGCCATAATTGAATGACATCGTTTAGGTAAATATCAGCCATCGCGGGGTATTATTCAAGTATGATATAAATTCGAGTTAAACGAAGTCTGCCTTCCTCTCCTGCCTCTGTTACCTCTGTAAATCATTCAGGCTGAGTATGATCTCTCATATACAAGCTTTTCTCTTACAATTTTACTTCTTTCTCAATTGCATCACGTCCTAAGTTCCTAACTCTCAACCGCCAGCGCCTTAGCACCGACAAGCTTGGCGCTTGCCCCCTTGCCCTCCGTAGTGACGACCCAATATTCGACTTTAACGCCTCCCTTCGAGACCCGGTATACCCTGATATCGTTACCCTTACCTGCCTTTTGCACTGCATCCAGAATCGCCTTGTACTGTCCCTGGGTATCCCAGTCAGCCGGATCTAGGATCTCAATCTGCGCATTCGCCGGCTCGGGATGATGTATCAAAGTCGCAAACTCCTCTGTAGACATATAGTTAATAAAGAGATATCAGCGAGCTGCGCAATCTCTGTTGCGGCTTACCTTCATCTGGTAAACCTTTGCCGCCCTCGTTCCAAGCCAGGTAAACCGGAACAAACGGCTCGTCTGCGTCACTCACGTAGAAACTGTCCTTCGTTGCTTCCTGGATAGCGGCTGGGATTTGTGCGCCATCGTCGGTCGCTTTGAAGCCTTGCTTGTTGGAACTTTGCGCTTTTGTATACCCTTTGCTTGGGTCCTCGTTCGCCTTGTCTAGAAAGGCCATGTAATCCCCGTCGGATGCCATATTTAGTGCCCTAGCTGTGGTGAAATTTTGAGTGTCGTTAAAAATGCAAGGAATATATCGCCTTTCTAGCTTTGATGGATTGGAGTAGGCAGTATAGCCGGGTTGATCTCTTCGGTATAGAGCCTTGCTGGGATATGAGACTGTGGTAAGAGCCGGAGGAAGAATAGATTGATGGAACGATCTGCAAATCACACTGCGTTTGCAAAGTAGATTGGATGTCATTGATTCAGATAGATTCCATTGGGCTGAAAATTGTTGTCTACTGCATCATTCAAGGCAAGCTTGTACTACCTAATACATAATGATATTTTTATTGCTAATTACATCATAGCTGCTGAAGAAATATGTCTTATAATGAACTACCTGATATGTGCATATTACCCAAACTCCAGCATTAACTCCGTTATCATTTTCCTGCTACGAAATCACATTTGAGAAAAGGCCTTCAGGTGGAAAAGGTATAATGATTTCCCTCTATTTGGCGATATAGACGATCTTAAAACATCATCAATCAATCATCCTCAGCTTAGCCCGTCAATTCTGTGGCACTCCGAACATATGTTGAGCGAACCTCAGGTATTGCAGCGGCTCTCGTGTTTTTCGACCTAGTTTCGGGCTTGGTTCATTCGCTCCGTGATCAGGATGATGCGCGCGAGAGTGAAATATCCTTAGCTAAGAGGTTGTGGTATAAACTCCCCTTCCTAATATGAGCCGCATATTTTACCTATATGCCTCCTAATAGGTAGGTCTGGCAATGGTGTGTGATAATAGGTTGTTCGATTCTAAGATCTAAGCTAGCGCCAGCTATCGTACAAGTAGGAAATCAGCCACCTGTGGCAATACCACAGTGTCTATACGGTGTGCGCATCGCGTGTCGCACACGTATCACCTAATTGTAAAGACTCTCAATATAGGATGGATTGGTATGAGGACAGCAGATTAAGAGATCTGGTTCTGCGAAACCAAGAATCGGATTGAGAAATGAAGAATTAGGTCATCACTTAATATAAGCGGTAGGTCTGTGCTCCCTTTCTTTTCTCCCTAGGAAGCTCAGGGATACTGAGAGTGATATCATCTAGTAACTTTGCTAACGCTTCTTCTACGGCCTTCCCATATATTGGTAGAATAGTTGTTTGCGTAGGCCTTTGCCCTCCACATTGTGACGGCAAGTTCGGCCGTAGATTGATTCGTCTCCATGGAGTTTGACATATAACTAGGAGTTCCTTTATAGAGATAGAATAACAGACCGATTCATAGCCATTGAAGCGACACGATACGGCGTACCGGATGAATATGCAGAAAATTGTTGTCTTTGGAGAGATTGCATAACCCATCCGTGCTGCCGGTCTTTGCGGTGGCCAGCGTGAGCGCGTGGGATAAGACCTCGTCGCGGTATTGGTCTATTGTCCCCAGTAACTTCTCCACCTTGAGGCGTCCGGGCATGTCCTTGCTTCCTCCCGCAAGCTTCTCGGTTTCTTCGACATTGCGAGCCAGCTTGTGTTGTCTAGCTTCCAGTATCTACTGGAACTACACGGCCTTGGTATAGCCGTGTTGCAGCCCATCAGCCATTCTCTGGTCGGCCTTAATTAAGTTAATCTTTTTATGGCCTTAAGAACTTAATCATAAGATTAATGTCTATTATCGAAACATAACAATTCGAAGAGGTGTCGCCTGTTCCATCCAATCCATCTTATTCTTAACGTGCATATCGTCGAACGTTTCGTCGAGGAAATTTCGATCATCGACTCCTAGAGGGTACGTGTGCCCTGCTTTATATATCTTCTCCCATCATCGATCAGCTCAACGGTCATCTTTTCCCTTTCTGGGAGGTCGATAACTCCTCTATCCGTCCATACGTCGAAATCTTCTGCCACTTTCACCCTTGGCAAGTTTTCTGTCAGTCGCATGTATGTTAAGAGCATTTCTCTACATCCCTGGGTATCAGGCCGATGTCTCCATGGCCTTATCCACAAGAACAACCATGTCTAGGTGCCTTCTATTGAGAAGACAACCATAGGTAGGTATATTTAATATGCTTTCAAGATTAAGTAACTCCTTAAAACATGATGCTTTTAATAGAGTGATAGATAAGCGAAGTCGTTAAAGCAATGTAAGAAAGAAGAATGATATCGAAATTTTTTAATGTGGTTGTTAGGCGGAATGATAGACTTAAGAGATAATGGTTGAAGGATGAGCAGAATAATAATTCCGCAAGAAGTATGTAGGTACTGTAGATGTTTAAATAATATTATCTAGAAGGCGATGAGCAGGTTAAATGCATCAAAATTGCTCACATCATTCTTATAGTTGAGTACTATCATCCATACTTCTATGGTTCAAGGGGTTATATCCTGAGTCCTTTATTAGAGCCGCGGTACACCCGCCTTCATTGCGTTAGTATATCATGTCAACTCTATTGGTATAAGGCTCTTTTATTTAAAGCGTTGAGCATGTATCTCAAATTAGAGTGGTATAACGTAGCGGTAATAACTCACTCAGAAGTTGCGCAATATTGGAGTAGATGAAAAAGTATATCAAAGTTTTTCAGGCATATTTCTCATCATACAATTATTGAATAGTAGGCATCTAATGTAACAATTTGAAATTATTAATGGTGACTTGTCTTTCGATACTCAACAGTGTTTAATTCATCAAGCAATGTTCGCTTACACTAGAAACGACAGTGCCCGAACTGATATCTCCACACATTTGAATGTCTATTCTCATCGCAAGTATGGCAGGGAGGAAGGTTCTCAAATTTTGAGTTAATAAGGGGTTGCCGTATACCTCTGTGCGCGGATTGGTCATAATTCAACTACAAGTATGGCGGAATACGATTCATGTCACAGATAGGTTGGGATCATAGAATTTTGTTTCATGCATTTGTTCATTAACCTCTTTTTGTCTCAAATGCCAACCCTAGACCATGCCCATCGCGATAGCCGAAAAGGGAACCAGGAACACCGATGCAGCAAAGACAAGATACAAGGAGACGTGTAGCTCTCTACGAGCTCTGGACGAGGTCCTTCTTGAGTGTACCTTGGAATTGCTTCTTCTCGGCAGGAGTTTGGAAGGCACCGTGACCAAACTCGGAAGATGTGTCGATCCATTTCAAATCCACCTTCTCCAATGCCTTTCTGGAGGTGTGGGTGAACATGGACTTACGCAGCGTCATGACACGCTTCTTGACACCAGGGATGGAACCCTTTACCATGACGAAGTCGTTGTTGACTTCACCATATCGGACGAAACCACCCAGACTGAACTCATGTTAGTGCCAGACAAACATCTATGAAATAGGAGAATAACTTACGGAGTAATGGTCTTCTTGGTGACGTCCTGTTCGGTGGAGGCGTTGGCCTCGTTGTCGCCCTTCCCGATACGGTAAACCTTGTGGTTGACCGAGGTACGGTGGTGGTAACCCTGCTGACCGGCACGGGCAACAGTCCACTGGACGTGGGACGGATGCCAGGCACCGATACAGGCGACCTTACGGAGACCCTTGTGAGTCTTACGCGGCAGCTTCTTAGTACCCCATCGGGCAGTGACACCGTTGAAACCGTGACCCTTGGTGACGGCGATGACATCGATCATCTCGTCCTGCTCGAAGATGGTGTCGATGCTAACAGGCTTCTCGAAGAGACCGTGGCCGAATTCGACCTTGTCGGGGATGGAGCCACCGTTGATCTGGATCTCCATAAGGTGGGCCTTCTTCTGCTTGAGGGGGGTCTTTCGGATCTGAGTGTGGGCGAGGACACGGACGACGGTGCAGTACTTCTTGATACGCTCGAGCTCGCGGGTGATGGAGGCACCGCTGCTCTCCGAGTGCTGCTTGGCGTACTTGGTGAAAGCCTTCTTCTTGCTCTTGTACCAGTTCTTGTAGAATCGGCGCTTGACTTCGTCGCTTAAGTGCTCGGCCCAGACGGTGGTGAGAGATCGGAGACCACGGGGAGTCTCGATGTAGCCCACAAGACCAACAACGATCATCTATAAGATGTTAGCCATAGGCACATAGCCAAGCGGGCTGCGTTGTTCGTACAGGTGGAGTATCAATAATTGAGACTGCCTCAACAACTTCCTTCTTGTGTGCCTTTGCGCCGGGTCGGTCGAGGTCGCGGACGATGGTGGTCATACCGGCCTTGTAGCCCATAGCGGCAGTGAGGTGGACAGGCTTCTTAGGGTCATCCTTGGGGAAGCTAAGTGCGACAATTGGGAATCAGTACTGTAATTTGAAGCGCAGGTGTTGCGCGGATGTGCGACTTCGAAAAATAATGATTTACTTACGACTTAACCTTTCCGCGATGACGGGCAGCACGCTTTCGCGGCAAGAAGGCGAGAGAGCCGTGGCGAGGAGCCTCGAACTTACGGTGCGACATTTCGATTGATTTCTTGGTGTTGGAGGAAGAAGTCAATCGGATGGTCGTGGGTGGGAGGAATGAAGATTAAGGAAAATGTTCAAGTTTGGAGAAGCTCAATCTTTTTTTTCTTTCTCGTAGTGCAGGAACGAACCTGTGGGTTGTTAAAAAAAAACCGGCAAATAACCGAATGTGGGAGGAAACCCCACACTGAGGAACCCTAAAATTTTGTGCACGTGACTAAACCGCTTCTGACTTTGTACGCAGTAAGGAATTACATATTAACACTATTAAGCTAGTGCCAATTGGAAATGGAATCAAAGTCATTTCAATGTTCCAATGAAGAATATCATGCGAGAGGGCGAATACAGAATAGAAAATGTCAAATCTACGCATAGCACATTAGTAGATCGTTCAAGATTGAATTAGGAATTGAATGTATATTTGATTCTCCGTAAGAATTTAAGCAAAACTTTCGAAACGATAGACAGACTTTGGTGTCGCCTTGCCAGTATCTAACAGGGGGCAGCTCGCCAACTTAAGAATTGATATACACAGCATCGAAACAATCCTGAATAATAATGAAATGGGTATGTATTGACATTCAGCATTCGTTGATAAAACCACGTCTCAAGCGTTCCCCTCTGCCTTCGGAGCAGGACCCATTATCCCGTTGATGCTGGCACTTGTAGGCGTTGTGTTCTTTAAGTCTCCCGCGGTTGAACTAGGCCCTGACGTGGCACCATTAACGGCCACTTTCTTTTCCTCTTCCCCACTATCGTCATAATCATCGTCAACATCCATCTTCCTAGCAGCACGCTCCGGTTCGCTTATCTGGGGCGGTGCGGCGGCGGCGGGGTGCTCAAGCCTCTGTCGCTCGTCTGGTGGGGGGTAGTCCTTTGGGGCCGGGCTCGGCTGCGGGCCATCATGGATTAACGCTTGCATGGGGGGAGGAGCCTGCTGCATTGGAGGTAGATGGTTTGGCATCGAGTGAGCCGGTGGGTGGTGGGCAGCATCCGACGGATGATAGCTCTCGTGTCGCTGCTCTTCGGCACGCCGCATGTCTTCAACACGTCTCTGATCATCAACGCGTCGCTGTTCCTCCATGCGCCGTTGCTCCTCAAAACGATGAGCATCAGGGGAACGACGGTAAGGGTCACGGGGATCACGGGGAGGCGTTGACGGTCGTCGATGACGTATATCTTCCATTCGAGCCCGATTCTCTTCGTTAGCGGGCTTCTTGATGGCAGGCTCATCTTCCCATTCCCGCATCCTCTTAGAGGCAACTGAAGACGGTCGATCGTGGTCTCTGTGCAAGTCAGGACCAATAGCTCCTTTTGGGTGGGGAGGACCCGGTTCCATATTGTTAGGCATTCCTGGTTCTGGGTGGTGAGGGAACGGAGGCTGATGTTGGGGATAAGCCGACTTGGGAGAAGGCATGCGGTTATCATGGATCGGCCTAGGCTCCGAACGGGGAGAACCATTGCGGTAAGGCATCAGAGAATGAGGCGGTGGAGCGCCATTAGGCGGACCATTCGCGGGACCCATATTCGAGGCAGGCGCCGGCGTATAATTAGGGTTATTAACTCTAGCAGGCCCTTGCGCGGAGGGTGGGGGAGGCTGTTGTGATGGCCCGGGAAGAGGAGGGGCGTATTGAGCAGGCGGGCCGGGAGAAGGACCCCTACGGATCGGTGCCGGGACCGGCCGATTCGACTCGCCGTATTGTCTCATCTCCTGTCGAGGGCTGGGCTGCCGCGGAAGTGGAGGTGCCGGCCCACGAAAGGGCTCCCGCTGATCGTAGGGATTGGGCGGCTGAGGTGGGTTGATGTCGCTTGTTCTTTGACCCCAACCGTTTGCCGCAGCAGGTCCGGGAGGTGGTCTATGAGGACCTCCGGGACCGGATTGCGCTAGCGGTGCTGCCGAGCCGGTCCAAGAGGGAGCTTGTGGCCCTTGAGCTCCGTAAGATTGGGGATGAACGTCAGTGGGTACGGCTTGCGGGAGATTTCCCGAGGCCTGACCAGCCCTCAGCAGTTGGAGCCTAGCCTTTATGTGAGGGTTGGCAGGATCCAACTCAGCCGCTCTTTGGTACGCATCGAGAGCATCAGCGACCTGGTTGTTACAAGACTCGTACTAGAATGATTCGTCAGTGATGTCACACTTGTGGGAGCAGCAAACCAGACTTACCAATGTGCCCAAGTCATACCAAACTTCAGATATGTACGGGTTCAAGCGTATCGCTCGGGAGTATGCGTCTAAAGCATCTCTATACTGATTAATCTGGTAGTAAAGCACTCCAATAGAGCACCAGAATGTAGGGTTCCGCCCGTCACGGTACACAGCTTGTTGGTATGCCTCATACGCCTTGGGATACTTCTGCTGTGACATGTAACATCGGCCAAGGAGATACCAACTTTGGGCGTCATTATTGTCTGCCACGTGTTAGAAACGCACAATTTTTCAAGGAGTAGTCGAGAATAACCCACCTGCAGCGACAGACTTTTCTAGATACTCAATCGCGCGCTCCTGCGTCTGGAAACTGCTACTTTGCTGGTGATGAAGCCATCCGAGCTGTTGCAAAACCTTCGCATGATTCGGGTCACGTTCAAGAACTCGCATGTAAGCGGCTTTAGCGCTATCATACTACGATATAGTTAGTTGATTATTTTGAGCGCGCTCTGTTTAATTTAACTCACGTCTTTTTGCTGTTCGTGTACGTGTCCGATCTGGAACCAGATATCTTCCTCAGTTAATGGCGGTGGAGGAGAGTTTACAATATACTTGAAGCACTGCGAAATGTCAGAATTGGCAGGCAGTTGCATATATTTGTCAGGGGACTGTACCTCTAAGCTCGGCCCATACTTCGACTGTTGTTTATATATAATGCCCAGTCTGAAGTAAATTTCGTTGGCCTTCTCAAAATCGGGTTGCATCTGCATGACCTGCGAGAATGCTTCTTCGGCATGGTCAAGAGACCCATATCGGTCGTATAAAATACCTATACCATACCAAAGCTTCGGTTCCTGCTATACGTTAGTTAGATACAAAGTAAGGGAATTCTCGCGCATCTTACCTTTGGGTTTGGTAAGTTGACCAAGGCAGATTGGTATGCGGCATATGCTTGCTGCAAGTCATCCATCATAAGATAACAATGACCTGGACAAAATAAATTAGTTCCGCTAATTGGATTGAAGCATGTTCAATAGACATACCTAGGCTACCCCAAACCTCCCCGTTATTCGCATCGATCTTTAGTATAGCCTGCAAATATTCAACTGCCTTATGAAAGTCCTCTCTAGTCCGAAGAATCAGACTGATGGCGTTCATCGCAGGAATCGAGTTGGGATTCGCAGTCAACGCGCGCTCGTATGCGATCATGGCATCGTCCAAGTTGCCAAGAAGTTCCGAGAAACTCCCTGCGCAAAAGTTATCAATTGGCTGCGCCACGCGTTTGGGACTTCAGATTTCACTCACCTATCTGCATCCAGAGAGCTTCGTTGACTGCCACGATATGACGCGAAGGGGCCCATTGACCACCTTGAGCCGGGCCGGGAGGAGGGGGGGGAGGTACGGGCGGACCGTGATGCTGCATTTGCATCGCCATCTGGGGCGAAGGGTGATGGTTCGCCATAGCTAGTACTTTGAAGGTATGTGGTCTAGATTAGCCTCGACCAGGCTCTTAAAACTTATACCAGCTTCAGTTCGGTACAATACAAAGGGTGAAAATGGACTCAGAGCCTTGTAGCGCGAAACTTGGTCGCGCGAGAAAATTATGTGAAGAGAAGGTGCATAAAATAAAATAAAAACGAAAAGATGGGGAAAGAAAGAATTTAGGTGTAAAATGAAAGAATAGATAGATAATAGATCTTATGGCGCAATGGCGCGAAATTCTGGTGATTGTAAGTTCAGTAATGGCGTTGTGGTAGGTAAGTTTTAACGGTCGCAGCTTCGTAGATTATGGACGATAACCTGCGTCGGGCGGGAGCGACTTATTACTCGCCGCAGCTAAGTACCAAGCAAATATCAAATCTACCTCGGATGGGACCGAACGACGCTGGATTAACGTCGGCGGGCGACAAGGTTGAAGATTATGTTGGAGGCGAGGTATGAGAGACAAACTTGAGGCTCAATGTCTTCTTGACGACCTAATACTTGGTAGGGGGAGGGGAGAATAAGCGGTGGAGAGGCTGGACGGGAAGGAGAAGAAGAGTTGGGAAACGGTCCAAGGAGGATTTCCCCTTCCAATGCTTTCGTGGGTTAGGGTAGCTGAGAGAAGAAGCATGGGAGTATACTGTGGGGCATGAGTTCCTGGACCCGGAAGGAGCCAAGACACAGGTACCCACGGCGTATATGAATGTACCTGGGTACGTCAGCATGTACATTGTACACATGTAAGTGAGACTTTTCAGACGTGCAGATAATATGGGGCAGGCTCTATTTTTTTTTTCTCTCTCTTGGCTTAGCTGCTTAGCTATGATGAATACTAATAGAAAATAGGTTCCCCATACTGTCCCATATTACATAGTGTATGTATGTACTAGTGCAACTTGGTTAGATCATTGCTTTATTTTCTTTGGCCATGTATTGGTCATATCACGACAGCTTCATCAAAATCTCCACGACACATCAGATGATAACAATGCATCATAATACGATGATCAATATTGTATATATCGATATGTCCAATGTGTCATAACATGTAGGCTTATGTTCGTAGACAGGTAAGGTTATGCCGGAGGGTTACTCTTTTCCCCATTATCCACCGACTAACGAATGCTTAATAAAAGAAAAGAAGATAATTTTTTCATAGTTCAATGCTAGTAATATGAAGTATGAAGTCTGTTGAATTGGGGAGAATATGCTTAATAGGGACACCAGTAGTTTTCGTCGAAGGAGGACAGTGTGTTTCCTTCCTTGTGTTTGGCTCAAGGTTGTCTCTAGGGCTGCGTCACCATTCTATCGCTATCGTTTCCCGCAAACTTTACAAAGACGGGTAATCAGCTATAGTTTAGCTCTAGCTTTGATGAATTAACTTTCTTGTGGCATTTTTGCTCCAGATATACTATATGTATGTATGGATGCGCACTACATGTAAGTTTAAAACTGGGGGCTGAGGACAACAACTGCCCAAGACTCAAGTGCTGTTGATAGTTCCTGCAAGGAATAAGGGAAGGTACAGGCTAGTGACTTCCTCAAGACTTTGACCGAGAGGCGGCCAAAGTTCCGAAACACGTACAAATTTGGGTCAATCACCGGTCGTGGCGGCTCGGACGGATTCGCTCTTACCTTGCCGCTTGGCCCCAAAAGAGGGTTGCTTAGGGTTGCTTGGAAGGGGCGTGTGGAACAGCCACAGGCCCCACACCATCGATCCCTCATCGCGCTAGGCAAGCTTAGGTGCTAGGGCAATACGTACTACGTAGCATAGGGGGTACGTAGGTACCTTTCATGGATGAAGGAACTCAAAGAGAACCTTGGAACAATTTGAACAATTTAGGTAAATTTCTAGGAACGCTTATCTCTCGTTATGTCGGAGTATTTATCCTCATCAAACCAACCAAACGATGCGAGCCTACCAAGCCAACTCTCATCATGAGCCTTGACGCACAGGAACAAATTGCCCAACACAGTTAAAGCCGGTTTTTTACGACAAGTTTAAAAGTCCCGACTGACACTTGTCAAACACACAGGGCAAGGGACGACAACGCACTCACCCGTATGTATGCCATTGTTATAGATCATATTCATCATCGCTGTCGAAATATCGAAATCTTCATTATCATGCGAGCATAAATAAGTTCGATAAAATGTGTCAGCGACAAAAAAAAAAAATAATGGGCAAAATTCGATAAACGTTTAGCATCTTAAATCTTGTCGTCGGGTAATATGTGGTTGATGACGATGCTGACCAAGTTGAGGTGGTGGGTCGTCGTATCAGGTAAGTTGCCGCAGCCGAGTTTTCGTGCCTGCAAATCATGCAGAAGCTTGTCCAGATCATCCCGCTGCTTGGAGGAACGGATATGTATACTGTAGTCATCACTTAACAAACCGTACCGGGAAATTTATGGTGGAATTAACCAGTTGAAATAATAGCAAATGGTAACACGGATAAGGATCAAGGGAAGAAAGAAGAGAAAAAATAAACGATAAAAGATATGAGGCTATTGTGGGTTTGCTTGATTGTGTCAGCAAGGAAATTGTGGTGGAAATAGCCAAGCGACCAATCTCGTCATCTCCCGAAGATCGAGGGTGAAGAAACACCGACGATGTGGCACCAGTTTTTTTCTTTTAGATTTGGGGGGAGGGAAGGGGGGGGGAAGGGACGGGGAAACGAATAAAATAAATAATAAAGATAATAGAAATAAATAATAGATAATACCCTGCGTGATCATTCCCGTTAAAGTAGCTCGACGACCAACGCTAAGACACTTCGAGAAAGCCCACGTGTCATAATAAGAAGGGGCTGGAATCTCATCATGGCCTTAAACTGTTTGGGGCTTATTATTACGCACCTGGGAAGTAATACATCCATACGTCCATACCTAGTACAGGTAGAATCCTACGACGAGCTTAGTAAATTACTTTAATGGTTTCATCACCTCGGCGCTTTTCCTTGTCGACCTTACGCTGATCCCGCTTCCAGGGCTTGAATCTCTCTTACTAGAGAGCAAGGTATTTATGTATGTACTGTAACTCAAGTCAATCCCATCGAGATGATGTTTCAAGACCAACAATCGTACATGGCATAGTACATAATACATACCCATACATACCCATACCACCCATGGCTACCATCACTACATCACTACCGTGGCTGCGTGGGCACTGGGCAGCAGTTCTTTCTAGACTCTCTATATCTCGCGGAGGTGGGGTTACTAAGGGACCCTTCAGAGTACCATTTCATAGGGTTCGTTTGTCGGGATGTCAGCGTGTCGCTTTCGATAATCTACTTAGATTGATTCATCATTTGGAAGATGGCCGGTTGGCTGATCAGTTATGTGTGATCGTCATCGTCAGGCAGTTGAAGGGAAGCTTTCACCCGCAACCTGCACGCATCGCAGGACGCATGTTTATGTGATTGCCCGGCATAACTAGACCATGAATGGATGCTAGGATCTATTAAAGGAGAGGGGGTGGACGGAGAATAACTGCAAGAAGAATGCAGGAAGACTGCGACATCTGAACATGGTTGCGAGATGAATACTAGGTAGGTAGGTCAGTATGTAGGTTAGTTCGGAGTGTGGGCGTCGAAGGGGGCAGATGGGCAAAAGGATAGAAAGGGTAGAGAATTTGGGGGGGAACTCCAGGCTTCGTTAGCCGGTGTGACTTTTGTGACTTTTTTTCCCCATTGCCCATATATATGCCCATATATGCATATTATGCGGCCTCAATCCAACCCTTTATTATTAGCTGAGCCAGATTTGGGCGATTTGGGTGACATGTACAAAGGTACGAAGAGCATCAAGGATGCTAGGAGGCGCTGGAGGCACTACCTAGTACCTTAGTATGTGTGCTGCATCTCGCGCATCTGCAGCCGTTGGTACGTGGCTATACCTAGTCCCACACCTCTAGAACAGATCACCCTACCAGCCTACCACCCGTGTGAGTGGAGGTCTGCGGTCGACCCTGGCTAGCCGTCCTGGCTTCCTGCATCGGGACCCCGGCGGTCTAGGAATGATGATGAGGGTGTGCTTTACATTAGCTGATTAGGTGGTAGAACGTAACAGGTACGTACTGTTCCCGTATCGCCTCATACCGCACTTACAGCGTACCAGCGTACAGATGGGTATACCTAAGGCACACACCTCCGGATGTAAGTTACGTACCAGGTAGGTAGACTCGGTAGGTTACCTAGCCCATGTGTCCATGCTCGCAAGCGCCGCCTTTTTTCTTTCTTTTTCTTTCATCATCATCGCCTGCAAATCGACGGCACAGTCATTTATTTCGGGATAGTTTGAAATAGGCGAGCAGCAAAGTCACACGAAAGGTAATAAACCACACCACCTACTGCGGTATTTAGACTTCTGTAACGTATAGCCACGATAGCTTCACTGCTGACTGATCTCATCGTCTGTTATAGTTGGGTAGAGGAGAAAAGAAACTTTTAAGACGTCAAAATATTTTGCCATAAAAAAGTGAATACCGAGTAGCCTTGGGGTATATTCTGTCGCTTTTGGCGCTTGTATTCCCGCGGACTTGGTACGGTGACTAGTGTAGATGGTGAAGCTCTAAACCAACCAACATTTGGCAAGGCAGCATTCACCGACCGACCGGTCAGTAAGCGCAGGTGATATTGACATCTCTATCCGTCAATAGTAAGGAATAGACGGACATGTCAAATGTTCGTTCGTAGCATTCGCTTGTTCATAAAGGAGGGATGAGGGTTGAAACAAACCCGTCTTATTTTAGCAAATCCATTGGTCGGCAGGGCAAGATGACGGGCAGAGGAGGCTGTTCCAAATTGCCACGAGGAGAAACAGCCAGCTGAGCTAACTATCGAATATCTCTACCTAAAGGTAGCCTAGCTGCTAAGCACGCAAGGAAGGTAAACGATGGGAAGAATAGGATTTTGGGTGTACAGGGTTCGCACGGATCGAAACGTTCTGAAGGACAAGCTTGGAAACCTAGCGTCAAGCGGTAAGCACCAGCATCAGCATCAGCATTTTGAGAACATTCATCAGTTGTTGCTCTCGGTTGCCAAGATGCTCCCGAAAGGCATCCCAATGA
The DNA here is from genome assembly GCA_022695765.1 of Annulohypoxylon moriforme. Lineage (NCBI taxonomy): Eukaryota > Fungi > Ascomycota > Sordariomycetes > Xylariales > Hypoxylaceae > Annulohypoxylon > Annulohypoxylon moriforme. The sequence goes on along the minus strand of MU403127.1, from coordinate 127,200 downwards.
GATTTGCCGATTCGTGCACCTCGTCAAAGGGTCACATGTAATGGACCTGAATGGCTGATGTCTCAGCGCATCGGGGATAGGAGCCGTGGAACTTAAACTACTCGAGAGATACGTGTACACATGTGCTCAGCCGATCCGGTTGTACTCAGATGCAGTGGAACAAACTGATTACCTAGGTACCTAGGTATTTCTGTACGATGAGAGACAATCTGTTCCTGTTTGAGGTTTTTCCCCAAACCGACTGACGTACAGCCTAAGCCACTTAAGTGCTACCCGACCACTGGGGCTCTTCCAATGTGACAGCTGCCCCAGGCTGCCCAGGTGGATCTTAAAGCCGCAACTTGACGCCACATCTGAGTTGGCGTTGGCCCTGTCTCATCTCATCCGCTGAGGAAGACTACATAAAAGGGGCTACAATACAACGTACGTACGATTGTAAAACTCATGGGTGTGACGGGTAGGTGGTGGCTTTAGAAAAGGCAGAAAGATTGAAATATAACGAAAATGTTCTAAGGTTTAGTCCGTTAATGATTTTCAATCTAACGGAAGATCTATGATACCCTAATTACTAGGTAGTGTGTATATAACATGTGGTAATTCTGGTAGGTAAATGCTTAAAAGTCGTACATCTCACTACCTCTTTGTCAGAGCACACCAATATTAAGAACTATCATGTTTCTACAACACATACATATATGCTTACCTAATTACGGGGGTTTACCGACTAGACAACTTATTTTAAGCTAACAAGAGGTTCATACTAATAGCCTCTAACAGCAAAATCTAGGTTTCAGAGTAGAGGAACATGCGGTTAACAGTATGGTGTATGATCTCATGTCTTATTATCCAAACGCTAAACAGTACTAATATTATATGTATTGTAGGAACTGACAAAAGGGCCAAACACCAAATTCCATTCGCCGTCCCTCAACACAATATAACCGTGTAACCTTGATCGGTGTCTTCCAGGCACGGTTTGATATAGGAGTAGTCAATCCAGGACTGACGATTATCCGGCCGTTTCGTGAAGATCTAGCACAGCCGAGACTTCGGTATTGCTAAATCAAAAATGCTCCACCCGCTAGACCCAAGATCCAGATGCCTGATGCTCTAATGCCAACTCCGAACTCGCAAGTGTTCCTGTTGTAGAATTACATGTATTCTGACCTGGGCTAAGACGCTTCGAAGCCCAGATTACAGGGACATCCTCTACATCTTCGCACCTCCACCAAAAACTAACCACCTCAGGAATCACTTTTATCATGATCTTGGTCGGGGTTATAATTGGTTTCTCCCAATACTGCGGTCGGTTGTGATGTCATCGCTGCCTGAGCATTCGCCTGTGGCTGAGTTTGTATCGTCGAGCCAGAAGGCTGAATCGGAGGTTGGGATTGGCTTCGTGAAGTACTACTGGATCCTGCAGTGGCGGCGTGTAGCCGCTGGTCAAGCACTTTCAGAGCCAGAGCTCTTCGCCTCTCGGCTTCAGCCCTAACACCTCCATGGGCTGTCCGCTGCATAAAGTTACCGCTTTGCGCGGCAGAGATATCAGCCTGGGAGAATGGTGTGCATATTCTCATCGCGACCAGCACGTTGAATATCTGATCCGTGATTACTGCAACAAACGGCTTAAGGGGCCCAGGGAAAAACTCGGCAAAGGCAAACGTCTCGCTCGCATCCCCGCGCATAGAGGTTGGCTGGGAGGAATCGAGATCCGGGAATACGGTTTTATAGAAGCGCAAGTAAGTCCAGCTTGCTAAGAGACCGAATATAGCCAAAAGTAGAGACGCGCTCGTGAGCAACGGTGTCAAAGATAGTATCGCAACGAGACCGACGTAGAGCAGAGGGAAGCGGGGTACGCGCATAGACAAGACACCTCGGAAGAGTGTGACAGTATGCGCCGGGACAAGTTGGCTGAAAGCGACGAGGAAGGAAATCTGAAGTGGAATCGTGCCTGCAATGGTCATCAACCTATATTTATCATGTCAGCCTATTCCCTCATATATAGCGTTACAGATACTCTGAAGCCTAAAAAACATGACTTACGTCCAATCCTCATTCCGAGTAATCGTGAATAGTGTAACGAGAACCAGGAAGGTCAATGTATTCGGAATCAAGGAGGCCACGAGAAGAAATTTAGCAAACTCCCTAGAGGACCAGGCTCTCTCCAAGTATTTCCCTCCATGGTACAGAGTGAGCCCTGCAATTCCCAACGTAAAGATGTTATTCTCTACAAGCGTAGCCGACAAGAAGGTCCACGGATAGAATAGTGATAGTTGTGGTATGAGGGTCAGCCATTCGACGACGATTTCGGAATGTGCGGACCACTGGCGATAGCGCACGGCAGCGCTTAGTACAGATTGCAAAAGCAGAACCACAAGCACTACGCGAGTGACAGGAGGAATGTTTATTCGCGGAGGCATTGTGGCGGCTAGATATTTGAGACTTGAGTTTCGAGCAGAGTTTGTAAGAAGTCGATTTTTCGAGATCGCGTCGTGGCGCACATAATCAACGGCCAGTGGTCGGTGGTCAGTGGTGGGCACCTTACGATTGAGTAAGGCTGGCAGTTGCCTGACGTGGTCCGTGCTTTGACTCTATTAGTTTCCAAAGTGGTACGTCGCACAATGTAGAATTTAAAAACGGGGTTTACCTGTACTTAATTAGCCAAGCTTGACACTTTTTAATTGTTTAACGTTCGTAGGTGCCGCGACGGCATGTACAATCGAACCTTATGCACCTTGTAAAGAATCTTGTACAAAAATTATACTTCATACCAACGAGATCTCGGGTTTTCTAGGGTTTTGAGTAGACTTTATCTCTTCATAATACGCACTCCACGCATTCATCTCGTCTACTTAATACCTCCGAATCTACCGAACGGAGCGAAAGGGTTGTCCGTGTGCATGGCCCTCCAGCTCGAACCAGCTTGAACCACCTGCAGTTTAGCCCCGAACCTCCAGGGCCCTACTACCTAGCAGGACCGTGAAATTCCTGCAGGGGTACACAATACTATTTTCAATGCACTAATCCCAAAATAGATTAGGCGATTCGCTAGTCGGATGGCAAAGACTTAAAGATCGTCCAGACGATGTTTCCTTGCCTAAGCTCGGTACGGAACTCAGATTAAAATTCCAACTCCTTATTCCTTTTGTACATATGTATTCGAGATCATACGCTACATACCTCAACGCCTATTACCCACGAAGATTTCATACAGCATATACTTGCAACTTGCCTCGGACGTTGAAATCTTAGATCGATATTAACTACCGGGACAAGCTATTAATTAATTTAGTTAATAGCATTGTTTGTCGTGTTGGCTCTAACTAATTTTTCCCGTCTCTTTTGTGACTAGAAGATCTAAGATTCCTATCGATTCCGGGAGTACCCCAGCCAGCCCAGCCAAGCCTAGTTAGCCAAGCCAGGATGACGGATTAATAAAAATGGCAGAACCCTGGTCCATTTCTTGTGGAGTCGTCTGGAGTTTCGCTGTCGTTTCCATTGTTTAAAGTGATAGGCTCAGCCGTCTTGTCTCCTTGGGAAAAATCCATACGAATACTTAGTACTTAGCAAAATAAAGGCTAGCCTCTCCGTTCCTCTTACCCGCCAGAACACCTGCAGCGCCAGGAAAGCGCCCTGCCGCGTGGGTCATTGGTTTATTGGATCGTTGGCGAAAGGGGACGGTAGATTAAACAATACCGAGGCACTGTATGATGATGATGGCTGATGCAAAAAAGAGAGAGAAAAAGGCTGCGATGCCGAACCTGATTCGGACAAAGTTTTGATTCAAGTGCCTGCAGCAAAGCAATTCGTCAATGCAATTTGATAGGACTAAGAATTTACCTGAATAAGAGATACGTTCTTAATCGGAACCAAGGTCGACTGATGCCCAGCCCAGCCAAAACCGAAAAACCGCAGCGGAGCAACAGCCCTACTTATGTACACTGTAATCAAAGGCGCCCCCGAAGCAGGACCCTGCACACCTTCAGAGATTTCCGTTCGACTTGCAAATCTGTACCTGGTCACGTCGACGATTGTGTTCTTACGAGCAGATAAGGTGACTTGACAAGGTGAACCATGCAAGGGTTTTTTCTTTTTTATGCATTTTGGTATTGTATGTTAGACTTGACAGTGATTTTGATAATATTATTTTTGACAACTTTTGCTTTTTTATCTTTACTTTATATTCGTATTTTCTTGAAAACATTCAATGTTAGGAAAGCACTTGCGTGCAGTGTACTATTTTACAAGTACATACCCAGTTACCCAGTAGGTAAATAAGGCAGTCGCAGTCGCAGTCGCAGTCCCCATCAAGAACTTTGTACCACTAATCATCATGCAAAGTTGAGTATTTGAGTATTTATGTACTAGAGGTACTTCTCGATGTGAGCAATCTGCAACATTTTAGGCCGGGAGGACCCAAGTAACTAGGTATTCAGGTACTTCCGTACTAGGGTGAAAATGGGTGGATCTACCAGGGAAGTTGAGTTAGCTTGGCCCCGACCCGTGGACCATGCATCTTAATCGTTCCAAGGCCTCACTGTCAAAATCTCGTTGTCTTCTTTCCTTCACCATCCTCACAACAAATCGTCAAATGTCGCCTATCCTAATATTTTGACGCCGCTATTCGACGAGTAACTCATAGTAAGATCGTATAATTATAGTCGCCTTGCTGTTTGCTACAATGAAAGAGTATCTTGACTCTAACCGAGTCAATTTCTTGATTTGGAGGTATGTTGTTATTTTTTTCCGCTTAGGTATCCCCCGGTTTCTTCACCACCACCAAATTGTAGCCGGTTGCTCATTTTTTGGTCGTCCTTCCCTACGCCCGTCATTCCTATACCGTCGCTATTTACAAGGTTATTAACATGATAATATAGATATTTAATCGAAGGCAGTATGTAACCTTGCTAACATAGTTTGATCATCTCACGCATTCCGAGCTATATAGCTATTTTAATGTGTGGTGGTGACATGGACGGCCGCAGTCAAACTAACCTGAGGTTGCAGATTATCGAGAGACAGCCGTCAAATTCCAAAAAGAGTGGCACGTCGAGGAACCTCACCGACAGCTAGATTTCGCGCAACATGTCAAGAGCCATGCGCTAGTCAATGTCATCAACAAGGGTCTACTGTATAGCTCATTAGAACGTGATCATGCGCAGTCGCAAGTAAGTTATTCCTTCTTTAAGAAAAAAAATTATAAAAAAAGTCTTCTATGCATTTTTGCTTGAGTTGCATCAAGCGAGACACGAATCCGACACGGGTTGCGATGAAGGCGAAATTTGATCTTCTCCAATCTCGCCCGGGATCCGGTCAAATGGGCACTGACAGATTATTTTTCTGTGCAGGTACCTCGTGACGCCGCAGTAGCGGCACTGGCCGAGGCGATGCAGCTAGGGATATTTGGTCCAGTGCACGCACATCCGCCACTTCACCAGCAGCTAGAAGATGAGCAGCAGCAACAAGCAGATTCGATGGATCAAGATGATAAGCAGGTCACGGAATTGGAAACAACGGCAACGATTACGTCCGGGGGTGAAGTAGAAAATAACCGAAAACGTCAAATTGACAAGCAACCGCAGGCAACGCTTCTCAATGGTTCACCAGCTAAGCGACCAAGACTGAGCAATGGGTACGAAAATGGGGTGGATGCAGCCACAACTCCAATGGAACTTGACGGACAGAACCACGACAACCACGCTTACCCATCCCCCCAGGAAGGTGAACAGGCACCAACGCCAACTCCCCGTACTGATGGACCCGAACAGGGCACACAGGTCGAGAAAGTCGAAGAATTGGCTACCGAGACCACTTTCATCCCCCTAGGCGTCCAGAGGCTTGACGATGCACCAACTTCCTCGCCAACCACGGCATTGGCTGGAATTAATGGCGAAAGCGCGCCTGTGCTCCTGCATTGCCAGTGGCATCCCCGAGATCCCACCATCTTGGCGGCTGCTGGAACCGATGCGCTAGCCCGAATCTGGAACGTTTCGCGTGTAGCCACAGCCGACCATGCATCTGATGGTCACGTGAATGGCGTCGCCCCAAATTTCAATGATTTTCACACACTATTGGAAGAGGACACCCAGACTAAGGCTACCGTCACGGCCATGGCTTGGAATTGGGACGGGTCGGCTATTGCAGTAGCCACCGATTCAGATTCAAAAGCCCGGATCAGCCTCTGGACACCCGACGGTTCTCACTTGCAGGGTTTCGAGGTCGCCGAGCCTCCCGTCATCAAACTGCGTTGGAATCCTAACAACGCCGCCATTCTGGGAATTGCGCCGGAGAACGGAGGGGCTCTAATAACAGTTTATCATGCAGTGACGGCAAACTCGATTTCCTACTTTCTATCTCAACATGATCTACATAATGAACCTCTCGATGCGGCATGGACGAGCGAAACCGAGTTCTTATTATGTGGCGGCGACGTACTAATGGTTCTAAGGTGTGCCGAGGGCGAGATTAAGGAGTTGAAGAAGTTCACCGTTCGTGAAGACGACAGCTTAACGCAGGTTCAATTTGATTGGAGGAGTTCGTTGGCGGCTACTTGCGGAGAAAAGGGTTACGTTGACGTAAGTGAATAATCATCTGAGAAAAAATCGGTATGAATTTCTAACAAGTGCACTATTAGATCTGGGACAACAACGGTAGGCGGCGTGAGATCAAAGCTCACTGTGACGCAGTCACTGCGTTGGCCTGGCAGCCGTTACAACAAACTCCTTCAGGCGACGAGCGACTTTTGGCTTCCGGCGGAGAAGATGGAGCAGTAATTATATGGAACGCGCTTGCTACTGATGGGAAATCGAAATGTTCGATGACCATGGGACCACCTATTGTCGCCCTTGCTTTCACTCCCGACGGGGCGTTCATTGCTGGAGCTACGAGCGAGAGGATTCTAATTTGGAAGGTAGGAGAATGTAGTATTCCGCGTGCAAGTTGGAGTCGAGCCCCACATCCCGGCTGGTTCAGCCCGCGAATGAATCCTGAATCAGACGAGGAAGACGAGCACTGTTTGGGATGGGATGCGACAGGTCACAAGTTAGCCTATGGCGTTAACAGTCGAGTAAGTTGCCGTGTGCGCCCAGTACTCCTGCCCGATTCCTTGAATGAATTCGAGCTAATAAAACCAGCTCGCCGTTATCAACTTCAGATGATAACGTAGGACCACTCGCATTTATAATGTTTTCTAGATGCAGCCGCGACGGAACCTAACCCGCTCGGCTTCGGTTGGTATGATGACGGCTGCTGCCAGAACACGCCCGGATGACCAGGCCAACGCAATATATAGCCGAGGCTATTTGCGGGAAGCAGTAGAAGTTTGCTTATACGGGCGCCAGTAGAGCCGTTGCACCGACAGGAAAATTGCTTGAAGAGCAAAGTCATAGGGAGTCTTGGGATTTTAATACCGCAAACACACCGAACTACAACCTCAAATACTAAATCCGCAAGCTTTGGAGATAAGTACGAGGACGATAACACCCCCAACTAACAAACCGAATTAGCATAATAGGCCGCTCTCTATACAAGACGACCGTTGCTAAACTTCACTCACTGGAAGGCGACCGATTCTACATTTTGCGCACACCGGGATTACGAGAACCGATGACTCACTTTTCAAGGACAGCCGAGAAGTTGAGATGAATTGCTTACACTTACATCTACCACTACACACTACTAACGCATATCGGGATAAGCATTGTAAGGCGCAATCCAACGGAGAGGAGCACTTCTATTTATATAAACGTCATACCACAGCACGGACGTGACCATACCTCAAAAACGGGACAAACCCTTACGACTTCTTCTAAACTGACTTCGAGCAATGACAAATCCCGGATTGGCGCAAACATCGGCTCCGTCAACCACAACGACATTGTTCAACACTGCATGGAGAGAAAAACCTCAGCCCCTCATCGCATACCTGGCACTGCTGCTTTAGCTTTTGTTTTGGCCTAGAAAACACCTGTACGAATCCTGTCAGATAATTTTATTATGTTGTTCAACATTGCTATGCTCTATCGTGCTTTACTCTCGCCCATCGTAGCCCATTATCTAACCTAGTAGTTTATGCCTTCCACCTCAAGAGCGTGAATGTGCTCTTCGCGAATGTGTATTTCCCCTGCCCGTCCCATTTCCCTTCGGATAAACTAACCTCTTCCTTGCCCTCTTTATTCGTTGAGCTAACTCCAGAGCCAGATACGGTGTACACGGATACATCGCTTCCCACACCCTTTAAGTCTACGGAAAAGCCCTCCGTCTCGCTAATATTAACTACAGCTAGGTTCACGAACCCATCGTCTCCTAGCGCGGCACTGACATCTAACCACGGCGCCCCGTCCTCGCCTAGCGTCCCCTGCAACCACGCAGGCTGTGTCTCGCCGACGTAGGAGCCGGAACGCACGTGCGCGGACACCGTTTGCCCGCGCATGTACTTGCTGAACAGAAGCAGAGGCCACCATGTAGACTGGCGCACGACGCCCTTCTCGGTCGTCATGAGCGGGGATATCACGTTTACGGTTTGCGCGATGTTCGCCATGCCGATGTACTTCGACTGCCGCACGAACACATTCAGCCACGAGGCCACAGCCAGCGCGTCCGAGAGTGTATACTGCTCTTCCGCACCCTTATCGCCCGGCGCGCGCTCGGGATCCCATACGTTCCACTCGTCGAAACAGATCTTAGTCGCGGGTTTCGTGGGGGAGATGTTATTCTCGATGCGCGCGAGGTCGATGAGGGAGGCTGTAATCTGGATAGCGCGCTCCGCCGCTAAAGGCGCGGTGGCGTTTTTCAGGTGGTTGTTTGAGGCCGTGTAGATGTGTATGCTGTGCATGTCCGCCCAGCCGACACATTGGTTCAGCACGTAATGGTCCCAACTACTCTGTCCGTCCTGCCCGCACAGAATCAACTGGATATCCGGGTCTAGCAAGCGTAGCGCCTTCGCCCACTGCGCCGCCTTCTTCGCGTAGTCCTCCTTCGTCATCTGCTCGACCTGCCACGGCCCCCAGACCTCGTTGCCGAGAGCCCAGTATTTCACGCGGTACGGCTCCGGATGTCCGTTCGCGCACCGTAGGTTCGCGTAATGCGTATCCCGCGTGCCGTTGCAGTACTCGACCCACGCGAGCGCCTCATCCAACGTCCCGGTCCCGAAGTTTAGACATAGATACGGTTCCACGCGCTGCGCTTTTCCCTCAGAAAGTACATCGAGCCAGCGCATGAACTCATCTGTACCGAATTGGTTGGGCTCGACGCCCAGCCAGGCGAGTTCAGGGCGTTTAGGCCGGTTTTCGCGCGGTCCGATCCCGTCTTGCCAGTGGTATGTCGCGACGAAGTTGCCGCCTGGGTACCGCACTACCGGGATGTCGAGCTCGCGCAGGGCGGAGAGGACGTCGGTGCGGAAGCCGTCTGCGTCTGCGAGGGGGGAGCCGGGCTCGTAGATTCCGCCGTAGATGCAGCGGCCCATGTGTCTGGTGATTTGTGAGTAGGTGTGATCATTTTGGTGTTTTATATGTGGATATATGGACATGTGTAAATTTTTGAGGAGTTGTAAATGTCAGTTAGTCTTACTCTGTGAAGCCTCCATATGTCATAGGATCTATCTTGGACAGGCGCTTCGCGGCGTCCACCTCGATGAGAGGGGTCTCACCCCCGGTGATCTTTGTGAAAGTGGTCATTATGTACCATTAAGAACTCGAAAATATGAGAAAGAATCAAGAAAAAACATCGTCCTCAGTCCAGGCCGCTCGTGTTTATTCATATGGGCCGCTACGTGACCTTCCCCCTCAGCGTATGATGACCCACCGGGGACCGGCGCGCGGGCAGCGGAAAGCTGTCCCATTCGGGCGAATCTCGTCCGCTGGGCGCCGATTGGCGCGCATAACGAAGCGGGAGTGCTAAACCTCCGTATCTGTGTGTTTAGTTTCGATAGTCAGCGAGACGATCGTTTGAGCTCGAGGCTTTCTCGACGTCTAGACAGGTGCGCTTCAAAAGGAACACATGGATACCCTTAGATACTAGGTAATGTAAGAGTACGGTATCACGGACATTCGGGGGTATGTGTAGTCTAAAGATAGCGAAAGGGGCGTGGGTTTAGTATATGAGAATATTTGGTTAGTTGCTAAAACATTTATCAAATCTATTTTTACTCGCTCGCTCATGTGAATATTAATTCTTACCCCGCGGGACCGCGGTTCGGTAAGAGGATAAGTATAATAAGTCAGATTGGTATAAGTACATAGTCATACGTACCTAAGTTGGAGTCATAGCGGGAAAAAGTAAAAAAAGGATAGAAATATATTTCAGCTACTAGTCTCTTGCGACTGATCATTTCTTACAAGTCCTCATCACATCTCAGATCTCGTCGATGACGTGTTGGAAGACAAATCGTCCCCCTATCTAAAGTTAGAAGGTACAATACTAGGTAAAGTGTACGCTGTACGCTGGTACTATATTCAGCTCTTCCCCCACACCCGACGGGAAGGAACTACTACTACGCGGGGGTCAAACTTCCCAGTGCTTGCATTACGCAGTTACGCAGTAATACTCCGTCCTTCCCCCCCACAAAAAGCCCTATTAGGTCAAGTGCACATTCAAGTATACACTCACCCTTCCTTACATACGCATCAAATTACCTTACCTCCATTCGGATATTTTCTCCATTATCTCTAGAAATTCACTAATATCGATCCGCCCACCGACGAAGAACGTATCTGAGTCTGCCGAGAGATATCCACCAATAATCTTGAGCGACTTTCCGAGCTAGGGAGACCCGAGGAGACGGGATAGAGGAAGGGAGAAAGGGAGTGACTCGCTACGAAGCCGACGATGAGCGCCAACCAGCCCGTCCCAGGAGCCTTCGGCACTGCTAGGCCGCCGTCCGCCGGCATGCCAGTGCCACTTGGCTTGTTCACGCCCGAGATGCGAGATCGACAGGCTCGGGGCAAAAACCCTTATGGATCGTCCGAAGAGAGCGACAGCGAACGGCTGAGCGACGACGGTAAGAATTATCGAAAGGGCGGGTATGTGGTTCCCTTCTCCTATCACCCAATTCCATTATCCCCCCTACAACCATGTTGCCCGTCTCGAATTATAGGTGATATCGGTATTTCGTTTCGTCCAAGACGCCGTGCCACATACGTACATGTGTGTGTATAACTCCTTAAAACAGGTGGCTAACAGACATCTCCTGAAAGCTCTAGGAAGGAGGCCTTTTTCATGGTAGAGAGGCGCCGCATGGCTGCCCAGGTTCTGGATAGTCCGGAACTGCTGATGATGGCAGCACAGCGTGATAACGATGTATTTTACCTCCTTTCCCCCCTATTACCCTACGTGCCTAACAGATATGCCCAGAGTATACCGGCAACCCGTTTACGATATATGCGGATGCTTTGCGGCCTCGAGTCGTTTTCGAAGAAGTCGCAGCGTGGTGGTGTCTCTGCTTCTCGCGTAGCTAGCGGATCTACACCTAACCGTTCCTCCAGGAAGGATACACGGTAATGGTTTTATCTCCGAGAATACGACGGATGTGGCTCGGCGGCAGTAGTCGTGGCGTCGTGAAAGGAAGGGAAAGCGTTTCGAGCTAGTCGTTTCGACGGGACATCGTTTTCTCGGGTCGGCTATGTGATGTTACTAGGTCATCGCAAGAGGCATCAGTATTTCAGGGGGGGGGGGGGGGGGAGTTGAAACGAGGAGCGGTAATAGGAGCAGGAATAGAAGGCTGGCAGAAGTTGTGATTTCGACTAAACCTAGATATAGATAGAAGACTGGATGGGGATTCTAGAAGCAGCGCGACCTGACGTGCGTCTTTCCGCTCGAGCACCTCGCTATCGACAGGACAAGGGAAGGACCAGAGCCCGAGTCCGCGGTATAGGCGCACGGTACGCTTTCTGCTCAGTTCCCCTACCACCCTAATGGATACCCCCAAGTGTGCGCGTCATTGCTTTTCCTCGAACAAGCGATATTATAGCAGCTAGAACAAATATTCGGCTTTAAAGGATTTCAAAATCACGGTGAAACGCATGCAAATGTAAATCTCTATAGGCAGACAGAGTAGGTGGTTCAGAATATTCGTAATGTTTGTTTCATGATCATTCGTCATTTAGAGAGCAGTAATGCTTAAAGGCTCCTCCTTTTCCTATACAGTAAATCTTGTCTGCTCCCCTTATAAACACACGATTTACTTCCCGGCTTCCTATCATATCCAACGGGAAAGAGGCATATATGTACGTGCTAAAATATGGCCCTCGTGTTATTAGAAAAGAAGTCCGAATAATCCAAAGTTCGTTATCCCGGTATCCAAATATGCATGCTTGGCTTAAAACGCCTAAAACGCCATGATATGATGAACCTCCATGGTAATCCTCTATAAGGTCCTTGTAAAATGAGCCTTTATTCAACGACTCGAGTATCCCAGATCCCCCAGTTACCAGCCCAGGTTATTCTTCTAACAGCGAGTATTTTTATTAAGCGTATCTCATTGTAGGTACTCTCTGTCCCCATTGAGGTTCGTCCTGCCAGGGCTGTTGCCTCGTCCGCCGGCTGCCAACTGATCGGGCTGCTGGTGGCGGGCGCGAGACTGCAGCGGCTGAGAACGGGGCACCGTTTCCACCTATCCAACTACCGCTCGGTTGGACTGACTTGGCTATCTTCCTTCTTCGCGCCCTACGTCGGCAGGATGTTATAATACAACAGCTGATACCGAGGAGAAGAAGGCCGCCGACAGATGCAGCTACGGGAATAATGATATTCTTATTATCCGAGAAAAAGGATCCGACCTGGTCGACGAAACTAGATCCCTCACAGTTCCCGTTGGAACAGTGTCCACCACCTTCACAGGGTGTACCGTCCAAGAAGTTCTGCTGCATATCATAGCAAGCATTAGGTCCAAGTTGAGAGGAAGAGCAACGAACTTGACAGGTTTGTGAGTCACAGGCTTTCGTATCGGTATTGTTCGTCACTGATCCCACAAGCGTCGAGCATTGTAAATCACGAGAAGTACACTGTCCAGAAGCACATGTTAAGCCGGCACCGCTAGCGCCACAGGACTGGCCATCCGGCGCCTTGACATCACTAGGGCATGCTCCGGATGTGCCACTGCAAGTCTCCTGAGGATCACAAGACCCAGTGCTGTCTCGACAAACCGATCCTGATGATTTAAACTGGCACTGATCCGAACAGCAATCCTCGTTGGACGGATCGCATACGGCGTTGTCCTTGAATTTGCATGTCGTCGGATCGCAACAGGAATTGCTGCCGCATCCTTCCGTGCCGCCGCAGTCGCATTGCTCGCCTGACTCTACGATGCCATTTCCGCATTGACTTCCTGTGATCGTTACGACGTTTTGGTTGTTACTTAAACAGGTGGATCTAACACTGTTTCTTCCCATAGCCGAACAAATATTGCCAATGGTACAAGGTGAGAACTGCGTAATGCCTGTTGAGGTGGAAGGATTCATGATGAAGCCGCCGTTGGCATTGCACGAAGATGTGCTAAGCGGGCAACATTTCTGCATCGATGATGTGCCGTCTGTGCAAGTATCGGACGTACAATCGTGAACGGCACCAAAAGTATGGCCTGATTCGTGAGCAAACACCTGCCACTCCGTTGAGGTCCGGACAACGACGTTAGCACCCGCGATTGTCTCATTCCCATTCGAGGAGCTCGTCGATTGAGAGCAAAGTTGACCCAGCCATGCTAATCCCACTGCAGCCTCGGTATTACATGTGCTTAACAATGTCCAGTACGCATTCGTATCGTTATGCTGATTTCTCCATGCAGAAAATAAGTTGAGACGATCTGTGATCGTGACACTATTACTACATGGGACGTTCCACTGTTCGTTTTGTGATGCTGTCCCCGGACAAGTCTTGTCCATAATTGTGAGATTTTGGATACCCAAAGAGATGTTAAACGAACTTTCGTAGACTGCCGAGGCTGAATTGACTTGTTGGATAATGTTGGTTCGTACATCGCTGTTGTTATTGAACTGGGCCGTATACGTGCAATCCGTGGCGATACCTACCAGAGCTACCTTACGAGTAGTAGGGCAGCCCGAAGTAGACCCAATACTCTGAGCTAGATTGACTCCAGCACCATTATTGCCAGTTGTTCCGTCAATCTGGCGCCCGAAAAGCTTAGTCGAGTCCACAGCCGACATATCACGGAGATCCAAGCCGCGATGAACCGGATGTTGATCTTCGTTGTTGAATTCCAGCGTATCAGACGAACATGAATTTTCATCAAGTCCGCGCTTTAATTCCGAGACGTCGTATGGGTTCGCTTTAATATCCGAATCCCTCCAAACCACCATATATTCATCCTCCGCAAAGCCTGCGCTGGGGTCATCTTCGTGTTGCGTTTGCCTATAATTAGAGCTGGTCTGGATGTGATGTTGGTTCCCATTCACACGAAATGTGCCTTCGAACAACGGCATCGGTCCATCTCGATAAACTGTAATCCTCGCCCAACCTGAATTGATCCATTCCAAATGATCTGGGTGTTGTATGAATGCGTGGCCTTTGAATACCCTGTGATCCATTCGGTCTACCCTCTCCTCACGTACGGAACCGTCCGCACCGATATACCGTACGGTGGCCGAATCAGAAAGCACGTCATGGTTAGGTTCTAACGATATCCGAACCTTATCTTGCTCGTTATGAAGTAGGAATGAGAGGTCAAATGAGGAATAGGCGTGAACTCGATTAGAGGCGGTATGAATTACGGGATTATCGAGCCGGCTAAGATAATTCAATGCATTTCTTTTAACCGAATGCGCATCAGAGGATTGCGATAAAAGCGATAAGACAACGGCCGCAGCCTTGAATATGCTGTGCATATTCGAATGGAGTGAAGTCCTGCTTCAAGGACAATAACTTGTTCTCAAGACCCCATGCGACGATGCGATTCGGGTTGTATCGCCACGGGTGTCTCGATTTTAGGGAGTAGGAAATTAAAAAATTAAGAACTATCGTCGTCCGCCGTCCGCCAGAGAACAATTAACAGCTTCAAACTAGGGCCAAGCTTTCCAAGAAAGAAGGGGGTAGGGAAGGAAAATGAAACGAGAAGCAGATCTTGTAGGGGACCGGGGACCGGGTCAAGTAATATCTGGAAGCCAACTGTCGCTAAGCAACGTTAGAAGAGGCTTGGTCTTAGATTTCTAAACTGGTAATCCTAGGGACCCAAAGACTAAGAGGGATTGGAGAATAGGCTGTTAGGTACTGCCGGGCTGAACCAGTTTTCCAAGGACGAAGGGTAACCCGTTTGTCAATCGTCATGAATAAGGAATAGGGACACCCAAAGTCTCAAACGCTAAAATGATCCCGTCCAATTAATCTGGATATAGGGTCAAAAACTAAAGTGCCTGCTTGATGATGCGAAAAAGACGTCAAAAGAAACGAGAAACCATTGAAATGTTTCAATTACGGATTAGACGGAATAGAGAAAAGAACGAAAAGAGGTTGGAAAAGGGAAAAGATTGGATTGTGTGGCTGCGCAGCCCGTTGACCAAGAACCCAAGAACCAAGACCCTCAAAAAAGACAAGACAGACATTAAAAAAAAGAGGAGAGAGAGGAATATGCGAGGAAAGGATGGCTGGCTGATCATGATCGTAGCAGCATGGCAGCATGGCAGCATGGAGAAAGTTGCTTGCTGAGTCCTGCATAAGCAAATGAGCCAATCACATCCTTGTTTTGATTTGAATATTGATAAATAGCAAGTGAGACTGGCAGGACTGGCCTCGAAGGCGGGCTAGGCGGGGGTAACTGCTACTCACTCCTACCTACTGTAAGATCCGGGGTCTTAATTCGATACTTGATACTTAAAACCCGCGAGCCGGCTTGGCAGTCAGCGGATTGGCATCGTGCTTGCCATCTGGGTACTAAAGTATGCAAGTACTTATTTATACGAGAACATCAAATTCGCTAGCAAACGATCCTAACTAAAGTCCGTCAATTACCAATCTACTACGATCCGTAGCTGAGAAACTTCACAATTTAGACTCGTGATACCTACTTGTCAGCATGTTGTTGATGAGACCCTGAGGCGAAACCACCCCTGTCCTTATCGACCTTAATTATGGATACCCAAGCAGTTCACCATGTCCGACTGTTCGTCCGTTCAGACTTCTAAGGTTCTTGTGTTGTTTCAGAACGCTGCCCGTACTAGCCTTTCCGCTCGAAAATATGTGGAATTCCGGCACATTATCAACCGAAGACGCTGTTTATATTAACTAATAATTATCATGCGGCATGCCGTTTGAATGTGGCCATTTTGAGAAAGGAATGTGCTCCTCTCCAATTGTCTCGACCGTGTCTCCGCCGGTCCGTGCCGTGCCTCGCCTGCAGACTGCAGTGTGCGGTGTTCAGTGTTGATAATATAAACCCTCAACGCCTGCAGTGACTGGCCCTGATAACAGTGTCCCTTTTCCCTTTCATGTTGTGTGACATACTCCCTTGCTGTTCCCTTCTTTCTTCAACAAGTCTCTGCACAGCCTCGTGTTCGCGTATCTCCGAAGGGTATAGGTAACCTACCTACCTAACTATAGATGTATGTCTTCGACGACACACCACGCTGACGCCAGTCCTATACTCAAGACTTTGCCAAGGGGATCGGGTCACCAGTGCTAACTCCAAGTGGCACGAGTGACGCGTCTCCAAGCCTTGGTCTTTCTACTCACTCGCATATTTGCTGTTGAAATCGGCTTTCCGGATAGGATTCTAGACGTTTTCACAACGGGCTTGAGACGGTCTCGTACTACGCCACTTTCATATAAAAATATACACCTAAATCATACCTAAGGTCTGTTAGGATGAGGCACATACGATAGAGACCGATCAGCTTGGCACTTTGTGTGACTAAGCGATAGGGCAGCGTTCCGCCAAGTAAAAACTTGCATCATCACTCTTTTCAAACGGCTACGGTTAGTTAATTCGGACCAATACACCGTTTATGTGGGGGGCTAGTCTTCATCTTTTTTTCAATTATTCGTTGGCGGGCTGCTGTTCAACTATTATATCTAAAGCTCGTTTGCATTGCTCGAAACGCGCGCGTGAAATCTTGAACTCACAGTTATACCTGGACCCACAACAAAAGGAACAAGTTGAATCCCCCACGTTCCACGCGTTGCTACATATCTAAGACAGGATGGTATCAGAAGTTGAAAAATCAGCACCGCCTCACCCTTTACTTCTTTCGGGTCTCCTTCACAACGGCAATGATCTTGTCGACCACGGATGGGTCGGATAACTAGCGCGCAATGGTTAGCAGGTTTCTATGATGAATGTGAGGGGAAGATGCTAACCGTTGTCGTGTCGCCAAGCTGGTCTTCTTCCCCAGCCAAGATCTTCCTCAAGATACGACGCATGATCTTGCCACTGCGAGTCTTGGGCAAGTCGGGTACGATGTATACCGCCTTAGGTGCGGCAAAGGGACCAATGCTCTTTCGTACTTGCAGGATGAATTCCTTTCTTAACGCATCCGAGGCCTCGCTACCGTTCTTGATTGCTACGAACGCGTTGACCGCTTGTCCGGTCAATTCGTCAGCCACGCCAACTACGGCGGCTTCGGCTACGGAGTGATGCTCAATCAGAGCAGCCTCGATTTCTGCGGTTGACAGACGGTGTCCACTAACGTTCACCACGTCGTCCACTCGTCCCCGGATCCAGTAAAAGCCCTCGTGATCACGGCCAGCTCCGTCACCGGTGAACTTGAATTGGTTAGTAATCTTCGAGAAATTAACCCGCGCCGTTTACTTACATAGTAGCCCTTGTAGACATTCAGATATGTGTCCATATATCTCTTGTGCGCACCCCAGACAGTGCGGGCCATGCTAGGCCACGGTTGCTTGAAAGCAAGGACACCCTCTACATCATTTCCGTGTATCTCCTCACCGGAAACAGGGTCGATGATAGCAGGTTCTATGCCGAAGAAAGGCAATGAGGCACTGCCGGGCTTAGTTGGTGTTACTCCTGCTAAGGGAGTGATCACGTTTGAGCCCGTCTCAGTTTGCCAGTAGGTCTGTCTCGTTAGCACTCACCTATTTCAAGACGAGGGTATCACAAACTTACATCGACAATTTGTGCCTCCTCCTTGCCTACAACCTCGAAATACCATTTCCATACTTCGGCAGCAATAGGCTCACCGACGGAACCAAGGACTCTTAGCTTCGGCATATGCGCCTTGACGAAATCATCACCGGCACGCTTCAATAATCTCAGTGCTGTTGGTGCGACATAGAACTGAGTAACTTCGTGCTTCGCAATTATGTCCCAGTATCGTGAGAAGTTCGGGTAAGCAGGCGTTCCCTCGAAGACCACAGTAGATACACCAAGGAGCAGAGGAGCATATACGACGTATGTGTGACCGGTAATCCAACCGACATCTCCACCGCAGAAATATCGGTCCCCATCATGGATATCGAACACGTACTTGCCAGTCAACGCAGCACCGAGAAGATATCCGGCAGTAGTGTGCATAACACCCTTCGGTTTTCCAGTCGAGCCAGATGTGTATAATAGGAAGAGAGGATCCTCAGCGTTCACAACCTCAGGGGCAATGTATGAAGGCCACTTCTCGACTTCCTCATGCCACCACAGGTCGCGACCAGGGGTCCAGGGAATATCAGCACCAGTGCGCTTGAAGACGAGCACACCTGTGACATCGGGGCATTGCTTAAGCGCATCGTCTACAATCTTCTTGGTGCCGATTAGTTTGCCACCTCGCTTTCCCTCATCAGTGGTAATGACGACCTTGGATTGGGCGTCGATGACACGATCACGCAGAGAATCGGCAGAGAAACCAGCAAATACGACGGAGTGTATAGCGCCAATACGTATGACTGCAAGGAAAGCAACAATGGCTTCTGGGATCATGGGTAGGTAGATTGCGACGGTATCACCTTTTCGGACACCCATCTTCTTGAGGACATGCGCGACCCTGCTGACTTCGCGAAGGAGCTCGCCATAAGTTAGATTTCGGCCCTCGTTCGGCTCATCGGCCTCATAGATAATTGCGACTCTGTTGGGATCTTTGAAAGCATGTCGGTCAACTAGGTTGTAGGAGGCATTGAGCTGGCCCTCGACGAACCAGGCCGTATCGCCGTTAGCCAGTGATCCGGTACGGACGGTTTCGAAATCCCGTTGCCACGTTAACAATTCCCTCGCTTTTGTGCCGAAGAACTTCTCGGGTTCGGTAATAGATTCCTTGTACAGTTGCTGGTACTCCTCGATACCTACCATACGTATTAGAAAGGTAACTTTCATAATTACTATACATCTAATGACTAAGTCCAATCTTACCGCTGAGATGAGGTTTACTAGGATGCTCTGAGTACGTATTATGTCAGCTTAATATATTCTGCTTATGACCTGAAAAAAGTGCATTTTGCGAATGCGGTGAGGGGCCTCACTGTCAAGCATTTTCTGTGGCGGATCTGTTGCGTTATGGTTAGCATCGGAGAGCTTTAATTTCTGCGCATTGGGGCGCGGGTTAGGGAACTCACGGTAGGTGTCGACCAGATGGGCCTCAGCGACCACTGGGGCCTTGACTTGGTCACCCATTATGATGGCGGGGTAGAATGGATGGTGTAGTTGTAGTTGATGATGTTGGTCGTTATAATGGTGGTGGTTGTAGTAGTGGTGGTGTAGCTTTGTTCGTTGACACTGCGGGGTAGCAGTTAGGAAGAAGATGTAGACGTAAGAAGGATTGGCGCTATATATTCGGGGCAGGGCAATCGATATGGGTTTATATATAAGGAAGTGGGATGACTACAGCTTCGGATGAAGCTTGGAGAGTAGTCGAGGAATCGGAGGAAGAACAAAGAGCAATGACGAAGAGTAAGTAAGAGTTAAGAGTCCAACTTTTGATGAGAGAGACGAGGACGAGGCACTTTTTGTATTACGGCAAAAAAAGTATTGGGAAGAATGGGCAGGGACGGAACGTAGCACAACACTTGCATTGTATAGTACATTCGCATATGCAGTCCCCGGTACGGCAGGTACAGAGTAAAGTACAATTAGGTACCTGCACCCCGTAAAAGTCAGGCGAGCTCTAGGCAAGTCTGGCAAGAGCGTTGCCCTCCACGGGAAAGCGTGGGACAGCGCGAGCAAGCGTCATTCAATTTTAGCCCTCTGTAGTCTCTAAATCCCCTAACTTCCCTAATTCCCCCAAAACGTGACCAGCTATTACCAACCTAGATTACTTACTAGTCAGGGCGGTCCAAATAATCAGATACCATTAGCACTTAACTGGACTGTGTTGGGGAAAATGGGTACGCCGACTCGGACCGGGGGTCGTCGAACGCCATGTGGGTCTATCTTTCTCTTCCGCTCGACCGTTCGTCGCTATTGAACCCCCGTCTTTCAACACATATGCTCTCTCTCTCCAGGTCTCCCCATTCTAGACTTACACGATGGAACCCTTCCGCCGCCAACGATCTATGGGGATGCCTAGAGTGCGCCTCACACTTGTGCAAGGTTTGTCCGTGAGCGGCGCAACCATTAATTGCGGATGCACCTGACTTTTGACGCACGCAGGTTAGTATTGACCTCACACCCTCCCTAAACCACCCTGCTACGATGCACCATGTACTGTACTCTGCATAGATGGGCAGGATGGGCTAGCTGTAACTTTAGGCCGTCCTATGTCGAGAAACCCTTTGGACCGGGCGTGGGTGTCGATAAGTTGGGATTTGCGCCCTTGTCACTCTAAGTCGAACAACCAACTAGATATGAGCCTGTAAACAGGCGCCGTCGAGAGCAAAACTTGATCAATATTTAATCTAACTGATCGCTCTCACAAAAAAATCACACCATGTAAATTACATGGACGTTGGCTAACATTTTCGTATATAATAAATTGACAGGGAAGCTAATATCTTCAAAACGAAGTGTAGATAACTCTAACTAACATACCGATATAATGGTCCACCTATGCAAGTTTGCAGGTTCTACATAAATAGAGAGAACTGCAAGCAAGCAAGCAGCCGAGAGTCAATTGGAGCCAACCATTGGCAGGTTGGCGAGAACCATCTATCCGGGGCTCTGTTTTTGGAACCGCCTGTTGGTTCCCGGCGCGTCAGGAACTAGAAAAGGATAGCTACATGAAGCAGGCAGCCTGGAAACCAGGTAGCGAACGGTGTCACTTGATGTAACGGTCAAGAGTGAGGGAGTATAGTAGACATAGATCAAGCATAAGATGTACAATATCCGGTCTCACTGTCGTGATTATTGGCATTTAGTCTGTGATTTTTCTGCAACCCCTATTAGTCGCGTCTCTGCCTCTCACACACCCTGCTCATCATCCATGCCCGCCAAATTCCCAACTACGGGGGACCGACGACTCCAAACCCTCCAAACCCCTTCTCCCCGCCCTCTCGACCCCTCGCCCCATTCCCTCCCCGCATTCGCTCTCAGACCCCCCAAGACCCTCCAAGGGTAACTAGACAAGCTAAGACAAGCCCTTGCAGCCGTTTTAGTACGCTAATCATCATACCAAATATTTCCGCAGCTCCGTCGCCCTCGTGCGCATTCGGAAGCACCCAATCGAATCTTTGGGGGTTCTCGTCGCTTACATAAATACATGACATCCAGGGTGTCATCTAGGGCTGTTAGGTACATATGGTTACATGAGGTACATACACTTCAACATGTACGTGGCCACGATGACCGTCCATTCACCGGCGAATGATAAGATGCACCAGAATCTCCGATCCCGATTTTTACCTATCGTTAGATCCCGATTCCATATTAAGACGGTCGAACGATAAAAATGCTGCCATGTCGTCACTCGTCGCCAAGCTTCCATCTGCCCATGTCTAGAACTTGGGTTCGCGATGACAAGATTGTGGGGGAAAACAGGGCCCTCCGGTTAGCCAGGTGAGATACGTATACGGCTTGGCGACATAATCACCTATATATCTATATATACCTAGGTGTATATCTTGATGAAAATGAGGTTAAAAAAACGTCGTTGCCTACCGTCATTACATGGCGTATCCTTGTTTCAGCTACACCTAGGCTATACCTAGGTTGTGCCTAGGTTATCGCGAGAATGGATTTAGACGCCTCACATCGTCCCATTAAGGCCTTTTTGATCTGTATGGATACCCTGGGTATGTATGTATGATATACTAAGTTTCTCCTAGCCGAGGTAGATCTAAAAACTCCGTATGGTTACGGCTATGTCTACGTATGCGAGCTTAGAGCCTCATGCCCCACCGTCGCTCCGGCTGGTAACCAAGCTGCCGGCACTCGGTTACTTCAACATGTTCATTGCCGGATGCGACCCTCAGGCGACGACATCTCATGCGGGCCGGGACCAAATTCGGCCTTTCGGGAAAAGCGTGGTCAACGACGTTTCCGAAACACCGGTCACCGGAGAGACAAAGGTATGATCGGATTCATACTTGTCCATCGGTGATTGTTTTAATATCGGTTTTTTGGGAGACGTCTCCGATTATGGAACTAATTTGTCAATTAATGCCAAAGCGGATATCATTGCTGCAGAATGCGTCACGGTTATCTTCGAAGTACTTTTGCCGAATCATAGCTATAAAGCCAGCCGTTACTCCATGATATGATCCCACTCCATGAGTCCCAAGCTAGTTGCATAAATCATTCTTCCGTTAGACAGTGAGCTCGCTCACATATCCATACTCATTAAATACATCTCCATTATTCGCATATACTTGGCGACGAACGCCTCCAAGTGGAAGATGACCTTGCTCCCCATTCTTATTCTATGTTCGTAAAAGGCGGACCACTTAACAACCTCGGATTTTAAATCATCGTCGATATTGGCGATGAGCTTGAAGGTTAACGTCTTGAGTATAATGGTAGGTGGTATACAGTGTGTGAGCAGGTCGTATAGCTTTGATCGAACTTGCAGGATGCGGGCGGGTGAGTGTTCCTCCTTGATCTCCTTGGCGATCTGCGAAATCAATGCCTCCCAATCCGGAGGTGGAATCGGTGTGTCGTCGGTAACTTTCTCACTACAATACATCAGTGTTAGGTAGAATATCACGGAAATAACCTTTTAGGAGTATAGCGAGAAACGCACTTCTGGGCATGTACGGCCTCGTACATCAGCAATGCCCTTCTCAGGTTCCGGCCACTTTCTTCGGCAATCCTCTTATGTAACCCTTTAACTACAGGCCAGCCTTCCTTCTTCGCCGAATCCGCTAGGACGTTTGCGATCTCGTCAACCGTTGGCGCAGCGACTCGTACGAGGAGGGTTCGACTTCGAATGGGCGCGATGATGTTAGCCGTGCTGTTAGCTAGCAGTATCAACCGCAGGTTCGGGCTGTATTTCTCCATCGTTCTTCTCAGGGCTGCCTGGGCATCTCGTGTCAAGTGGTCGGCCTCATTGATGACAACGACCTTGAATTTTTGCTTAGCCGACTGGTCGACTTGCTGAGTCTGAGCGACCTCTTTGAGTAGGTCTTGTATGACAACCCGATCATAGTTCCCAACGTCCGAAGGTGTTATCTCGAGATGGTAAACGGAGGCAACTATGTTGAATTCTAGCTTGCGATTGCTAGTGGTCTGGAAGACTCGGGCATCGATCTTGATCTTCTCGACACCGGGGCCGTATAATTCTTTTAGGGTGGCGACAATGCGAGTCTTCTTGCCCGCACCAGAGGGACCATAGACTAAGAGATGAGGAAAATCACCACTCTGGGCCTGTAATATGGATTGTTAGGTCAGATCACATGGATGCAATGCAAGCACCGAGACTGAAAGTGCATGTACGTACTAAGGACCGAAGTCTGTCAGACAACTCTGAATGGTAGGTTAAAGAATCGAGAGAGCGCGGTCGGTGTTTATCGACTATGAGAGCCATTTTAGCCGTTCTTTGGTTCGTAATATGTCTTATCGTAATTAGGTATAGGAATATGACAATTAGGTAGGCAGTCAAGAGCAGAAATAATCCAAATCCCAATTGAAGGTTTGACAAAGCAAGCTAAACTGCCAAGAGTCTGGGGGACGCGTTAATTGACTTTACAACGCGTTTGGTTATTTTTGCCCTTTGTTACCGCCTGCAGTTTTGAGTTAAGGTAAAAAGCCTATTCCAATTTTCTTGTTCTGCGGGGCACTAGACGATCTTACGTAATTCAAGCAGACCTAACTGCATGTCTGTCTAAAGACGGAAGTACAACAGGCGGCAATGCCGATGAGGGGTGTTTTCAGCCCCTCGTCACGACAGGCAGGGCAGAATCCTTTACGAAAATGAATTGAGACAGCTGGACGGCTTGCCGGCACTGGGTAACCATAAGCTCGTTAGCTGGTTAGCTAGGCTGCTAGGTACGTAGTTAGGCATGTCAGGTATCTACTCAGGCTCCAGGGCTACCTTACTTATTAGACAGGTACCTGATTGACAAATGAAACTACCTAGTACATCCATAGATCATAAGAACTAGACATCTCATGATCGAGATGTTAATGTCCGATATTGCTTATTTGCCTGCAAGCGAACGAGTCGGGAAGGCAAATCAAGGGGAGTTGGAGTTCCAAGACTTTCTAGTAGCACGAATGAGGAATATCAATCGCTGACGCCTTCGCGGACAGTTGTCTCTTCCTGCGGCCGGGTAGATAGGGGCAATATGAGAAAGGCCGTGTAGGTAGGTAGGTAGGGATATGTGGTCGTTTTTTCAATATGAATTCCGGTTTCTTCCATGGTGAGGTTTCAAGATTGGACGTACGTACGAATATAAGAGTACATTCATCTGTAGGTACAGATCCGTGCCACTTACTGTATATGCAAAGGAGACAAAGCAATGTTACTTGGATCATACCTTGTCTCCTTCTTATGCATACTGTCGGGTTGCATACCTTGCATGCGTAGATCGATCAATGTCCCATTCCGCGATGCCAATTGGAGCCATTGGGGCATATCCTGTATCTGCTGTAATCTGTATTTCCAGGTTATTTTCGATTTGATGAATTCGTCTACTGGGTAAGGTACTGTGGCGTCAGCACAGTGTATGGCGCTTCATGCGCTTTGAGCGTTCACTTCTTAGACTACTTAGAATTTGCTCAGAAAAATCATCAGAAAACATTTAAAGATAAATAATACTTAAAATACGTAGCAAACCTTGCAATTTTTCAGCCGATTGCCGCTTTCTTCAAGAGTCAATAAGATACTGGCAACATTGAACGTACCTGCTCAATTTTGAGGACTACTTTGGTACTCCAACTTCACAGTACGTACCCCCTACGTACCCCTCTATCGAGCACTGTCTTGCTCAAACGTGAAGGTTTTTTTTTCTTCCTTTTTTCTTTCGTGCACTTGAACGAAGGTAGGTTAATAATTGGATGTAAGCCTGAATTTGATCACTGGCATACACCCCATGACATTAAATTCCCTTCGCATTGGCTGTACATATTGTACATTTTTTTCTTGACGATCCACCCCCTACCCAGGCCTAACCCACTAGGACCGAAGTTCCCTCTTCTGTCGTAAAACCCCCACTTTATTTCAGAACCCAAAGGGCACACCGACAACCATCGCGATATCATCCTCCCCTCTCCCCGATCTTTCTAAAGCTGGATTTATCCTGCGTCAATTCTACAAATTTCCTTCTTCCCCTTTTTGAAAAAGGGCCGTCATCCGTCTTGACTAATTGGCAATTCCACAGCTGATGTAAATTTTTACCTATACCCTAACGTGTCTGGTTTTTTTTATCTTCATTTTTCTTTGCTAACCGTCTCACATTAGTTAGGCTCAGCAAATCGCCAAGATGTCGTTTAACAACCGCAAGTTCTCCATGTAAGTCTTTCCCTAATCAATGTCTTATCTAATTGGATTTTCAATCCCGTTCCCGTCTTCGTCGCATGTTTTTTTTCTTGTCTTGATGACGTCAAATCCCAGAATCTTCACTAGCCACAATTTCTTAGTTATGAATTTACAAACTCTTACTAAAACTCAATAATAGGAACCGGAACACTGGTGTTCCGCGCCGTCGCTTTAGCATCGGTGACCCAAGTGCCAATGGTATGGATAGACCCTTTAAATTCCTTATATTGATTATGTTGTAATACCAGCCAAGAAAGGCATTGTGGACGTTTTTGTGCTTGTGCCCGGGCTACGATGGTATACATGTATATCATGTATATCTCGTGGCGGTCTTGGCGCTTGGCAAACGTGCCCTTCACTTCCACATTGCATTATTGCGGCAGCATGTCTCAGTTAAGAAATTGCAATCTCACTGATAATATTTCTTGGCAGAGACGAGCTCTAAAATTCATCGTCAATTCCGTGCGGCTAACCCAGGTCATCTTCCCCACGCCGGTCTAGACGCCACACGTGCCTCTACCGGTGTCGTCTGGTGTACCGAACGAGCCGCCGAGTATGGCTTCCTCGAAGAACCTGAAAAGTGGGCAAACCTTGGTCAAGGTGCTCCTGAGGTTGAAGATGACATCGAGGGTTGCTTCGAACGTCCTCACACTATTGACGTCTCCGTTGCTCTCCGTGAGTATGGCCCCACCGCCGGTATCAAGCCCCTACGTGCTGCCGTTGCCAGAATGTACAACGAGATGCACCGTCAGGGTAAAGAGTCTCAGTATTCATGGGAGAACGTTGCCATTGTTCCTGGTGGACGAGCAGGCCTCATCCGCATTGCTGCCGTCTTGAACAATGCCTACGTTGGATTCTTCATTCCTGATTACACCGCCTACAACGAGATGTTGTCATTATTTAAGAACGTAAGTTATTTCTAACTTACTATGTACCTAAGTATCTAAGCATGCTAATAATAAATAGTTCGCGGCCATCCCGACTCCTCTTTCTGAGGAAGACGGTTACCACATTCACCCTGATGTGATCGCTCGGGAGATTGCCCGAGGTACCTCTGTCATTATTACCTCTAACCCTCGTAACCCCACTGGTCGAGTGGTTGCCAACCCCGAATTGGCTGAGATTCAGGATATCTGCCGTGGCCGCGCGACTTTGGTTAGCGACGAGTTCTACTCTGGCTACAACTACACTAGCAACTGCGACGGAACCACTATTTCCGCTGCTGAGAACATCGAAGATGTAGACGAGGATGACGTACTTATCATTGACGGACTCACTAAGCGATTCCGTCTTCCTGGATGGCGTATTGCCTGGATTCTAGGCCCCAAGGAATTCATTAAGGCGTAAGTTCAACAGAATGTAGCGTTTAAAAAAATTGAAGCTAATCCGGAAATTCTAGCATCGGCTCTTGCGGTTCGTACCTTGATGGTGGAGCGAACGCCCCCTTCCAGGAGGCGGCAATTCCCATGCTTGAGCCCTCTCTCGTCCGCAAGGAGATGGAGGCTCTTCAGCATCACTTCAGAGTTAGTTACTCCTAATCTCGTTGCATTTGAACATAAACTGACGTTATTTTTCAATTCAGGACAAGCGAGATTACGTCGTTAAGCGCCTCCGAGATATGGGATTCGTGATCAAGTATGTCCCTGACAGTACTTTCTACCTTTGGTTGAACCTCGAGGGTCTTCCTGGCCCCATCTCCGACGGTTTGAACTTCTTCCAGGCTTGCTTGGAGGAGAAGGTTATCGTCGTCCCTGGTATCTTCTTCGACTTGAATCCCTCTCGTCGCCGAGACTTGTTCGATAGTCCTTGCCATCACTGTAAGTTAACCCTTTCTAAGCGCATAGGTTTTGACATGTTACCTTTTCCGTTCACTAGTTTCTGACAATTTATAACAGTCGTCCGCTTTTCCTATGGTCCCAAGATGGAAGTTCTGCGAATGGGTTGCGATGGTATCGAACGCGTTGTTAACAAGTAAGTTTATTTGCCTATACATGCGTGAGACATAGAAGATTAACCACTCCATAGGTTCAAGAAGTCTTCCGTCTAGATTAGACATTGCCTGTTGGCTGTTGGCAGCAATGAGTCTCGAACACCGACACAATCCTCCTCTCTTTTGCAAATATGACGATTGCATCTCGTCTAAGACCTTTTCTAGATAGAAGGTAGAAAAAGAATTTCAAGGACTTCAGTTTAAGGTCCTTTAGATGCTTGATGAATAAAACGCCTTTCCAATTTCTGTCACCTGAATTCTGCTGCCGCTCTATTTCGTTGCCATGTCGTATTTCGTAGCTTAAATCTCGAATTGATGGGATGAGTTTGAGTGATGACATAGTACATCCATACACACTTCGTGTGGGTGTCTAATTAACTGGATATAGGATGAACTGCTTCAAATATCAAGAATAATATAATAAAGCCTCGGCATCGGCGCTGTCCTCGAAGTAAGGAGTAGTGGTACATATTAATTGTTTTTATCTAGGCCAGCAAATAGAGCTGCAAAAATTGAATTACCCATCCACCAAGGTGATTCGCGTTAATCAGAAATCGTATCCTTTACGAACGAGTAAAACCTGGGGGGTAGTGCCGTTTCATTCTGCAGGACGGCTATCTGCATAGGCTATGGTGTATGTGGTCTGATAAACCTGCCTCCTCGTATTCCCTTCATGCACCCATTGCCAAATTCAGTAGAAAAGGAACCCGAACCGTAACATGAACAATGGAACGAAACCCTAATGAAAACCAGACCGCCCACCCGACTGCGAACTTTAAAAGGACCACATTCATGCGACTCGTTCACTATTGAATGGTTAGCAATGGGAAAACTAGTATTATATATCACGGAAGCACGTACTAGAATCTCATCTTCCATAGGGGCATCGCCGTTAGTAGCAGCGGGCGCACTGCCGTTAGCGTTCTCGTTCTGGTTGCCAGCTTCGAAGTAGTCAGCCATCTCCGAGTCCAATTCTTCAGCCGTCTTCTTAGCCGGGCGACTGCTGCGAGGCCCACCACGTCGCTTTCGGCCACGAGCACCGGAACCTGCCGCCTTTCCTGCCGCTTCCTTCTTCTTGTCGTTGGCTGCAGACTTGGGCTGAGCCTTGGGCTGCGTGATACGTTCGGTAAGAGTCTTGGTTGGGGGTGAGATCTCAGCTGCCTTAGCCGCGCTGACGACAATCTCGATCTTTCTTGATGTTAGTTCAAAATGTAAAGCCGTTGGAAATGGTGTGGAATTACCTTGATAGGACGGTTATCGACCAGAAGGCCGTTCAAGGCATTGAATGCCTTACTAGCACCGTCAAGCTTAGAGAAGGTGACGGTAGCAATTCCACGGCTGACGCTATTCGGTCCGTAGGAAAGCTCCACACGCTTGATTGGGCCAACTGAGGTTGCGAAGTACTCCTATGGAGGGCACGTATGTTAGTCTCCTGAAATCCATTCGAAGTGCGTAGAACGCGGTAAGCAATATCGACCATCGAATAATCCTGGCAAGTAGAGAATCGTCTACGGTATGTATCCGAAGTTATGTCAGCATCAACGAGCACGCAGTGAGCGTTAGTAGCCAGCACCGAGTCCAACAGAGCCTCTAGAACGAACCCCCCGAAAGCCAAACAATCCCCAGCATAACTCATCACAACTTATCGTAGCAAGGCTAGATTTACTCGGGATGATGAACCACCACATCGTTCCACGAGATAATCCTCAGGTCATCGTTGACATAGGATGCCACTAACTCCAACTAACAAGGTCAGATGGCTTGCTTGAATTAGTCCACTGCAGGCCCAATCACCAACGCCCAAGTCGGTGTCGATAGAATAGAAACCCTCCTCAGGGTTGCTGTATGTTGTTGCGCTGCTGCTCACTGCCATGCTCGCTGGATTGCAATTATCCTACACAGGAAGTTCCGGTAAGAATAGCAATCCCACAGATTGAGATAACAAGCTCGTGAAGATATGCTTTAGTCCATTTGAGTGCGCGAATTGCAGCCAAGTAGTGGAGGGTTGCCAAGCCTGCCAAAGGACGTACAATATTGCTTCGCGACTCGGACGGCTTCGACTCCCGACACTGTACTCGCATGAAGCGCGGGTATCGCTAAGGGAGGAGCACAAGCAATCTGGTAGCCTCAAGCAAACCAGTATGAGCCATCTCTAAGTAAGAGGATATAGATAATTATGTCGATCGTTCTACAATAGGAGCGTACGATTCAAGGAAGATGTCGACGAAATTCCGCGGGCGAAAGCCTCAGGAAACATACCTTAATTTGGCCTTCGTTAACATCCTTGGGCTAAAAACTGGTTAGCAAAATCGGAAATATAAATGTAGACAATAAACAACTCACCAGGTTGCTAACCACCACCTTGCTCTCGCCGTTACCACCGGCTGCCTTAGCGGTGTTCTGCTTCGCCGCAGCAGCACGAGTTAGCTTGGGTGTCTTCTGAACACCGCCAATAGGTGCTGCCTTAGCGGCACGTCCGATAGATCGGCGTTGCGGTCTGCCACCACGGCCACCGCCGCCGGTGCGACGTTGGGTTGAGACGATCTCGTCAAGAGACTGGTCGAGCTTTCCAGACATGGCGATTGTGATTGGTTGTAGTTGATTCTGGTTTAAATGAATTTTGTTTGAGATGGGGAGGGATAGCACGATCAATAGGCGTGGTAAGTGATCAGGCTATGTTCGGCCCAACGGGTGGTGTATTGAATGGGCGTGAGCGCAGAAGCGTGCGAGCAGAGAGGGATATCTTGTAGCGGCAAAAATCCAACCTTAATAGTTCCACGATGCTTGAGGTTGTAATTAGAAGTACGCGCGACGTAAGATAGGTAGAGAGGGTGGCGGAATGTTTGGGTGCAGTGGTAAACCGTAGAAAAGCTGGTAGAATGTTGTCCAAACTGGCAGGTTGGCAAGTTGGCAGGCAGTTATGAATATGGGCTAATACGGCTGACGAAGTTGGATGCAGCCGAGAGAGAATAAAAAGTTTAAGATTAAAAAGAACTTTAACGTGGTTGTCTCCTTTGCGATGAAGCGTTGGTAAAGGAAGAAGACTGGTATGTGAATGTCTAGATAAAGTTGAAGAGAGAGAAGATGATTGAAGTTGAGTCGTGTTTGAAAGAAAATCAAATAAGAAAGCGCGCGAGGGAGGGAGTACCGTTGGAAAACAATGAGTCGCCCGGTTAGCCACTAAAACTCTATCGAGTGGGTCATATTGTTGTCTCCACCTTACGTGGCGCGAAATTGCTTAATTTGTATTAGACTCACAGTAGACAATAGACTCACCTGCTGCACCGCCGCGCAGAGTCGTGCCTAAACCAATTTTGTTAATTTTACTATAGGTACATAGGTACATACCTCATTTATCTTTTGGCAGTGTCTTCACACCTTCATACATATTAATTATTGAACTACGCCGCACTCAACCCCGATTCACGGATTGTTGCGCTTGACTAGGTAGGCATCTACTGCATATCTACTAGGTACTTAGTAAGTAGAGTTCGATACCTACCTAGGTATATATACACTGATATACTTATGGGTGGTTCACACATGTGGCAATAATTCATGTTAATAATAGATCGACTTTGCTAAGTTCGATTTTTGAATAACCACGGGGATATACACGCAATCCATTGGTACAGGTACAGGAGGTCCTCCGCATTGGTCTGCCTGCTGAATCCCCCAAATCATGAATGCTAAGTCCAGACCGATCAAATAGGTTGTCTTCGATTTTGATCAGGAGCATTATCATGTAATAGTCGAGTCCCAAATAATCCGGATATTTGGAATGTATCTGAGTAGCCTCCCAAGTCTTTCATAGGTCCACTATCAAGACAGCTTTCCTCATCTTTTGTACTGCCAAGTCCAGGAAATATCCATAATTGCTTAAATCGGTTCGTCATTGTCCTCACTTCAATGCGCTGGGAGATTTTGCGCCTTTCTCAGTAGTCGGCACTTCGTCCTCGCCTGAATTGACTTCGAAGAAATGGTAGACAACAATGAGAACCACGGCAACCGAGCCAAGGAAGATGGCGAGGGTGTAGAGGTCGTCGTCGGAAATCATGGTGAATAGCGCGCTTCGGAATGGTCTACTTGATGTTTCGGAGAGTGAATCTAGCATAGGATGTTAATTATTTGCTATTGCTAACTTTAAAGAAGGCATGAAACATACTCTGTACTTTAGAAGTTTGCGACGAATTGCTTCGTTACTAGTATTTCACGAAGAAAACGGAAACAGGTGCCGAAGTGTGATAGCGCGCCGACGGATATGTGATATTGCTTTATGGTGTGCGGTGGCGTATGATGTGTGATGTGGGTGAATTTATTTACAATTTTGTCCTCATGTCGGATAATTGAGGCCAGCTTGGAGCTTCTCAATTGCAGCTTCGCGGTTACGTACGGAGGGACAACGTAAGTCAGTACGACGGTACATGTCCTTAGCGTAGTGGGTACTCAGTACCTGGATATGTGGATATGTATGTGGATATTGTGTGCTTGGCAAGTGAATGTGGCTTGGTTCCTCCAGTTTCTTGAAAGTGCCACATCTTTGATCATGTGACAAGCCTCAAAATCTGCACATTCCATTGGTCCCAAGGTTTTTCCCCGCTAGTCTTACAGCCCACCAACCCACTAATACATACTGTATCATTCACTGAAGTTCGATTACGATTGCCTTCTTCTACCAATTTATTACTAGAAACGCCTCGCTATAACCTAGAGCAGCGGCTTAAGTCTCCTTTCCGATCTTCCAGCTAAACCTAGTCTCTAGCGACATCCTATATTCCCATAATTCGAAATATCCTCACCCGTTACCGAGTTCACAAACCTTCGGGTTACTGCCGGTCAGTATGCCTCCAAAGAAGAAAGAAGATGTCAAAGGCAAGAAGCCTTCCGCTGCCAAAGTTGCCGAAGACAAGACGTTTGGTATGAAAAACAAAAAAGGTTCGGTAGCCCAAAAGCATATCAAGCAGATTCAAGCGACAGCCAAAGCCGGAGGTAGCGCGGAAGAGAAGAAGAAGCAAGCAGAGAAGGATGCCCGTGCTCGAGAGAAGAAGGCTGCCGAGGACGCCAAGCGGGAGACCGAAGCGCTGCTCAACAAACCAGCCCAGATACAAAAAGTTCCTTTTGGCGTCGATCCCAAGACCGTTGTATGTATATTCTTCAAGAAGGGCAATTGCGAAAAGGGGAAGAAGTGCAAGTTCGCACACGATCTCTCCGTCGAACGAAAGACCGAAAAGAAGAATCTATACACCGATGCTCGGGCAGATGAAGAGGAAAAGAAAAAGCAGGAGACTTCTGCAGACTGGGACGAAGAGAAGTTACGCAAGGTGGTTCTTTCTAAGAAGGGTAACCAAGTGACCACCACCGACAAGGTTTGCAAATTCTTCATCGAGGCAATCGAAGACGGGAAATACGGTTGGTTCTGGACATGTCCCAATGATGGCAACAAGTGCAAATACAAGCACGCACTTCCACCAGGGTAAGTTATCCCTACAGTGTTACCCCCCAAATGTATAATGTGATCCATCTAACTTGTCAATTCAGTTTCGTACTCAAAACTAAAGAACAGCGCGCGGCTGAGAAAGCTCTCATGGACAAGTCTCCGCTCAAGACTTTGACTCTTGAGGATTTCTTAGAATCAGAGAGGCACAAACTAACAGGAACGCTTACTCCCGTCACTCCGGAAACTTTCGCTAAATGGAAGAAGGAACGGTTAAACAAGAAGGCCGCTGAGGAACAAGCTCGGCAAGCTAAGGAGTCGACTGGTCGTGCTCTATTTGAAAGTGGTAACTGGAGATATGGAGAAGACTCTGAAGAAGAAGAGGATGACGAGGATGACGGCACTTGGAATCTGGAGAAGCTAAGGCAAGAGACACAAGCAATCCGAGACAAGAAGGAAGCGGACCGATTAGCTGCGGCTGCCGGTTACTCTGCCGATTCACAACAACCTCCGGATACCGAGAATAGTGCTCCCGTGGCTGCTGGCGCTTGAAATCCTTGCCCCTAATATCATGCGGCAATGGAGCGAAAAAGAGAATTCTGGGTAAACCAGTAGAGTTTCATCGTAAAGATGGATGCTCAAAATAAGCGACGCGTCAAGGACAACGATGCCAACAGCTTAATGATGCTGCTGCGTTTTGGCTAGAGCAAATCCGTATAAGGGTTGAGCTACTATACTAGTCTTCTGGACCATGCGAGACAACATGATCCCGCCATGAATTTGACGGGCTTAGTCTACCGGCTTAGGTTTCTAAAGATTGTACTAATCGAAAACAAATTCGAGATATACTCATCACTCATTCTTTCAGATGTTACCCCTTCGTCAATCGCACCAAGGCTAATACGACGTATTAATATCACCCAATTTATTGAAGTGAGATACCGTAAGATTGAGTCTTTTAACTCTACAAGGAAGGACGAAGCTTCGGATAAACCCAGCAATCTGTTCCTGGCCATCAGGCGTGCCTTGTTCATTGCTAAGCTGTACAAAATGGCTTAAATCATTGCAATTTGTAAACATGATTGTCAATATTTGAAAACTCCCGAGTTGTTTCGAAAGGATCCAATTTTCCCCCTGTTCTTCTATCACCACTTCTCAACATATGGTCTCATATCAACTTCTTGAGTAAACGCAGACCGGTGCTGAGTGTGTAAATTCCAGTAGCTTTCGGCAATCTAAATCTCTAGTTAGAATTATATGAAAGCATTTGAGTCTTTGGATACTGACTGCGTCAGCTTTTAGCTTGCCATCTTCGGCGCCATTGTTGACATTATACTGGCTCGTCCGTGGAATATCGATGACTCCGTCGATGATGGCATGGGCTACATGTACTCCTTTGGGACCAAACTCCCTTGCTAGAGACTGACCGAGGGCTCGTCTAGCAAACATGCTTGCTGCCATCGTGGAAAAGAGATAAGAGCCCCTGACGGAAGCCGTAGCACCCGTAATGAGCAGTGTGGGCGGATGCTCCGAGTCGGGAACAGATTCTAGAAGTAGTGGCAAGGTCTTCTGAGCAAAGTTAAAGAGGCCTCGCCTATCGAGATGTTTAGTCTATGAAGGAAGCGCATTCAATACCAGATAACATACGCATTACCGCCAACAGCGACGTCGAAATCTTCGACGCTTAATTCGAGAAATGGCTTTCGTTGGAAGCCAGCGCCGACGTTGTAGATTGCGGCGGCAAGCTTTGAGCCAGGTAGTTCCTTGGAGATCTTCTCGAAGGCTGCGTCCAACGACTTGACGTCCGAGGTATCCGCGCTGATGCCAATGGCCTTACCACCGGAGTTGTTGATCTCTGCAACGGTGTCCTGGTACGACTCGGGCTTGCGAGTTAAGAGCACCACAGGGTACGATTTAGCGAACCGAATAGCGCAGGCTCTGCCAGTGCCAGGACCAGCACCCGCGACGACGGCGAAGAATTTAGAGGACATTGTACTGAATTGGTTTACGAAAGATGTAGATACTTTTGGAAACACTAGATAGAAGTTTAGACTAGCTGAATTCCCCTCGGAGGAAATTCTCTTTGTCAATTAGACGGGCTATCGAGGCTCACTTATAAGAGAGAGTTGAGACCCAACTATACCTAGATGGCAGTTATAAAAGCTTCCTAGGAGGGGATATATATCGCGACAGTGATTAATAATTCTATACTCAAATCGAGGAATTGGAGCTCTGATGACAAATTCTAGCAGATGTCGCAATCCTTTATTGATCAAATAGCATGGAGATGTCTTGCTTCTTCAAGAGTGGTGACGCAGCATCAGTAATTCAGCGCTTAAATGTACCTAATGCACTGTAACTACTGATTGCATGGTAGCTGGAGGTACCTAGGAGCTATGGCCACAAAGCCCGTGAGGCACCTAGCGACCGTTAATTGTTACTGAGTACTCGGGCAGTCTCCATTTAAAATCCTAAACAGGAAAACGTATAATACTGCTGCTCTATTTTCTATCCGGAACACTCCGTTTTTGCTTCATCCCATCCATGTACTCTAATTCGATCTGACCCAAGGACGCGTCTGAATGAATCGCCCTCTCATCTGAGTCCTTGGTCTTATTACATATTGTATTCTTAAGAAGAATACACTAAAGAATTTGCAGAAATACTGTAAGTTTTTATTGTCAAGCATTCTATTCGTGTTAAACTAAACAATAAGCAATAGAGATATTTACATTTATGATACGGTGATAAGGGAAACCTGGAACCGCGATGGTTGGTAACAACATGATAAAAGAGGAGGAGCTTGAGGCAGTGGCTACTCACAAAACTAACGCTTTCACTGCTGCTAATGCTTCTGGTTCTTCTTACAATCTCGAAGAAGCTGAAGAAAATGCTGTTCCCTCTTCTATCATTTCAGACATCTCTCAACCACGCCTTAATGGCGGCTCTAGGACATCCGTATCACAGCTGTCGCCTCAACATCAACGAACCTTGACTACAGAGTCGAAAGTGCAAGGTTCCTCCGCGACAACGCAATTATCCCCGTCACAACACACAATATTAGCTGTGCACATCAGATCTACTTCATCGCCTTCACCATCCCAACCTCGGAGAGGCAGGCCACCCAAAGATAAAAGTCGGTTAGGATCAGAATCAACAACCCCCGGAAGAACAATATCTAGCCCTCTCCCTTCCACGCAGAATGAGATCGGGGGAGCCAGTCCCCAGCCTAAGAAGAGAGGTAGGCCAAGGGGCTGGAGACCCGGAATGGCCTACGTGGATGTCAAGGAAGGTGGCGGAGAGAGTGCAAAACCCGCCGACTCAAAGCCCAGAGAAGCCAAGCGGCGCGGGAGACCTCCACGCACTCTTCTACCATCGGCTACCGTAGGTAGGGAGCGGTACCTGCGGGCTAATGCTCGATATTTACCCTTCCTGTGCGAGTGGCGATGGTCCCCGGGCAGGTCATGTCCGGCAGAATTACAAAATATGAAAACGCTACGTAAACATGTCGATATCGTTCACGGAGATGAGGAGCCGTTGATTTGCCGATGGGGAAGATGCGGAGCAAGGAAGAACCCCATTCGGTTCTCGGAGCAGGCGAAACTCGATGAGCATCTGGAGAAAGCACACTTTAGGTCGTTTGTGTGGCACATGGGGGAAGGTTACCAAAATGATGGCATCTCGCTATTAAAGCGCAACTCTGATGGACTTCCGAAATACCTCTTCGATAAGGATGGCGAACAGGTTACACCGTCAGTCACAGAGCAGCAATTCGAAGACGACCAGCAATACAAGGAAAGGAAGCGGAAACTGAAGCAGCTCCTTATCCTACAAGACGAAAATGCTCCTTTCGAAGAGGAATACACAAAGCAGACGCTGGGAATTGCCTGAATCACAACAATCAAAGTGGCCAAGCCTTTGTATACCTCGAGAGATTCGACTCGGCCTTATTGACTTACTCCGTGCCGAGCCGCGGTCTCATTAGATTTAACGGATTACCGTTGACTTTGTTGGTTAGGTCTCAGAGTATGACCATCAAAGGATAAGTCGCGTGGATACATACCTCCTACTCTTCTTAATACACACCTATCTATCAAGTCTAATCTGCCATGTTTTGTTGAAGATGTGTTTAGGAATGAATGTTTCCCAAAGGAATACCTTAACATATGACTAGCAATTTCTCTTGGTTTGAGATGCTCCTATTGCCATTGTAAACTTCTGAAGTCTTTCAAACTTTACTAGGCAACCGTTTGTCAAGCAAGTTGTCTGCAAGCTGCCATGCTACATGGAAGCTTCCAAAACAACGGTGGTAGATGTGTGTAGATGTGTGTGCCGCATTGATTTTTATTAGAAATGCAATGCGGTACAAAGCTACTTTATGTACCTACTCAAGTATTCCAGTCGAACGCGTGGAGTACCGGAGGCTGACCAATCAATCAAGACTCCGGCCCCTCTCAACCTCCCTAATGTCTCCTCACTGGGCTCCTAATAACGGACATCCAGCCCTTAGGATTTGACAGTTTCACCTTATGACGTAACAAACATAACCGGCATTGATTCGGCAAGGTAGCATTGATGGACCCCGTTTATTCTACCTGGATAGTTTACCTAGGTATTTGAGTTGATCATGAATCCATGAATGTCATCAAACGGCAGACAACCTTAACGATCCATATCTTGCTATGATTCTAATATAGGATGCGATAGATTTATTATTTATATGGCAAATTGAATTTCGTCGATTATCGATAATTGGCTAGGTAAATATGGAGGCATGTAGGTACCTAACTATAAATACTTATGTACCTAGTACAAGGCATGTAAATACGGGAATAGGGAATAGGGAATAGCCCTGGAGTGAATAACTGTGGCATTGCACCTGGAAAGAGCCCTGGAGGCCCTTAAACACCTTCCATGCACAACCTACATGTACCTAGTACCTATCGATGTAGTAGGCTACCCATTTGAGGCAAGTAAGAACTAAGGTAATTCTTAAGCCCGAACTTTGAAGTCTCTCTAATCATAATCATTCAAACCCATCCAAAGGGAAATCGCATCCCTTCAACTTCAAATATTCGTCACTCCTAAATTCGATTTTCTTCTATTTAATCTAAAGTTCCCTAAGTTTCCTTTATTCCCATTCCGCCTGTCAACCCCCTTACCTGGGACTTACCTTGGTGCTGGGCATTTTGCTTGGACGGATTAATTCCTGAATCACCCATGAACAGAGCTCAACCAATGTTCATGCGGACCGATCGGTCTAGCTAGGAGCGTCTAGACTTGTCGCGTACGACGCCAGGCTCGTGCTTTATTAGCGCATCCGCAACAATCGGAAAACACACTTGTTAGACCCTGGGAGCCTGGGAACTTGCGGAACTTGATTGCCTGCTTCTGCGATACTATCGTCCAATACATTTATTCCTTTACTCTTTCATTCGTTCATTCTTGATTCATTCATACATATAGTACATACACACATACACATCCGAGGGAAAGAAGAAAAAAAAATAGACTCTTCGGCAAGCTTTCTTCGTATTACTGCAACGAACGGACCAAGTGGGAAGGTTTGAAGAAAAGACTGGCTCGGAGTATTGGTACATTTACGATCTAAGAGACCCCATGTTCCCGAGCTTGATGAGACACGCAGTAGTGTCTACTGGACCTTGATTAGCAAGCAGCCAAACCCAGACTGCAAGACTGCCAGACCAAATCAGAGGGAACTGGACGCAACGTATCCCAAAGTGGGACTAAGTCCACTGAAAATCACCCAGGCCCGGCCCCTTTTGCCCCTCGCTTCCAGTGACCGAAGGCCATACCAAGTGAGCATAGTGCGATTAGTTTGCCCTGCCCCCCAAAACCACCCCAGCACCAGTCCCAGTTGGGCAGATCCAGCCGCCATACGATAGGTAGAAGCTGGGTTGCTGCCGCCGCGCTACCGCCGACATGGGGTCCGACGAGTCAATTGAACACCATTCCAACCTCAATCATCCATCCCCAAATACTAACAATCCTCCCTCACCAACAACTTCCGTTACAACATCCGTCAACCGACGAGGCCCTCATTTCAGAATCAGAAAGCGGTTTACATCATGGCATCATCCGAATGTTGACCTAAGGGATCCTAACCTAGGCGACAACACCAATAACGCTACTAATACCACCGACAACATGCCTATCAAGTCACCCACCTCCGCCGGCAACAATAGCCACAACAGTCATTTCAACCAAAAAATAAAGAATTTCTTCCGAATAAACACCTCAAACACCAATGGAGATAAGGAGAAGAGTCTCGATCATGCTTTAAAATCAGAAGGCAAAGTTAGCTTTCGTCAGTCCAGGAAATTTTTTACCAATGTCGGTAGGATTAGGTCGACTACCACCGCGAGTGAGGGAAATCCCCTGGACGACGCTCTTAGCCCCACCGCCAATGCGAATCCATATTTCGCCCATCAGGGCCAGCCCGGACTCCGACATCATAACGAAGGGTCCGTACCGCCGAGTCCTCCTGACACTCCCAGCCTGAAGATACACGGCCCCGATGGCGCAAAGGAACAAGCCACAAATGCTACAAAAGAAGAGTTGGCAAGGAAACTACGGAGAGTTGCGAGTGCACCTAATGCTCAAGGTCTCTTCAATCAAGGAAAAGGTAGCGGAGAAAGGCCGGCCACTGCAGAGCTTGGAAAGGAACCTTTAATCCAGGGAACAAATGCTGCCTCATTAGGGTTTATCGACGCCAAAGCGGCTCTCGCTGAAGCCGGAACGCTTGCCGTACCTGAGAATGATGGTCTTGGTGCACTTCCTCCGCCGCCAAACCCCAATTCCCTCGCGTTTCGTAGGACATACAGCTCCAACTCAATTAAAGTCCGCACCGTAGAGGTCAGCCCCGCCAGCTTTGACAAGATTAAACTCATCGGAAAGGGAGATGTTGGTAAGGTTTACCTCGTAAGGGAGAAGAAGAGCTCCAGACTCTATGCTATGAAAGGTAGGTGTCTTATCCAAATATTTACAGGTTTGTACTTACACAAACAGTTCTGAGCAAGAAGGAGATGATAAAACGCAACAAGATCAAGAGAGCATTGGCCGAGCAGGAAATCTTGGCGACGAGCAACCACCCTTTTATCGTGACCCTATACCACTCCTTCCAATCCGAAGATCATCTCTATCTCTGTATGGAATACTGTAGCGGTGGGGAATTTTTCAGAGCATTACAGACTCGCCCCGGCAAATGTATACCCGAAGATGACGCTCGCTTTTACGCCGCCGAGGTGACGGCGGCTCTAGAATACCTTCATTTGATGGGCTTTATTTACCGGGACCTAAAGCCAGAAAGTATGTTTATTCTCTTGTTTACCTACGAGCTGTGCTAACATGCTCTGCAGATATTCTACTTCACCAATCAGGACACATCATGCTTTCCGATTTCGACCTCTCGAAACAGTCCGATCCCGGCGGTAAACCTACGATGATTATGGGCAAGAACGGCGCCAGCACCTCGTCGCTCCCAACGATAGATACGAAATCGTGTATCGCCAATTTCAGAACGAACTCATTCGTCGGTACTGAGGAATATATCGCACCCGAGGTCATCAAAGGCAGCGGGCACACGAGTGCTGTGGATTGGTGGACACTCGGTATCTTGATATACGAAATGTTATACGGCACTACGCCTTTCAAGGGAAAGAATCGTAATGCGACTTTCGCCAACATTCTCCGAGAGGAGATACCGTTTCCGGAGCACTCCGGAGCACCTCAGATTTCGAAGTAAGTTTAAACCGAGGAGTGGTTTTCACCGTACTTTTTGCTAACCGATATTTAGTCTTTGCAAGTCATTAATACGAAAACTATTAATCAAGGATGAGACGAGGAGGTTAGGTGCGCGAGCCGGAGCTTCCGACATCAAAGGACATCCGTTCTTCCGGACAACTCAGTGGGCCCTCATTCGACATATGAAGCCACCGATAGTTCCACATGCGGGTCGTGGGGTCGACACAGTTAATTTCAGAAACGTCAAAGAGAGTGAGAGCGTCGATATTACCGGTTCAAGGCAATTGGCCTTCTCCAAAGGTGTGCCTTTGGATAGCGAATTGGCGACACCCGGTAACGAAGCCGTCGATCCGTTTGAAGAATTCAACAGTGTAACATTACATCACGATGGCGACGATTATGACAGCGACAGGTGATGGTTCGGAAGCACACCTTGACCGATACTGCGATTCCTTGCCTTACATCGACTTAGCGTCTAGCAGTAGAGCTGTTTTTTCTACCAAGCCTATGACTATCGAGTTGTGTAGTTTTGTTATCAGCATTGATTGATGGATTACCGATGAATTGTACTATGAACTTTGAAAGCAAAGAAACCAATATCAGCATCTATTTACGAGATTCCTCCACTACCTTTCATGTTGAAGATTGCGACTAGGACCGAGCACAAGAGGGAAAGGGGCGAGGGCGGCATCAGAGCATTCATATGTACGGCGTTATTCGGCACGTGGAGTTTCGGACGAGAGATCACAGAAAAGGGACCGCGGACTAGTAGTGGCTTGTATGACAAATGCAAATAAGGCTTGCTTATCGTCGATGTTGTTGTCTTAGAAGACTTGAAACGGCCCGCGCTGCTTGCCTTGTTGACATAGCATTCATTAAATAGGTAGTTAGCCGCGTTGTATGCCTTTTCGCCTTTCCATCTAGCTGCTTTTCTCTGGTGCTTCAGTGTTGGGCGTATCTTTTGATTTTCTGCCCCTTCATTTTGTTAAATTATTTCTTGCCTTTTCCCCATGTTACACTGCATCTAATGAGTTAGCCCGAAATAAGAAAGAGAAAAAAAGCAAAAGCAAATAAGCCGAGTCTACTATGTACATATCTTCAGGTAAATCGATACCAAACTTACAATTACAAATAGTTAAAAATTCAATCCCGAATCTGGGGATCGTGATGCTCATGCATCGCAGCTTGCGGCTGACACCATGCTGATCGGATGACCCTTGCCGCGGAGGGTTGTATTGGGTCATCTAACCCTGTGACCTCCTTTTCCAACACGAGGCTGGCGCCTCCGACGCAGAAGCAATATCTATCCTACA
Source organism: Annulohypoxylon moriforme (assembly GCA_022695765.1). Classification (NCBI taxonomy): domain Eukaryota; kingdom Fungi; phylum Ascomycota; class Sordariomycetes; order Xylariales; family Hypoxylaceae; genus Annulohypoxylon; species Annulohypoxylon moriforme. The sequence goes on along the minus strand of MU403127.1, from coordinate 84,909 downwards.
CTCTCGCGTTTCCTAAAGCCGGAAGCTGATCTATGTCGCTTATATTCGGCTCATTCCGAGGTAAATCTCATAAAACTAGGCCTGATTCTTTAGATATTGAACGGTAAATGGCATCCATGAACCCTGGCTACTACTTTTATTAGGACTCGCGTTAGTCTCGTATTATTTGAGGACGCCTTTCCGAATCTCACGTAGGATCGTCACCCTAGGATAATAAGAGATTTAGTTTTTATTCGCACGCAATAACACTTTCGGAGCCGCGAATTCATCGGTCATATCTAGTATCCAAGTTTGCGACGACGGTATCCAGTCATGTCGACAGCGGTGATGGCACTGTGGTTTTGAACTGGGAATAGGTATACTAGATAACTTCAGAGAGTTTTTTCTTGTTATCTCCGAAAACGCGACGTTTGATGAAGCGCGCTCTATATGGCATGGTTTAACTTCGCTTACTATGGCGCACCCGAATACTCACGAGATGGATCTGCCAAGAGCGCCTCCTGGCCGTATTAGCGGCCATTCTCTCAGCATGCCGGTCTCTTATGCACGAGACGATGCTGCGGTAGCGAAAACAGCGTCGGCAGATATTAGCTTAGAGCAGCGCGAGCTCAGCCTGCTCGGTCCGGTCTACCTAATAGAACGGGATACCGGAGGCCGGGGCTTTATCCGGAAGCGCATCAACGATGCGGAACAACTGCGCGTGACGATCGATTCGAGAACTAGGGACGACCGGCTATACGTCTTCCAAGGCTTGTCTGCGGATTACCTAAAAATTCTAAGGGATGAGCTCGATGTTGCTGCTCGTTTTCTTGAGGCGCACGCTGGTAGACGGGCTTATAGACCGTTGATGAGGCGCAGTAGAGAAACGGCGGGTATCATGGATGGGGGCTCGCTTGATAAGTCTGGTTTTGCTTGCTTCGAGTATCCGGAGCTGGTCACATCGATAAAGAGAACTGTTGCGACCGGCCATAGCCAGGCTTCCTCGGCAGATATACTAAGGACTGACGATGTCGTCAATGAGGTGCCCACATATGCTATGTCCAACGACGGGGACTACGTAATGTTCTGTCGTGCCTCATTGTGGCTAGGGGCCAAAGCAGAGGGTAAATTGCCTATATACCCTTACAATCGTCGTAGATTCAAGTACTTATCATATCCTAGTTCTACTCTTGGACCGCCCGATATGGTCGCGGCCCTCCTCCGAGTTTCGGAAAGCAGCATATCCCTCGTCGGGTCCAGTCCACAACTCCCTTATTCCCTTTGCCGGAAAGGAAAAAGGGAGTAGTGTTGGTAGCGAAACACTATATAGCGAGCATACCAACGGCGACAAGGACGATATCCCAAGCCTCGAGACCCTGGTTTACCAAAGCTTAGTGGAGGAGGCTCAAGAGCGTGAGGACAATGCGTACTTAATCGAAGACATTGCCATACACCAATGGATCGAGTTTTTCGAAGCGCTTTCCGCAGATATAACGCCCAATCCGGTTGAAATGGCCGCTCTATACAAACAGGTGCAGAAAAGCCTCGAGCGAAACCTAAGCCAGTCGCAATTCCGCGATAAGGTACCAGACAATGGCTGGAGATATTCGTCTTCTACCACGCCTACCTGGGAATCCCTTCTTTCCCGCCTAACCCGCCACCTCTCTCTCCTCAACTACCTCAACCCCCCACCTCCCACCACCATCACTACTACTACTACACAACCCGTCCCCTCCTCCCCAACCCCATCCTCCTCAGCATCCCACACGCACCCCAACCCCCGCGCCCAACTCGCCATCAACGCCCTCCCCCCGCAAACCTCCCACCGCTCCCCCACCTCCTCAGACGAGCAAAACCAACAAAGCCTCGACCGCGTCTCCTACATGGGCGGAGTCCTCCTCCCGCTCTCTATCGTGTCTAGTATCCTCTCGATGAGCGACCCGTTCGGGCCCGGCGGAAGCCAATTTTTCGTGTTCTGGGCGGTCTCTATTCCGCTTGTGTTCATCACCATATTGATAATCTACGCGGACTCGATTCGCAAGGCGGAAGTTTGGATCGAGGTCGCTAGTAACAGCAGTACGGTGGGGTCGGAGAAACATGGTGAAGAGGAGGAAGAGGGGAAACAGGAAGAAGGAATTTCGATGCCGGAATTTGATGGAGGAGCGGGGAGGAGGAGGATGCGGGTGAGAATGGGGCCGGGGATGGGGGAGTGTGAGTCTGATGATGGGTATGGGATGGATGAGTGGGATGAGGTGCCGGGGATGATGGTGGAGAGGGTGTTTAAGAATGCCGGGAAGAAGAAGTGGCGGAGGGAGCAGCTTGGTTGGATGGGCGCATGTAAGGCTGTGTTCCGGATCTATAAGCTTAAGAAGGGTAGACCACCGAACTGGCAAACGAATGTGAGGCGTGGGAACACGGTTTAAGAGCACAGATACGCACTGTAACAAGAGACAGCTGCAATATGTTCATGTAATTGACCTAAATGTATATACAGGGGGTCAGGGAGAGATATCTCCCCATCAACAATTAATTCTCAAGACTCTTAGTCTTCTGACCACAACCTTTGTTATGGTTGGTGATGCACAGTCGAAAATGGACTACAAGTTGCATGTCCGGCATAGCCTTTACGATTTCCTTACACCATTCGTGGGCGTGGTCAAATTTCTGTATGGTGTGGAGCACGGCGCCGGGTTCTATCAGAGATCTCATTTGAATGCTCGCCCGGTCTGGTGAGAGGACGAGGGCCGAAGATGGGACTTCTTCTTGCCCTTTAAGCCAAAGATCCCTTAGATCCTTGAATGACTGCTTAACGTATCTTTCATCGGGGCTTATAATGTCTTCGAGCCAGTCTGCAACCCTCCTCTATCACATCCACGTGTCAGTATCTGTTCTATTCAGTGATCCAGGAGAGAAGCCAGGTATGTAGGTGGGATTAGGGTCGAGCAAGAGGCAAACACTCAAAAATCAGGTTTCAAAGAAGGACTACTTCTTATGCAGAAAACATGAAAAGCCCGGGGTACTGACCTGGTAGAAGACTGGATCGGACTCCTCAACATATAAATTTCTCAGCTGCCGCAATTTTCCGCGATCTTGAGCATCAACTAGAAGGGTATGGCACATGTCCGTACCCCTCCCAAAAATCTCATGCACTTTGGGAGATCTACCCAGATGCATCAGTATGCTATCGTGGTAGAATTGGTACTGCGGTACGCCGGACCAGAAGCCTCGCCTACGTTTCCACTGCTCCACGAAGAACTTCCCCGAAGCCCCTGCTAACGTCGCGAGACTTATACAGACGGGACTCGCAGGAGAGCTGGCAAAGTAGAACCTCGTTACGGCAGGATTGTTGACTTGTTCCGTCGAAAGACCGTTTCGCTCTCTCGTCTGTACCGAGCTATTCTGAATGGCTGAGTCGTCGAAACACAGCGTATCGAGCGAAGGGTCGAACCAGGTCGCCAGCCGAATAACTCGACCGCTACCGCGGGGGCGACTTCCGACACATTTCCACGATCCGGTCCGGGAAGCGAATCTCCTCGCCTCTCGGCATACCGAAAGCAAGGCTGGCGGGGCTAATAATACGGCTACTAGGTCTGAACTGCGGACCCGCCATGCGTCGTGATCCAGTTCCTTGGTAACATCTGCTTCGCCGTTCTGCTTGATAGACACCGTCTCCCTCCGGATCTCGAAAACTCGATGGGGAAGGGCAAATCGCCAGATTAGAAGTCTTAGCTCGGCTGGAAGTCTTGGAAATTGTGGAAATTCGGTAGCAACCGTAGTGTCAGGTTCTACCATGGCTCCCCTCCGCACCGGTTGTACCTCTCGATGTAAAGCCAGACTGGATTTGTGTGACGAGATTTCAATATTTTAAGAACTAATAAGATAGATACTAATAGATACTGCTAGCTGAAATCTGGGTAAGGTAACTTCATGTGTAGCTGAAAAAAATGAGTCGATATGGTGGCAGGGAGTGATAGGGTAAAGAGAAGAGCACGCAATCTACTGAATCGAAATGGGATCCTAATAGCATCCTCTCGTGTAAAGAGTGTGAAGAGTGTAAAGAAAAGGCGGCGTTTGGCAGGTCATCTGAGCAACCCGGCCGAGACTCGGTAGGTCGGAAACCGAACCGACAGACTGGGCAGACGTGGCCGAGCTAGGATATTTTGAAGATCAACTTAGTGGATGATTGTCTTATTAAACCCATCAAGTCCCTCGTAATTTCGGGGCTTTAGCTATAAAGTCAACTAGGTGGCAGACATGCTGGCAAGTGGTAAAAATGGAATATGGATGTTGGATGTTAGGGTGAGATTGTTTTCTTAACAGCTTCCCTATAATCCATAAGCCAATGAGCCACTGGGCACTGAACCCTACCAAGATGGATCGTCCGACGCAAACGGACAGAGGAAAAATAAGTTACAATCCATTGTTACTTGTGTGTCCTACTATGTTTCAGCCGTCGGAGTTCGGACAAACAGACGACGAGTCGGAGATGCGGCGCATGCTCATTTCTCACATAAAAAGCAGACCGGGAAAAGAATGTTGTCGATGTAGAGAGAGGCTCGGTGAGATATCCAAATCTGGGGTTGTGAGGAAGGGTTGAGAAGGTCAGCATTGACAAGTCAGGCGCTACAGGTGGGCAGTACAAGGCCTCGGATATACGAAGTGACCTCCTAAAATCCTAAAAAGCCATTTCGGTCCTGCCATTATAAAACTGTGACATGCGATTGGTCAATGTAATCTTATCGCCGATATGCCATCATAGGTTCCTGATCCATTGCCCGGGTACGGTCTGCCTTACCTGATCCAGTTAGGTGCATGACTTTATATGTACCGTCCCGAATATTTTGTACCACGTACAAGCGTAATTCACATCACTGGCGGGGAATCGGGGATCTCAGCTTAATATCTGAATGTCGCACGAAGAAATCGACCCCTCGTGAACAACACGCGTTCTCTAAAAACACGTGCACCTTCGCTGCGTATCTTCCATAACCAAGCAAATAATCATCACGATTATCTCACGATGGACAGCCAAGCGCAAAATCCCCTATTATCTCCGCCCGAGCTCTCACCGCTGGAGCAGGAGGTCCTCGAGGAATACGAGCGGCTCGCGGAGAACATGAAGAAGGTAGGCCGTGCGTCATCTTTCCTTTTTTCCTTGTATGCGATCTGATATGGCCGCGATAATGGTCATGCGTCAGCTTATATCACAAATACACATACGCAACATGCCGCCGCAATCTCCTTCCCCGTCATGTTTTCCCTTTCACCTTTTTAGGATTAGAGATACGAAAACCCGAACTAGGCTGACTTAAAACTGTTTATAGCTCGCCGGCGTTCTCGACACTATGGCCGGACAGCCGACCACCGAGATTCTCGACGGTCTACGTGAACTCGAGCGGAAGACGAGCTTGGTATTCACGCTACTCAAGGCTAGTGTCTACAGCATTGTGCTGCAGCAGGAAATCGGTTGGGGTGAACAAGCTAGGGATTGAGCAAGCGTCGAATGACAGCAGAGGCAAGACGAAATATGCGCTACATACTTTCAGTCTTTTGATTGGTGGCATCGTAGCTACGGTATCATGTTGCCGTATCATAGGAAGCACGTCGCATGGAGGCTTCAGGGGTTTCCGAATATGGTAGGAGACGCTGCGAGAAGAGGCGTTACCTCACTTAAGCCTACGGTAATGGGATTAGACCGACCTACGACACTTACGCCATCGGAAAATATGCGCCTAAAATAGATGAACGCTCGACCGAGGCGGGCGAGGTTGCGTAGCGCATCACACAAGATACCCGAATCAATAAACCATATGCACGCAATACACGCAGGCGATATCGTAGCGCTTTGATTGCTCTCGAGCTAGCTTATTTAACTTCATTTATATGTAGGCTTTTCGCCTGCATAGTATTTATACACATAAATTGGACGGTAAGTTGGTATATTAATATACCCTTCCGCTGTAGTACACCCTCCGCAAGTCCACCAACTTCTTTCCCCTACCGAGGGCAAGCTCGTTGGGATCCTTCTGGCTCAGCAGAGCCTCTACGCAGGCCTTAACAGAGTTCATGGGGTTTCTCGACCGCGGCATCCTCGCCGCTATGTCCTTGAGGCCCACGGCGCGGAAGATCTCGAAGAGACGGTGGGAGGCGCGTAGACCGAATCCTACGGAATGGATGTATTAGCAAGTGTGTTGATAACAGGTAGCGGACATGGCATGGGATGTATTGTGACTTACCAGGTGGGCGGGCGTCGATGTGAACGATGGTCGCACCGACTTTCCCCTTCACCGAGCCGTAAATCGTCCTGCTCTCATACATAGGTATCGGCTGCAAGTTTTGGATGGCCAGAAGCTTGGCTTTCTGCTTCGCGACTTCGGGTTCGACAGATTTAGCCTCACCGATACCCAGCCGGCCGTTTCCATTGCCAGAGATGGCCAACATCCATGTGCTACGGATCTTTCCTAGACGGGTCTGGTTGTGGACATAGCGGGTGACGAGGATCTTAGTGTTGAGTTCTAGGATATCTTTCACTCTCAGGCCTGTCCGCCGTTTTACTTGCTGGTATATACCTTGGTCGTCCTTGCCCTCATCCTCGGGGTCAATCGGTGGCTTATATAAACCTGCTACGCCGGCCAGCTTTTTCCCCAAGGCCGGCGCAACAGCCGAGTTTGTGGGTCCGTTGGTGTTCACCATGGTTTCCGGCTCGAAGAAGTATTTCGCTTCCTCTAACGGGAAATCGATGCGCTGCTCTAGTATCTTCTGTATTTCATCGTTTGGCATGTTCGAGAAGTCGACGTCTTTAGGAATCATGGCCTCGAGGCGCCTCTCTAGATCAAGAGTGTGCTCCTCGTCTGTCATAAACCGAGCATTTGGATTCGGGGGAGGGAGAGTTTTAGGACGTTTATCGATGATGGGGTAGATCTTGCTGAAATCGTCTATGTATGGCAGTTTATAGGGGTCTCTTCTTAATCGACCTTGTATCGTCAAGTCCTTCGGGTCGATAGCCGCTTCACCGGCCTCTAGGGCTGCCATCTGCTCGGGTGTATATCTCTTCTTTAAGACGTCTATCTCTTCAGGGGTATAGCCAGGAAACGCCTTTTTGCCGTATTCTTCGATCTTTTCCGGTGATATGAGACCCATTTCCTCAGCTCGTATGCTTTTGAACCGGGGTTTCCGCCTTGAGGCAAGCTGCGCCGAGCTGTGGAAGGAGTGACATTGCGATGCTGCTGCTGACGGTTTGGTCGCGGCGGCGAGCCGCCTGGAGAGCAGACACCGTGCTGGTCGTGCTAGGCTCATCGCATCCCTAGCCTCTGAATGTTCGCCCGATTATGGCTGCAATGGCGTAGGGGAGTTATAATGTTGCGGGGAGGTATTAACCTTCAATTGGTACATATCAAGTATATGGAAATTATTTTCTAGAATATTGCTACTTTGTTCGGATTAACGATCTACCGATAAACCCCACTTATGGTATCTGGTTGCACAGATTTAGCGCCTTCTTTTGATTGGCTTATCTTTCAATAGTTCTTTAGCAAGGATGGCAGGGGGCAGCTACCTAGGAAGTACTCCATCGATCAAGCTTCAGAGAATTCTATTCATGACGGGTCCAACCTGAAAGTCGACCCAGTAGCGGTCTCGAGTGCTTCGTCCAAGGCTGAGGTACGCTGTACCAGATATGTATGAGAAGTTCATGCGGCGCCATTGCCAGAATGAAACTCCTTCACGAATCGCACTCTGGATCTTTTCAGAGTGGGACCTGAGCGCGACCCTTTCCTCATATCTGATTGGCTATTTCCAATCAGTCGATTCTTGCCGCAGGTCTGAAACACATGAGTTTCGCAGGGATCGTCACCATTGTCAGTCAGTCGAGACCACAAGCAACAGGTGGGCGCTTGTCTCATAACTGCGCAAAACCAAAACGCTTTGTAGGATTGCTTACGTTTCTCTTCCTCCTTCAACTTATTCTAATTCTAGACTCCTTTACCCAACCCAGTTGGTTGTTCGTTTTCTCTTCTATCCTAATTCCGAAGAAAAAGAAAAGTGAAGCCATCATCACTTTTTTCCTCTCCTTTTTCTTCATTTTCAGTGTGACTGGTGCACCATAATTCTCTTGCAAGCGCTTAATTCCTGTCGTTCGATCATTCGCTGCCATTCATCCAATCGAAAACCCTCCGCCTTGAAGTCGACTAATTAAAACTCACTCCCTTCGCAAAATCTCGAGATTCGTTACAACGCAAGGCACACTTCAAAATGTCGGGCCAGTTCGGATTCATGTCCAAGATTGGCGCCACAGACGCAGCCGTTGCTACCTTGAACGACCAGCCGTTTATATTTACTATTCTCGTCGTCATTCTCGTCGTACTCATCCTTCAGTCCGTATTTATCTGGTACATACACTACGCGACCATGAAGCCTGAGCAAAAGAAGAAGAAGGAACCCAAGGACAAGAAACCAGCAGGGAAGCCTCCAGCTGCACGATAAAGATAGTATTCGAAAGACAAATTACGATCAAGGACGAGTCACGGATATCGTTGAAACTCAGCAATTACGCTTACCACGACACACCCCGACCAATTGCCTACGAAATACTTAGGATAAATGCGATATGCCAAGATGCGATAACACCAAGAGGGCATAGAGACCCTCTATAAAACAAGGCATCTCAAGTTTCATCGTCTGGGTGTCTAGATTTCCGGTGTACAACGAAAAGGAGAGGCGGGTTTAGATTCAGAATGGTGGTATTTAGAAGTGCTTTGATGACAGCAGGCCGCGTCTAGCACCTTAATTATTGTGTATTTACTGGTTACATTTCTGTCAATATTCATACATCTGTGGAGCCTGATATTCCATTTCTCTGCCTAGGCAATGATCCCCATCTATTATAACATGGCTTGGCCGTGCGATATATTGATTATCATCTCTGGGTATACTTTCTAATCTAAATCAAAACTCGTTCGGAGTGCTGTGAATGGCGGCGGCATTGTATAAATAGTCGGATGTGTGTAAATCGTCGACATCGCTAATGGGTTCCGTGAATTCGTCGGAACAATACTGATAGGTAGGTGGTATGTCGAAAAATTCTCTGGAACTTGATGGGTACCGGCTTAGAGAGGAATATAGATGGTCGATATGTAATAATTGATGTTGAAGCTCTTCATGCTGAGTCTCTTCTTCTGCTGTGTGGATAGTATGGAAGTTACTACTAGCATCCTCGACTTGAAATCTCGTATATTTATGCAATGAACGGCCACTATCGGGGGATTCGTCGAAACTGATATTATCACTGCTTGTAGGGCTAGACATATCGACTGGACCGACTTCGAATTCACCGGGGCCATCCATTTCCATTGGCATAAACTCGAAGGCTTCATTGGCAAATTCGCCGCTCCACGACTTAAAATTTGAATCAGGATTCTTTCCTCGAGTCGTCGGTTTTAATGTTGTTTGCAGTAAACCCCAAAGTCTTTGCTGGATGGAATTCCGATAAACTGCTAGCCCCCCCTCCGGTTCTTTACTGTCTTCGGATTGTCCAGAATGGATGCCATCTATTAGCAACTTCGCACTCTTCTGTCTTAGAGATGACGATTGGCTCCGAGTAGACGTTGCCAGGATATTCGAGATAATAGGGAAGTTGGCCACATGTGAAGTCACCGCCTAGCCATTATCCGTTAGTTATAGCCTCAATACCAGAAAGGGGCTTATAAGACCTTAAGGTAACGAGCATTCCATATAGCAGGGGCAAGTTCGAGTAGTGAAGGCCTGTCATCGAGCTCGAATAGTCGCAAACCACGCGTGCGCTTTTTTATCCCAATAATTACATGTAAAGCCATTTGGGCAAAATAGGCTACATCATCCCAACGTTGTGGAGTCCGGCTTGTTGGAGTGTTAACCATCAAGTCGCTCCAATAGTTGCTCAACATCGCGTCTTCGTAGGAAGTATTGGGGTGACTTAGTTCTTCAGGGTGTAAGGTATTGTCAGGAGAATATGTGTCCATATCCGTACCGCGGATATCGTATCGCTCCGAGACGGCACGGGGAACCTCGGAAAGGACCGATTGATAGCGAAATAAACACTCTATCCCATTGAAGCGAGCAGTAGGTGTATGTGGGGGTGAGAGAAGTACAGACGACTTTGAAGGATGTTCGACAATAAAATAAAGATTTGGCGCGCCGTCATATAGGGGTAGATATTGTATATCCTCTTGCTTGATAGTAAGGCCAAGGGTAGCCCAGAGCTATATGATTCCATATAAGTAACAGTACTAGGAGAAGTTTGCATTGACCTACGGAACATTGGCAGATTGCGTCGGCTAGATGTTCCAGGAATCCAACATCGTTTTCGATTGATCCCATGGGTGACTGATCCCGGCATACTGATATCTGTATTCGGCAGACACCCGGAGATATGAGCCACAATTGCTTCGACTGAATCAATTGGTATATTTCTTCGGGGCGCCTAGAAGGGGGAAGGCCGGAAATTAATGCAAGAGAAGTCACGGATAAAGACGAGTTAGAGTCTCCTCTAGAAAGGTCAAAAGTCTTAAGCTCAAGCTCTATATAATTGGCCATGGTAGAGTGAAGACATTGTTCTTTAGCCATTAGGTGGTAGGTGGTAGGTATGGATGGATGGATGGATGATAAGGAGAAAACAAATATCAATCGTTAATCCTCTCAACTTAGAAGTTTCAAGAGTACCTCTGAAAGAGCTTAAGGGAAGGAACAAGTGAGGACCACCTACATATAGAAATAGCGCTCGACTTTGATACATCTGTTTTAGTGTTCCGATATTATCCGCCATGATCATGGAGCTGTATCGTAACTTCCCCTTGTAGTTTCAATGTCTGATAATACTGGATTTTTGCTCCTTATTTTTCATTTTGAGGGTCCCATTGAGATGTAAAATCGGCCCTCACAATATACACAATAGATATCGGATATAACCGAACCGTTTCTTTATATACCTTATTTATACACGGGATATGGAGCCTAGGAGTTAAGGGAGATCTAAGGGCGTTCGTTGAGTCTCCGGATTTGATATCTCGGGCGGGACCGGGCTTAGCGATTCCGCAGGGACCTTTCGTCTTGGCCTCTTCAATTCTTCCAGTGTGATGCCTTTCAGCTTGGTAATTCCGACCACTGCCGGGTCGCCTTTCCTCACAAACTCCCACTGCCCTAGGAATAGTGTTAATATAGCTGATACGGCTGTGCAATGATTTATCTTGCTTACCAGGTAATTTGTGACCCGCTAACCGGAACGCGTCCCGGACGACTTGTTCGTGGATCAATCCCCTCAGCTCTAGGACGATCTGGTTCACTGCTACTCTTGCGGCCCAGTGATCAAACGAACCCTTTCCTTTACCCATACGCATCTATCGACATAGTTTAGTTTAGGAGGCAACGCGAGGGTGGACACGGAGAGGCAAACCTCATTGCCGCTAACGAAGACGCCGATATTGCAGCATACTCTCTTGTAGAGTCGATACTTCTGACCACGTAATCTTTGCTTGATGGTATCCTCTGCCAGTTTAAGTTGTTTTGCGCTAATCCTGCGATGGTGATCGGTCATCCGTAACCCGTAATCTCCCCATACCACTGTCGTCCCTTTAACAGAACCGCCAGTGGCCACTCTTGCTCGTCCCTTCATCATCTTATCTTTACGATTTAAATTTGGCTCTAGCCAGTTACCGGCCATCGGTGCGGTGACCGAAAAGGATCGGACATTTTGACGACATTGAATCTTTTCGGATAAGGTGGGGATAGAAGGTTTTATTAATGGTCGCATATTCGGAGTGTGGGATATCCTAAGGGATCGAAATGCGCTGGCAAGACATGACGGACCGTTGGCACGCATCTTGACGGGATCAAGAGGCTCAATTGGCGAAAGCTCAGGTTGCTCTGGTCGCTCTGGTCATAACTTCGCAGCTTTAGAGATTTCCCAGATTGAAGTCAAAAAGCTCCACCGCAGCTAAATGCGGGCTGTTAGCCGTTAGTGAGGTACGTACTTCCTTCCTTGAGCGGATGTACTAGGTACATGTGTACTGCTTGTGTAGCCCCCACTTACGTACAGTTTCAGGCAGCCACACTGGAAGAACAACTAGGATAGGTAGTACCTATGTACATCGTGATTGCTAGGCACGTTGTAGGCATCAGTGGTCCGTGCTCCACTCGCGCCTTACATAATTGCCATTAAGACTGCAGGTCCCGCTCAAGGATTAGTCTAAGTTAGTCTAGGATGTTGAGCGCGTCATAATTCGCGTCAAGCATTTTGATTTCGATAGATGATCCGTTTTCCTGGCGAAACACTACCTCCTTTAGTATTAATCGACTTTTCTCTCTATTCGCAAGCACATCGTGAACTTAATTGATATGGCGGATATTCGTTCTTTCTTCGGACCTAAGGGCGGTGGCGCAGCACCTCCGAAACCAGCACCAAAGAAAGTGAAAACAGAAGAAGAATCTAGTAAGAGACGTAACAGTGTGTGCCCCTCGGCTTCTAACCATAATGACCACGCTAACGGCAACTTCAAGAAGTACGGAAGATTGTAGAGGATAGCGATGAGGCCGAGGATGTAATTGAGTAAGTAGAAATCATACGATCCAACCAGCATGTCGGCTACATGGAAACTAAACCAGCTGTCAAGGACGAAAAAGTTAGCAACCAGATCTACCCCAAGAAAGAAACCGGCGTAAGTGACATTCTTGTCCTATATCTAAATGTTGGTCCCCTACTAAACTGCCCTCTAGTGCGAATGATGAGAAGGAGAAGGTCCAGGGGACAGCAACTACAGCAAGTGAATATTTTGGCTCAAGCAAGTCAAAGAATCAACCAGCTACGAAGCCCGATACTAAGCCACAACCGAAACCCAAAGTTGAAGTACGGTCAAGTCCGAGAAACAAGAAGACTGTTATGAACGAAACTACAACAACGTCAAAAAATAATGACACCCAAGCGAAGAAGCGTTCTTCAACTAAGCCTAAACGACAAATTTCAGAAGACGAGGATGATGCTTTCATGGATGACGATGAGGACGCCGGGGACGACATTTTCGCCGCTGATGCAAGAGGTCGTAATAAAAGAAAAAACGATGATTACGCTGAAGAGGATAGCGAAGAAGATTTTCTACCGAAACCTAAGAGGATTGCTTCTCGTAGCAAAGCAACCCACCAAGACGAGAAGTCCGCTGCATCGAAGACTGCCAAAAATGGTGTAGCTTCTTCGGCCAAGAAGAGGAAGACGCCTGATGCTGCATCTAGTGAAGAGGAGGAGGAGGATGACGAGGATGATCCTTCATCTCGTAAGAAGCCAGCAGCTAAGAAACCTAGAGCTCCGAGAGCAAAGAAGACAGATGAGTCAGAACCCGCAGAAATCCAAGCTATTCTAGACGACATCCCGATGGTCAGACCACCAACGCCACCAGCCAAAGACCCAGATGCCAAATTCGATTGGAGGAAGGCAGCAGCAGGAGGAGGTAATTCTGGCCCAGCACCGAATCCTATCGCCGAAATGCCTGAAGGAGAGGAAGACTGTCTTTCTGGCCTCACCTTTGTTTTTACTGGCCAACTGACCACCATTGCTCGCGAGGAAGCCCAAGCCTTAGTAAAGCGATATGGAGGAAAAATTACCGGCGCTCCAAGTAGTAAAACTAGCTATGTGGTTCTGGGTGAAGATGCCGGACCCAGCAAGCTTGCTAAGATTCGCCAGCATGGTATAAAGACTATCAACGAAGAAGGCTTATTTCAGCTTATCCGTCGCCTACCAGCCGGTGGCGGTACCGGAAAAGGTGCTGAGAAGCTTCGAGAAAAGCGAAAGCTCGAAGAAGAAAAAGTCAAGCAGCAAGCCGCGGAAATGGAGCGGGAAGAGAAAATTCGAAAGGTAGAAGTAGAAAAGGCTCGAAAGGCTGCTGTTGCACGCGGTGCTGGCAGCGCTGCTCCGACCCCTCCGGCCCCCCTTTCTCAGCTGTGGACGGTCAAATATGCTCCAACCCAACCCAACCACATTTGTGGCAATAAGGCAGCAGTCGAGAAGATCCAGAATTGGCTAAAGAATTGGCCTAAGCATCGCAAATACAACTTCCAAAAGCGAGGCGCGGACGGTATGGGTGGTGCCCGTGCCATCATCCTCTCTGGCCCCCCTGGTATTGGTAAAACGACAGCAGCTCACCTAGCTGCTAAGCTCGAAGGGTATGACGTTTTAGAGAGCAATGCCAGCGACACTCGTAGCAAAAAGCTTGTGGAATCAGGTGTTAGCGAGGTTATGAATAATACGTCCCTGCTTGGTTTCTTCGCTGGAGATGGAAAAAAGGTCGATAAAGAAAAGAAGAATATCGTTCTTGTCATGGACGAGGTCGATGGTATGTCGGCTGGCGACCGTGGAGGCGTGGGCGCCCTTGCAAAATTCTGCAAAAAGACCGAAGTGCCCCTTATTTTGATCTGCAACGAGCGAAAATTGCCGAAAATGAAACCCTTCGATTTTGTGGCATTCGATGTCAAGTTCCAGCGACCAACAGTTGACCAGATCCGATCTCGAATGATGACGATCTGCCATCGAGAGGGGCTAAAACTATCTCCACAGGTGCTCGATGCCCTTGTTGAAGGTAGCAACCGGGATATCAGACAGATCATCAACATGTTATCCACGGTGAAGCTGGACCAGTCGTCAATGGACTTTAGCCAGAGCAAGAATATGTCAAAGGCTTGGGAGAAGTCGATTGTACTAAAGCCGTGGGATATCTGCCAAAAGATGCTCGGCGGTGGTCTCTTCTCCCAGGCCAGCAAGGCCACCCTCAATGATAAGATTGAGCTCTACTTTAACGATCATGAATTCAGCTATTTGATGATACAAGAGAACTATCTTCGAACGAAGCCAGCCGTTCTGAGTCAGAACCAATACAACAAACGCGAGCAAAACTTGAAGGCCCTAGAAATGGTTGATAGGGCAGCAGAGAGTATCAGCGATGGTGACCTAGTAGACCGGATGATCCATGGCCCACAGCAACACTGGAGTCTGATGCCCACCCACGCGATCTTCAGCACGGTCCGACCAGCTAGCTTCGTAGCTGGTCAGCTGATAGGATCGAATTTCACCTCCTGGCTTGGTAATAACAGCAAATATGGCAAACTAGGCAGATATATCCGCGAGATTCATTCGCACATGCGGCTTAGGTCTTCTGGCGACCACCATGAAATTCGACAGCAGTACCTACCAGTGCTTTGGACGCAGCTCATCCAAAGACTTGCCGACGAAGGCAAGGAATCTGTTGAAGAAGTTATTGAACTTATGGATAGCTACTTTCTCACTAGAGACGACTTCGATTCTATCAAAGAATTAGGCGTCGGCCCGCAAGACGAAGAGCGTATTTCCATCGACACCCAGACCAAAGCTACCTTTACCAGATTGTAAGTAAAATTGTATTAGAAACTAGACAATTTTTAGACTAACATGTATAGGTACAACTCAATGTCCCATCCGATCCCCTTCATGAAGGCTAGCAATGCAGCGGCTCCGAAGGCCGCGAGAGACAAACCAGATCTCGAGGAGGCGATGGACGATGATGATGATGGCGTGGAGGTTGTTGAAGCTGCTGAAGCTGTGGATGACGACGATGTCGATATTGAGAAGGATAAATATATCAAAAAACCAAAGGCAAAGAAAGGTGGAAAGAAATCAGCTAAGGCTAACGATGATGAAGAGGGAAAACCAGCAAAGGCACGTAAGGGTAAAGCTGCTGGAGGAAAAGGCAAGGCAAAAAAGTGAGAATCCTACCACAAATTAACATTTAACAATGTTATGCCCTACTACCGATTCATTAGAACTTATATGAGCATGCTTATAGCGGGCGATGAAAACGATAAAACACCGATTTTTTCAAAATAATCAAATAAGGGGTAAAGGGGTTCTAAAATCATTTATATGCATTAGTCATTCCATTCTACATCTATATGTAGGTAGGTATGTACTTATGTACTTTATATATACTGACTACCACATTCTGCTAGCCATACCAATGAGGGAGATTAAACCATAAAGATCTAGGTGTGTTATCGTCAACGGTTTAATGCGATTGTTAACGGATGATAAAACATTCACAAATGCACTGGGTGTTCTTCACGACATATTTAAGTTGGTTGCTTAGCAACTTCACCTTGATACCCGGAATTAAGTCAATGTACTAAGTACCTAGGTAGGTACTTGTGTACTATGGTCAATCGTTTTCTGCCCCAGGTTACCGCGTACCGGGACGACCGTGAGAATTTTTGGTGGTTACCTACAAAAATATTTTGTCTCGTCTCCGTCCCTCTTTTTCTTTCCTCCCACGACATTTTCTTCCTTCCCACAACACCTTATTCTTCTACATTCCGCAATTTCCTCTCTTCATAGTAACCGTACGTCGTCCTCAACAACAATTGATTCATTTCTTCCATCAAAAATGGCCTCGTCCTCAAAGCCAGTGGCTTTCCAGGATGGGGAATCGTCGGGTAAGTTTCCGTTGAAACCGATTACTACCAGCAATTAAAGTATACTGACTCCCTCGCGTAGTTCAACAAGATTTGAGTAGCAAGGCAAGTATTAAGATCCACCTAGATTACACGCGTGGTACTCCGAAATACTACACGAATTTGAACCCCAACACACCGCGAGTAGACACTGGACGTTTGTTGCACAGAGAGAAGGACGCCAACATGGCTCAGCCGATGGAATCTAAGAAGGAGGAGGAGGAGAGAGAGCCTCTCCCGCCTAGCTTCATTCGTACCTATACGGCGATGCGAGGTCCTGTGTTCGGAAAAGAAGGTTATCCTTTGGCTGAATTGATGCAACGGTATGTCCTTCACTTATATCTCACTTGCGTCCCTTGATCATTGGGGTATTTCCGCCCAGACACATGACTAACGATTATATTCACCAGAGAACGCCCGTACCACCGCGGTCAGGCGCTAGATCTGGAAGGGATCACCAGCGAAGAGCTCGCCAGTATCCCCAAGCACCCTGGTTGGGATGATGACCCCGACGATGTAGAGGGTTCTGCACCCAGTGCCCAGATTACACCAGAAGCTTTCCTCGCGTTTGCTCAAGGTGCTCAGCGTGCAAAGAGAGATGAGATCAAGGATCCGAAGAAGGTAAATTTATTTCCCTTTTCCCTCTTCCCACTTTCTCTTGTGACATCACTCTATTTCAAATTTAATTACTGACTCAAACAGGTCTTGGCTAAGCAAACTCGTCTTCGCCCCGAGGAGTCCTCGGTACTCCCTTTGCGTCCTGACAAGCCTCCCCGTTACCTGTTCAAGGTCAAGTCACAGGCAGACGAGGAGACTGGCGAAACGTACACTCCTATCTACGAGGTTCCTCGTAGTCCGTCCATCATCTACACTCCTCCGGGTGTGCCTGATATGCCATACAAGACGGCCACTTTTCTGAACCTCTATTCCCGCATGAATCCTACCCCGCGTGCTATCATGGACGTGCCTCCTACTGGCGCCAATGACCATTACACTAAGGTAAGACCAATTTCCAACAACCCCTTCCCTTGGTCGAGGCGAAAAAAAAAAATTAAGAAACAAGTCATACTCTATCAAACTATTATACAATCACTAACACATCGTCCACCAGTCTGATGTCAAGCGCATTGCCCAAGCAAACGCCGATGCCGGAATCGGCCGCAGCGGATCTGAAGTAGTGGCCGCGCACGACGCCTATCTCGAGGAGCAGCTCCGCATCGTCGCCCAGGTAGAGGACCAGGAGAAGGATCACGCGGCCGTCATCGACGCTCAGAAGAAGCAAATCGAGAAGCTAGAGACCGAGTACCGAATTCTCAAGACGACCTATATCCCTATCCTCAACATCCGCAGAAAGCTCCGCCGCAAGGCGCGCAAGGAGGCCAAGGCCCGCGCCAAGGCGGAAGCCGATCAAGCCGTCCAGAAGGCGATGGAGGATGCCAAGAACAAGGCTAATCGCGACGAGCGCGTTCGCGAACACATGGTTGGTCTGGTCATGGATATTCGTCATAAGTACGACACTGCCGTCCTGCGCTACCAGGAGGCTACGCAGAAGCGCTTCGAGCAGGAGGAGATGATCAAGCGTCTGGAGCAGGATATCGCCGAGGAGTGTCTCATAGTCGGCAAGTGCAACTTCGACGAGGTGTACGAGGCAGTCAACCGTGCTCCGCCTCTTCCCGAGCTGCCATCCAGCGACGACAGCCTGAAGAAGGCGGGTCTAGTCCTCCGTCCTCCCGTCTCCGTTTTCGAGCCGGGTCAGAAAACTTCGTCTGTTCCGAAGGATCGCGTGTCCGATGACAATATCTACGACGCGAGCCCTGTTCGTCACAACACTAGTCCGTTCGAGCGAACCAAGAGCCCCAAGGGCAAGTGGGTTGTTCGCGAGGGCTGCGAGTTCGATCTTACCTTCGGTTACTCCGATATGCATTCGATGAGCATGTCCCACCTTGGCTCCGAGGATGGGCTGGACCTCGAAGATTGGAGTTTTGATGCTGAGTGCAAGGCAGAGAGAGAGAAAAAGATGAAACAGATGGATTCTTCGCGATTCGCTTGGGAGGAGAAAGGCGAGAGCTCCAAGCAGGGAGCACAGGGCGAGGATGGCGGCGAGTCTTCTTAGACTTGTCCCATTAACTAACTTATGTCCATCTTGCGACGCGGATCACATTCACCAGATCCCATTTGTCGAGTACGTGTTTGAAGTGTGTCACCTTCAAATTATACGTATATGTCGCCCCTAGTGTCAGTCAGATGTTCCGGGTTTTCGAGTTTTGTGGAAGTTCATCACCTTATATCACCTTTCGACATACATCACTACCAGAGCTAAGAACACATTGGTCATAATGTGTAGCCACCCGTTATACAAACAGGTCCCCATATACAGACCCATGTTGGACTATACAACTGTGCTATTTGGGCTTGTTCTCTTTTCTCCTCATATTGTACCAACGACTACCATTATTGGCCCGTTGGACCTGGGTTGCGACTGGCCCCGACTGTTCTTCGAACGTCTTAAGCAGCTGATAGGATGTGACTCTCCTTGGCTATTTACGCCTAAAGTAGCGGAGCAGCTTTTGTACATTACTCCCTTCATGTACACCAGTTAAATTTCCCCCTTTTATGAGACATTAGGTCTAATGCATAAATGCAATTAATTCCCCCCAAATCGGCAATGCCTTCTAGTAACCAGTGATTCACAGTAGCAGAGTGTTTAAGTTCACTTTTGTGATTACAAGTGCTATTCTTAATTATTACACAACCTGTATGCAGTAGGGCAAGAAGCCGCGGCAAAAGTCCCAATCACTCCTGGATCCGAAAAAAGCCTTTATAGTTCAAGGGTCTTGATATTTAAAGACCCGAGTCAACCTTCGTTGTAACACCTGTAGTATGCGAACCCGACCTCTTAAAAATTGATGCGGTTCTCCTCCTTATACAACTCGTACGTATAGCAGTTCCACTCGGCCTTCATCGTGGCGGCATCGATCTCGCTTCTCGTGCCCTGGCCAGGCATTCGTTCGCCTGAGAAAAAGATACTGTAGTCATCTAAATAGGCCTCGATCCTGCCGTCTCCTAGGAACTTAATCCATCCTTCGTGGCCATTGCCGTACGTGATCCTTCCCATTCCCTCCTCTCTACCACGCCAGGTGAAGGCATGGGTCTGGTAAGAGGACTGGTAAGGTCGGGATTCGAGCTTCATGATACCGTGGATGGTGCCGAGGTCGAAGGAGCCCCAGAGCTGGCTTCCGCTTAGCGTCAGGACTAGAGAAAGGTCGATTCTTTCCGTCATAACGTCGCCGCTTCTGATCGCGTATCGTCCGTTGAGAAGACCTAGTGGTTTTAATTCACCCTCGCCTTCGTCTTCGTCTTTGACGGAGCTGCTACTATCGTATATATATCCACCATACTCGACTCCACTGTCCTCATTGTCTAGGTCGTTGTTGTATCCCGTGCGCTGTGAGCTGCTAAGACCTGAGCTCAGGCCCCGACCCCGGCCTCGGCTACAACGGGCGAGTTTACCGGGGGTTTTAACAGGTATGGGCCGCTGCGGGCTAGATGAAGGGGCCGGGACGCTGTTACGACTAGGGCCTTGGTGAAGACCGCCACGGCCGCGGGGCGCGCGGCCTCTGGTAGTGGGAGTGGAGGGGGTAGGAGCGGAAGATGAAGGTGCTGCCGAGGATGTGTTCTTCTTAGGCGATGCTGCTGGTTTGGCCTTGGCCTTGGCAGTGCTAGAAGGGGCGGCCTTCGGCGCGGTAGTAGTCTTTGAGGGTTTAGATACGGTTGCTTTGGTAGTAGCCGACTTAGTCTTCTTGGACGAACTGTTGGCCGATACTGTTATGTTGATACCGCCTACGTTAAGAGTCAGATCAACTGTATCAGTAGCGGCCTTGCGCTTCGTAGACTTGGCTGCGAGAGACGATGTATCCTTGGCAGCTTTCTTAGCTTCGCGTTCGTTCTTCGTCCACTCCTTTTTGAGCTCTGATTCCAGTTTCTTGATGTGAGAGGGGACGGAGAGTTTATCTCCGTTGACGGCATCAAATAGGCGCATACGTGCTACGGCCTTGGTTTTGGAGGGCTGTAGGCCGTAGTGGATACATTGAGCCTCGAACCAATGAGCCGGATGGTCCTTGTCAGAACCGGACTTGAAGTGGTCCTTAAGTTCCGCTACGGTGGCGCGTCGATGGCGATTGAGACCGCTAGCCTCGACGAACAAGTCTCCTGCGTAGGAGAACCCGTCCTTCGAGGCAGCCGGTGCGAGCGACATGATTGTGTGATATTTTTGAAGGCTCGAATTTGGCCTGTGAGCCTGACAAAAAAAATAATGATAAAAAAACAAATAAAGTGGGAAATATGAAGTTAAAACTAAGTTCGCCGTCGTCCAAGGCTCCAAGCAATGCGCAGGTGCCCCAAGTGGCCCGTGCTTTTCCGATCAATCAGTATTGACCAACAACACATGCACTATGTAGGTTAGGTAGCATTTAGCTTTGCTATTGGAAGCTTCAGATGATACAGTGATATCCACGAATAACTGTGTTATACGTTATTAAGGTATTTTCAGTTTTTATTGGTGGTCATTCTAACTAAATGGATCGTGTCGTTTAGGACGTTTTACTATACAATGCGTTAGCATATTCGACTTACGTCGTCATGAGGATTAATACGATTATAATTTTAGTCCAGCAAACACATATGGATAAATAATTGTGTCCTAAGGTTGCTTGCGTACCTCTAATGTCGGATACGACGAGGATATATTCATTAGATTCCTAGGTAGGCCGCCTTTATCCTTGTTGTGCAAACCCGCTCCGCACATCGTAAAACCCCCTAGAACCCTGAACCCTATATAGATCGAGAAGCTGTTTGATATCAACAGCCATGCCATATCATGTGCACTATGCAAGTAGTCGTCTCCGCCGGTCGCCTTTTCGTGAGAGGAGCATTTTTATATACATTACCCAACGCCGACCTCATCGTGATGGTGGTGTACAAGGTCTTTTTTTCATATTATACAATGGTGATGGTGATGGTGATGGTGAGTGATAGATCGTGATCATGTCATTTAAGTCGTTAGGTCGTTCATTGGCTCTTTACTACGCCAACCTTGGCCGCTCGAAGTACCCTTCCGTTCAACTTAAATCCCTTCTGCTGGACATGGAAGACAGTGTTATCTTCCTTACCAGGCATCGGGGTCATAAAGGTCGCTTCATGCTCGTTAGGATTGAATTTCTCTCCCTCAGGGCTGAATCGCTCCAGGCCGTGCTTCTTTAAGGCTTGTAGCATGTTGGTTTCGGTCATCTTAACACCTTCATAAAAGTTGATCAGGTCCTCGTTCTTCGCCTCTTCCTCAGTCGACTTAATCTTCTCTTGACCCATTGTCAAAGCCAGATCGAGGTTGTCGACACTATCTACTAGGTCTTTGGCGAACTTCTGGATAGCAAAGTCGCGTGCCGACTTCATGTCCCTCTGCGTTCGATCTTGAAGGTTGCGAAAGTCGGCTACTGACCGAAGGAATTTGTCCTATATGAAAAATTAGACTTTTGCGTTAATTAATTTGTGTGGCGCAATTGGCGCAATTGGCGCACTCGCCTTCCATTCAATGGCTTCCTTCTCTTTAGCTTCTAGCTTCTTCTTGAGCTCAGCTTCAGCATCTGAAGGAGCATTGGAAATATCATTTTCCTTGGCCTCCTTAGCTTCCGTTTGAGGAGTTGGTTCCTCGCCTTCCTTCTTGGCTGTTGTTTCTGTTTTATCGCTATACCATCGTAGGCTTGGTATGAATGCTGATTGTAGGGAAGTTGAAGGTGTCGGAGAAAATTGTGTCCGCAATAGAGGCCGTCGCACAATTGTTCTTGAGCTAGTTGATATAGCTCTGGACGACCTCGAAATGACCTGTTTTAACATTGTATCGGAAATGAGGTGTATGGGTTTGAAGAGGAGAACTTGAAAGATCGCGTGATTATGGTTATGGACAGTGTTTAAAGCCTCTTACGGTAGGTACAATGGAGGCGATACAAAATAAATTTTTGGTTAAGCGGAGCTGTGTCTATTGGCCCGTGGCTGCCCGCTCTCCCGCACTGGTCTAATTGGTCTGACTGGTGTCACTTGCCGGCAGAACATCGACGGCTGACAGTGGCCGGCGCTTCTTGGTTTGGTGGGGCAACTAAGTTTCTGCCCAGCGCCACCGCCCTGTGTAACCTCCACCTAAGTCTATTTAATCTCATTTCCCCTCCTCTGTTTTTTCTCTTTCTTTCCTTTCTTCTTCAGCTCTCTTTGCCTTTTGGCTTAGATCAAGTGTAGTATCTGTTCTTTTCAGTTTAATCTCTGAAAGAGTCCTACTTGGACTCAATCGTGATTATTCTAATTTTTGCCTTCGGAGAGCGCATCCTCTGTGCTTGCGCATGATCGCTCTCACTGTGTCCCTGGTATTACACTGCCTCCAGGTGACGCGAATTTTCGTTGCTATCTCCGACTTGTTCAGGGTTGCAAAGAAGATTCATTATTAGCATATCAATCAGGTCCAGATATTCATACCCTAGGTATTCAGCTACATGGGGTGAAGTGCTCGTAGGTAATTTATGGCTCTGGGAATGTGTTCTAAGCTACGTGGAGGGATCATGGATGCTTCTTACATACTCAGCGAGCTTCTCTTGCAGAATATCGCTTGAACCTGTCGCAGAGTAACCACCAATGACATGAGTGACTGGTATCTAAAAATATTCTCAAATCAATTCTATGCACCATCAAGTAGGTCCCTACTTGAATGCTAGTAACTCAATCAATAACATCGAGCTGGATGAGCTCCATACCTGCCCACCAACGTCATTGTGCGGTACGTACCGTACCCCTTGCATGTCTTCCCACATAACGCTAGGACAAGAAACGTTAGCGCATGTACCTAGGTACCGACTCTTCGCAAGGCCCACCTACCACAGCTAATGTATTCTGGAGACCTTTCAGCCTTCGAAACTTTCGTAATCTTTCCTTGTTCAACAACAATCGCATACGGAAGAGCGAACCACCCCTCTTAATTTTTGCATCGCGATATCGCCAAGATAATATCGCTCTCTCGAACCGCTCTTTATTCACTTATATTCCCATAAATCCGCGTCAAACCACGTTGTCACAGCGAGTCGCGCTGTATTCTCGCCACGATGGAGTACGACCATATGATGGATGGCGACTTCAAGGATGACTTTGGTCCTAAGGTTCAAGTGTCTGCGGTAGGTAATTTTGTTGCTATTATTGTCTTCTAGACTTCGCTCTGATAATTGTATGTCCCAGGTTGACGAAATCCATGTTGATTTCGAGCTGAGTAACGTTGACTTATCGCTTGCCAATGGTCTCCGTCGCGTCATGCACGCAGAAGTTCCCACTATCGCGATCGATTTGGTCGAGATTGAAGTCAACAGCTCTGTTCTTGCCGATGAATTTATCTCACACCGACTCGGACTTATCCCTCTCAACTCGAGCAACATCGATCAACTCAACTACTCGCGAGATTGCGACTGTGATCAGCACTGTGAACGATGTAGTGTTATTCTCGATCTCCATGCAAAGTGTACTACGGACGATATTATGAAGGTTTACGCGAGAGATTTGCTAGCTCGTAGCGAAAGACCTAACAATCTCATTGGCAACCCTGTCATCACTGACCCAGATCACCTGGGCTCGTTGATTTGCAAGCTGCGCAAAGGCCAGGAGCTTAAGCTCACCTGCATCGCCAAGAAGGGCATTGCAAAGGAGCACGCTAAATGGTCTCCAACTGCTGCCATTGGCTTCGAATATGACCCTCATAACAATCTTCACCACATTGATCTCTGGCACGAGGACCCGGATAATATTCAAGCTGAATGGTCGGTTTTTTAGCCATATTTGATTTATTTGTGGGATATCAACTTATTAACTCTTTCGATAGGCCGAAGTCAAAGTATGCGGAACTCGAAGAGCCCACCGGTGATAATGAAATCTTCGACTACGATGCGGTTCCGTCACGATTCTACTTCGAGGTCGAAGGCATTGGTAACATATCTTCTGATACCATCGTCTTGGAGGGCGTGAAGGAGATCCAACGCAAGCTGGCTGGGCTTATCCACGGACTCGGCGAGAGTGATGGTATGAACGGTGATTATGATGGTCCTCGAAGCCCCGACGCGATGGATGGAGGCGCGAACTACTTAGACCAAGGCTATACCACTCCTTACGGTAACACCGGAGGTGCTAGTGCTTGGGGTGGTGGCGCAACAGCATATGGAACGACACCGTACGGCAACTCTGGCTCGAGTGGGTGGAATTAGGCGATAGGACTATATTGGATGAACCTGGCATACCCGGAGGCGCAGCGACAGCGAGCTACTTACACGGCATGGATACACGACTCCAGATCGAGTTCGGGTGTTGGCTCCCGTGAGGTTGGGTTTCTGATTTCATTGCATGGTACGGAGTTAAGGAGATACTGAGTATGGGAAAAAGGACTTGCATACATGATACTACTAATTCTTCGTGTGGCAATTACATAACTTCGAGGAATAACACAGCCCAAGAAGGGCCACATAATGCAAATCATATACAATAAAAAGGGCTGCTCGCATATTCTGCTATTGTCTAGCTACAAGTATCATGCCGCCCAAACGCCTGTGGTCATGCAGAAAACCCTCATTCTAAAACGCCGTCGTTCCAAGGTATAATCTCTATATCCAGTCCTTTCTATCAGTGCTGTATGGAGAGCTGGTTTGTAAGCAAGTAAGGTGATATCCAAGCGAAGCTCAGTCTTCGAGCCCCTTGAATTTTCTATAACCCTTGCGGTGCGCCTCTAGGAATAAGAATGTACATATCGTTTGTCTACCTCGTTGTTAGCAACCAACTACCAGCACTACTCCAAGAATGGGAGTTGGTGGGGTGGATAGAACTTACGGTCCCAACCTCAAAAAGGCAGGCACCCATCCCTTGAACATCCACGTCACGCCCTCCTTAGCGTAGATGTCTCGCAGCAGATGGGCGATCCCTTGTTCATGGCTCGTGCTCATCACTCGACTTTTTATAACATCGACAGGAGAGCAGACCGTAGTAGCGACAAAGCCGGCAAGCAGCGAGCTAGCGAAATGTGTGGTAGTGGTATCGCCGAGGGGTGTATACGTAATTAGGAAAGCCTTGAAAGTGTCATAACTGGCAAGCTGGCTGGCATTCATGAGCGCGGCGCGCGTGCTGTTGGGGAGCACACCACGAAACCAGCTCTTCACGCCCTCCTCGCGCAGCATGCGGAACATGCCGTCCAACCCATGTTTGTATCCCCTCCGCTGAGCGGGCGGGAGCGCCAAGTCTTGTTGCATCCGTACGTTCGTCACGTCGGCTGCGTTACCCGATATACCGCCGAGGAAACCGGAGAAGGTGGAGAGCCCGATAAGGAGGGGTAGAGAGGGTTTCGTGCCTTCGGGTGTCGATCGCCGCTTCAGCTCCTCGTATACTCCGAAACGCACCGTCGAGTAGGTCATTTGGCGAAGAAGTGACGCCGTCAGTCCATTGTAAAGACCGAGCGGCCCTTGCGAACGCACGATGTGCATGAAGGTTCCGCTCATGTTCTTGGGGGCATCGCCGGACCGCAGTTGCAGCCGTACCTTGACTACACATCGGGATCCGTTAGCCGTCGGTAAAGCGGGGCGGTGAAGGGTCCTCGATTAGGCTGAGAGCCGAAAGTGGAAGAAGACAGAGAATTCGCAACGTACCGAGATCGAGCGGGTGCGTGACGCAGGCAGCGAAACTGCTCGCGCTGCCCCCGAACCAGAAGGGATAGGAGATCCTCTCATGGGCCAATGCCGCTTTCTTCTTCTCCAGATTCTTGGGCTTGGCGGCCGCGGCGGCTGCGGAGGTGGCTGCGGCGGTTACCGGAGACTCGTTGGAGGTCCGGGGAGTGGTAACGGACTCCATCTTGGTGCTGGGAAGGGTTACACTAGACGAAAGTGGCGTAGGTAGAAGAATGAGTGGACAAAAAGCACCATCCCTATGCCTCTGCTTACTGTTTTTTCTTCTTTTCTGTTCTGCCTATATGGACGATCGAAAAGAGCAATATAGTAAGGAATATTGTATGGGTAGTAGAAAGTCCATGTATGCTTCACCTACCAAATACAGCGAGCCCAAGACATAAAGAATGGTGCAATTGCTAATCCAGCTCGGAGGAAAAGTTGGCGGCTAACCTGACGGCATGTATTTTTTTCGAGTCATCCAAAGGATTGAAAGAGATAAAACGACTTCGGCTTAACCGGTTATTATTTTTCGTGCGGCGCTTTTTCGCCCGAGAAAAATTGGAGATTGTCAAAGCGCGGCCGTGCTACTCGGGCGAGTGCGATTCTCTAAGTACCTAGATACAGCGTCCTAGCTTTTACCTTAGGGTTACTTCCGCCCGCATTGCCGCAATGTTCTTGCCAAAGGAGCGCGTTTCATTGGCTGCTTCTTCAGTTGCCATGTACCCAGTACACCAGGTCCTGTAGATCATCCCACTTAAGGTTTGTGAGGTTTGCGAATTTTGTGTGCAAACCCAATTAAGAGAAAAGAGCCTCAACACTTGCAGCATCTCAAGTTCTCCTCAAAGCTATAGCTTCAACGGCGTTGGCAGCAGCCTGAAGCTATTCGGCGACTATGTTCCTGGCAAGGCGGCTTTGTACATCATGTCTTCGAGCGAAAAGCGCAAATAGCTCAATCGCTGACAGTTCCAATGGCTACAGATTTGCTCTCTTGCAACGAATAAATAGTAGCAGAGCCTTGTCGCGAGGTGTGTCCAATGTGTCCAATGAGCATCATGCATTACACCCTATGCACTTCGAAAGCTGAACTTCCTTAGCTGTCCCAGCATTACAGCACCGAGCGATTTCAACGTCTCAAGATACCATCGAGCTCAATGGCGCCTCGTATAAGAAAGATTCCTGGTTCAACGTACCTCAAAATGTCATCGATAAAATCCCCCGCCGACTGCATCTCCAAAAAGATCACCCCATTTACATAACACGGCAGATCATTGAATCTGTTTTCCCACCGCCGATCTACAAGTACCACAACGAATTCAACCCGGTTGTCACCACATACCAGAACTTCGACTCTTTAGGCTTTCCTGAAGATCATCCTGGTCGGGCAAAGGGGGATACGTACTACATCAACGGCGATACGCTGCTACGCACACACACAAGCGCGCACCAATCCGACGTCTTCCGCGCGAACCTCAGCGAAGGCTACCTAATTAGCGCCGACGTGTACCGCCGCGATGAAATTGACAAGAGCCATTACCCAATATTCCATCAGATGGAGGGCGCGCGTTCGTGGAACCGCGCCAAAGTAGCCAATGGGGACGCTGCGGCGGCTATCATGTCGGACCTAGAAAAATTACCGAAACACTCCATCGAGGTACAGGACCCTAACCCCCCTTTTCACGATGTGAGAAACCCTCGGCAAGAAGCCCATCACTCCCCGGCAGAGGTCGAGGCCATTTCTGCACACCTGAAAAGGTCCCTGGAGCTTATGGTCGTGGAAATATTTACTCGCGCCAAGGCTGCTGCAGTGAAGACCGACCCTAACTACGTAGGTGAACCACTTCAAGTACGGTGGGTCGAAGCGTACTTCCCCTTTACTAGTCCCTCCTGGGAACTTGAGGTCTATTATGATGGGGATTGGCTTGAGGTGCTCGGCTGCGGTGTGGTCAAACAGGACCTATACATCAATGCGGGTGTACCGAGCCAGCTAGGCTGGGCTTTTGGCATCGGGCTTGAGAGGATCGCCATGTTGCTTTTCAAGATACCGGATATTCGGCTCTTCTGGTCACAAGACCAGCGCTGGTATGATCAATTCAAGGGTGTATCGGACAACTTAGACTCCCTAAAACCCTTCGTGCCATTCTCCAAGTACCCGATTTGCGCTAGGGACGTATCGTTCTGGCTGCCATCGTCGTCCGTGGAAGGCGATGGCATGGAACCGAGCGAGTTCAAATGGCACGAGAATGACTTCATGGAGATCCTGCGTAGCGTAGCGGGGGACGTGGTCGAGGACGCGAAGTTGTTTGACCAGTTTACACACCCCAAAACCGGCAGGAGGAGTATGGCATATCGTATTAACTACCGTAGTCTCGAGCGGACCTTGTTGAATACGGAAGCGAATGATCTACATGATAAGCTTCAGGAATCCTTAGTGGAAAAACTTGGTGTGGAAATAAGGAAATAGATTTTCCAGGAAAAGCAGACGGGAATGCAATAGCCAGAGAAAAAAAAAAGCCATCTAGATCCTGCGTTCCACGGGATCCTGATGTCTACTTACTATTTAGACCACAGCCCCAAGAACGATAGAAACAGCGAATGAGGATATAAGATATGAGCATCTAATGCAACTACCCACGAAGGAACTTCGGACGAAGATTAACGAGGTTAAGATTTAAGATGTACCAGAAATGACAATCCATCTCCTGTCACACATGGAACACTACCGATGTAAAGTGGGAATAAGGCCAGTGGTATCCATGGATACTAAAAAGACACAAAATGCACTTCTATATAAATGACCATCGCCAGATCGAAGGCGCGGCTTCAGCATGATTTAGTACTGTCTCGGTCATTCATATGAGTGCTAAGCTTACAAATCACGACATTTCCATTTAACTATGATAGCGATGGGCATATTCAACAAGGCGTATCATCACACAAACCGGTCATCCACACCCCCTTGGGCTTGGTGGTGGAGATATATTAACCACGTGGCACATAAGCCCGATGAGATGGCATACATGAACTAAATGCATCAAAGAGCCAAGGTACCACAGAGATAGTGTATTGGTGTGTAGTCGCAGTTGAGGCGTTGGCTGACCGACGTATTACCCAGTAAGTATAAGTTGGCGAGTATATGGTCAGCGACGAAATTTATCAACCCCCCTTTTTCATGTTCTTACATGGCTCGTGACTCACGAGGCCAGAAGTGCAAAACGCAAACCCTACCAGACTAGAAATGCCCAGACGCCAGAGAACATGAAGTCAGATAGAAGTTGGTACCGATAAAACAAATTGTGCAAATTTCTTCCATCAGATCCGGCGTTAGGATGGGCAGTGCAGAGACAGACTTTTTTTTCGGGGCGCGGGATATCGTCTGACTCCGCTAACACGAAAGATGAGAAACGGTCTCGTCTCGGAGGATCCGTCTACCAACTATATGGTATCACGTGGTAGATAACAGATGGATAAATAATTTCATGGATGGCGAGGTTGAAGATGGCTCAGTCAAACGAATTAATCTTGTCGAGAGGGAACCACCCGGGGTCACACCAAGATATTCAAGATATTCTGGAATGTGTGACGGAAGGCCGGTGTTACGCCACATCAAGCAAATCTTGAACTTGCCGATCAGACGGTCTCGGCTTACGATACGCCGGCGTTATGCTAATGTGATGTGGGGGAGAGGCCAACGGGGCTGTGCAAAACCCGCCTTTCGCATCGGAATTCTTGGGATTCTAGATTGCATTATACCCCAAAGATCAATAGTTCCCTTTTACTTCATATTGCGATTCATATTAGGTTTCAACGGAATTGGCGCCGAGATACGACTGCTATGCCGGGATTCTTGTCCTATTTTGCTATACACCTTGGTAAGTGATGATCGCTTTTGCGAAGACATCTATAGATGTAGTATGTTGTTTGTATTGTCACATTTAGTGATTCAGAAATGCAATTCATTGTCTAGGTACCGACCTAGGCAGGTATAACCGTGAGAAAATAGAGAGAATGTAAGCGTATAAAACACCGAAAATGTTGTGAGGACAAATTCCCGGCTGTACCTGCGTACGGCATTTGATATTCCCATATTAATCAGGAAAACAACCCGACGGCGTTTACATACCTTACCCCTGTCCTGCACTGCAAACGTGATATATAATGAGTTATAGTACATATATGTAGTTGTCATGGATGTACGAATAACCCTATCATCAATAGCCCCGGAAGCGAGGTTGCGTATGAGGCGAATTTCGAATAACAAGATTGGTTATACGTGCCTTCCTATCATTTTCCGAGATCTCAAATTGGCGCTCGTATATTGTTTAGGTAGGTCGTACAACATGGTACAGACGATTCTAGTAAACTCTATGTTTATGGTGGAAGGTTCAATTGACAATATACCCTTATTAATCAGTTATCAACTCAATTGAATACAGTATCAATTCTAAACTTTAAACTATACAACCACAACTCTTCATATTATAACCAATAGCATGAAAATACCAAGTGCGACAGTTCCCATGGATCGAATTTCCACACGACGCCGAGAACGGTAAATGTCCTTGCCGATAAGGTTGATTCTCGTGACAACACTTTGAATTATTTGGGTCGATGCCATGAATATGGCCTAGGCTCTACATAGTAACTGATAGTAACGACTGGCCGGATGGCTTAGCATCGTTGGGAAATTAAGATTGTTGAATGATCCATCGATATTGTTAGTATATTGCTGTCTCTTTACGTACGAACGTTAACAGCCAAGGGATTCGCTAGTGTAGGATGAATACGTGTAGAAAATCATTCGAATAATTTTGCTGCTTGCTGCGGTCAATGGGAATGACAATTAAACATACCAGCCCTGGAGCTTACAAGCTGCGTACGTACCCCCATCCACGCATAGCCGCGCCCCCTGTTGTTAGCGTTGCTACTGGTAACAGCAGCGGCGAACTGGAGCCAGAAGGCCAAGTCGATCTGTGGGATAGCGCCAGCTACCAGATAAATTAGTGGAACCGCTGGAATCACTGGGGTATTTTACTGGGTTTCCGGGTTTACTGTGTGGCACTGTGGAATCCA
The DNA here is from genome assembly GCA_022695765.1 of Annulohypoxylon moriforme. NCBI lineage: Eukaryota > Fungi > Ascomycota > Sordariomycetes > Xylariales > Hypoxylaceae > Annulohypoxylon > Annulohypoxylon moriforme. Next base: position 53,641 of record MU403127.1, on the reverse strand, counting down.
CTGAGGCGGTTCAACGTCTCCAGGGCTCTTTTTTCACAGGCGAAACGGTCCGAGACCTCTGATAGTCACCGTTCAGTGTCCGCTGTCCGCTATCTACAACGCTGTATTCTCCATTGTACCTAAGTACCTACACTTGCTCATTATCCCTCCACCCATCCGCCATCCTATCGACCTAATCGACTCGCATGTGCAGGGCAGTTGTTTAGGAATTGTCTGTCTGTGATTTGACTCTACCGCTCAGCCACTGACGGGCCAATACATAATTCCACGACACCACCATCCCCTCTTCTCTCGTTTACATTCCTACAACATCACTTTTTCAACAGAAACTCAATCACACACGGGCTTTGCTCTTGGTCCTACGCTTCAACAATAGTCGCCAACATTGACGTAACCCAACTGAAGGTTCAGTCAAATAGCCACGACAATCATCACACCTAAAAGAGAATCCGAGGCCGACCTACGACAGAAATCATGTCCGGGTCTCAATCGCCTACGTCTACTCCCTCGTCACCCGCGCGGCCCCTCATGGAACGGCGCGGGTCATCTAGATCTCTATCACTAGATTTCTCTAGCTTACCGCCTTTAACCCAACCAACGCCACCTACGAATACCTTGCTTCTTACCAACCTGAACGACACCGAGATCTTCCGCCCCGACAACCTACAAACTCTCCGCGAGCTCATCCAAGCCACAGCACCCGTATACACTTGGTCGCCGTTAAAGTCCTTTCGCCGCATAGTGGTGTCATTCTTCGACGAGCAAGCTGCCATCAGGGTGCGGTCAGTATGGGATGGCGAGGCGATCATGGGTGAGCGGTGTAAAGTCTACTTTGGCCAGCCCACTCCCTTAGATCTACACGAAAACGAGCACTTGAAGCTCCCCGACGCTGGAAAGCTGTTTTTCATCAGCCCGCCACCCTCACCGCCTCACGGCTGGGAGATGAAGTTAGAGGACGCTCCGAACAAGCTGGTACACGCCGAAGATCTCGCAGAAGCCCTGTCCAAACTACGTCACCAAGCTGCCCCCGCGGACGCTTCCCCAATCTCGCCCGTGGATGCCTCTTCAGCGTTTAAGACTAGGAGTAGGAGTAGCACTTTAATCTACCATCCTGAAGAGCACGGCGGTAGCCCAAATCTACCCGCCATATCCGTCGATGATATGACAGACGATCCAATGGAGCTGAGTCCCCCAAACAACGAGGGTCCCATCAAAGCGCATACGGCCCGTCCCCCTGTGGAGCTTATGGAATAGGGTTTCCATGTCTTCATGCTTGCGGGGTTCAAAGTCTTCTAAAGAAAAGTGCATATTTCCGTTTACAATCGGGACCAGTTTGGCGTTACGGCGGGGTTACTTATTGGCACGCGAGTTTAGGGTCTAGGTCAATACCTTGAGGGTTTTGTTATGGCATAGCATTGTCCACGAGAGCAATAGAAGCACGCGAGGGATAGAATGGCATGTATTGGGTTTTTCGTTACATATTGTTGAGATGCCTGAAACGGGGAGTGGGACAAGACGATGAACTGTTCGTATTGTAAATATTTTAAGCAAAGCTCGAAAGTTTGATTAAAACCAATATGAAGTATACAAAGCGATTTGCCTGTTTCTATAACTTCTGGGCGGATTCGTGACGGCTAGTGTAACCTAACAGGGTAGGTGAATATTTCGTCCAGCCTCCAAGCCACAGCGCCAACCCGCAGGATTCACATACATCCGTCGAGTTTCATCTTCTCTGTTTTGTTCGACATCCTTCACGGTTCTATTAGAACGCCTTCTCGGACCAAAATCCACTACGGGCTCGTCTGATGAGTTACGAGTGCCTATGAGAGCAAAGCCACGATTTACGAGATGTTTGTTTTGGCAAAACAGGGGGGACCTCCGATTACTCTACTTACCAACCGCTAATTTGCCATGCTACAGCATTCATGCGATACCAAACGAAGCGCCTACGAGAGCCGCGAATGTGAGCAGCGTACTCTGAATCATGTGAAGTACCGACTCACCGCGATCCGTTGATATCTTAGCGAACGAGGGAATACACTCCATATTGAACTTGCAGGTACATCCCAGCATGCCCTTGGACTCACCCGATAGAAGGGTCTGGTAGGGTACGCTGCGGACTAGCTGCCAGTATGTTAGTTGGTCCCGGCGATGATGCAGATGTGTATCTTGGCCCGGGAGCGCGGGACGTGGAAGGGCGTAGATCGCCTGATCTCGTACTCGTGTGGCCGTGTCGTATAATGACGCAAGTGTCCAAAGCGAATGTATCCAGTTAACAAAGTGTGAAGGGTGTGAGAACTGTCTGGCAACTATAGCAAACAATGCTACGGCGTACTACGGCGTACTCGGATTTTAGTGCCTCGGCGGTGGGAGTTGGGATGGGACTTTGACGACACAGCCTCGTCACGAGGCTAAAGCGAATTTCGGGAGGGAGAACCGTCCAGGGATTTACATTGTAGATGTGAGCAGGCATGTTATGTATAAACTCTCCTTGTTGCTTCGCTCGTCGACATACCCGACGCTACGGTTCGCGTAGCTAAGCGCCTCGAATAGGATGCACTGCCTGAGCACGAGGACGAAGTACCGCAAACCCGCCCGGTTGATGGACTGGGCTTCGGACAGTCCCCACCCGTTAAAGTCAGTGCATCAGCGCGCATGAGGATTCCCGCGAGGTAGTTGGCAATTTCTTGCTTCTTCTGTAAGTATATACCCTGCCGCTGAAGACATATCCATAGTATGACAGTCGAAGAAGGCTTTGATCGGGGTGCCGAAAGCTTCTATGTTGTAATGGCCTGGCTGAAACGCAGTTATCCGCATAGTGTGCTAGCGCCTCGTCTCGTGTAGGATGTGTTCCCGGACCGAGTCCACGAATTCGTTGCCGTCTGGTTCGATGGTCTCGAGGGCGGGTTTGAGGTACCGGTGTCTGACCGGATCCGCCCCGAAACCTCCGGTGCAGTCGGGTAGAGATATATTCTGGATTTCTCCTCTCTTACTGGCGGGTCATATTCATTGGTGTTTTATCATTTGCTAATGTCATGATAGATTAGATGTTTAACTTCAGAGAGAATGAATTCACAAGTTGCTAGAGAGTACGATTTGTGTTCTAATATCCAGATATATAGAAGCAGTATAGATATATTTGCAGATAAAGCAACGCCGGATTTATCAAGCAAATTTTAAAGATGCCATCACAATGATAAGGTAATATTTGTGATAAACATGCTGTTAATCGAGTAGTAACAGCCATTTCTGATGACGTAAGTCAGCCCACGAAGTCGTTGACACAGGTAGTTGGCGCGAGTCAAAAAGAGTGGAACTATGGATCGTATACCAGGTAATTGCATATCGCTCATAGATATGCATCTTAGCCGTTGAACCCCACATACGATAGCGAGCGCTGGCCTTGATAAAACAATTTGATAAGAAAAAAAAGTGATGAACAATTTTGTATTAACTCACAAGAAGCCAGCTCCTGGGGAATATAATGAGTTGTCCATGCCGCACGACTTCTCTAAAGGTCTTTATTAAAAGCCTCACAGACCTGCGGCTGTCTGATCCAGCTGTCGATGTAACGCGAACAGTTCAATCTCGATATACAAGAGCCGTTGGTCTTCGGTCACAATTCATCTTGGCTAGACCTTATACTGCTACTGCAGCCCTACATTTCCCACGGCGAATCTCGCCAAAACAAACATTGAGGGCATTGCCTTCAAAATCATCTGCTACTTTCGAAACCCCAGAGGTTACGCAAAATGATCGATCTAATGATGCAACGATAAACCAACCTAGCCCAGAGGCGTTTAATGCTTCTCGTCACAAATATGCGGCAGCAAAAAGTAAAGGCGCAATCCTCGAATTTTCGGAAATCTCGCCTGAGTCGATAGATTCCCTGGTCGCAGATCTGGAAGAATCACCGCCTCCAGAACCCTTACCTCCCAACCTAAAGTTCGGGCCCGCTGTCCACGATGAGCCTAAACCAGCCAGCAAACCTCCCGAGCCTGTCAAGGAGTCCTCTAGATTGAAGAGGATGAAGATTATGCAGGAAAAAAAGCGGAAAATTGTCATGAGGCATCCTAGAGCTCACAAGAAGGAATACTGGCGGATACAGAAGGAGGCGCTCAAGGAGAAGTTCCCGGAGGGCTGGATGCCACGCAAAAGACTGTCGCCGGATGCGCTAGACGGCATCCGCGCGCTGCACGCTCAGTTTCCCGACTATTTTACAACGGAGGAGCTCTCGGAAAAGTTCATGGTCTCGCCCGAGGCTATCCGTAGGATCCTAAGGGGCAAGTGGCAACCCTCGCCCGAGGAGGAAGAGGATCGCCAGCGACGTTGGTTCGGTCGCGGTAAAAATATCTGGAGCCAGATGGCAGCTATAGGCAGGAAGCCTCCGCGCAGGTGGCGCCAGGAGGGTATTGTGCGGGACGCGATCTGGAATATTCGCAAAGGTCCGAGGACGCAGCCGCCGAAACAGAGGAAGCCGAGACATTATGACGTAGATGTCGATCGGAGCTTTGTGGAGAACACCGATAATGCCTTCATCGGAGAGTCTATTGCCGAGTCTGAGCCTATAGACGCCAATGAAGAATTCCACAGGAAGATGAAGATGCAGTCTAACAGGAGATTCAACAAGGGCCCTAACAGGAAATTTAATAGGGATTCTGGCAAGAAATTCGTCAGGGACTCTTACAGGGACTCTTATAAGAAGCCTGATACGGATTCTGACAGGAAATTCAACAAGGACTCTAACAGGGATTTCACTAAAGATTCTACTAAGGAATCTAGAAAGGAATCTAAAAAGGAGCCTAACAAAGTCCCTGATAATCGGGATGCTTTTGATCGGGCTTTTGATGCGCGCTTTGACCCGGATTCTCATCGGGGTTCTACCCAGAAGTCTCAGTGGTAGTTCGAGACTACCCACCAATGTATATATTTGTATCATATATCTTACCATAGAATATACCATCTCAAACAAATTACTAATATTGATGAATTCATGCTTAAGTTCGACAGAGATTAGGAGAGTTACGTTAAATAATCGGAGTGATTAGTTTTGAAATAGTTAAAGTGAATAAGCATGAGCATTCAAAATGATCCCGAGACACACTGCGTACTACACTATGCTTTGTATTATCTGGGTAAGACTCTTGGGGACATTGGTAGTTGATCTTGAAGGTTTATTACCTAGTAGTTGTGAATGATAACGGTGAATATCAATAGAATACCTAGGTAAGTCAAACTAGGGGGTTTTCATGTAGGGGGAGTATTCGGTACACCCACTTTTATGGGATACGCTAGCCTTTATATGGTATAGCGCGGTACATTGAAGATTAAGAGATAAATTCTTAGCTTTTAATTGGTTCAGTAAGCTTCAACTGCCATTTTAGGCATAGGCCCTCAAAATGAGCCAATCAGATCCTACCTTTAAGCCGAGTTCGGCTTAGTGCTTTTCCTACTGCTTACTCAGCACATGACATTATTAATTTGAATAAAATACTTATTCGGGTAGCGGGTAAAAGTTCTTACAACCCGTCTATGTCACGTGACTTTTTGGAATGTATTGAACCAATCAATAAGCTTGCTTGGAGGGGCTGGCCGAGGCTTTTTGGCTACGCATAAAATAAAGTGGGACTGCATAATTTTATGACGATTCATCAGTGAAAGCGCACTAATCGGAAGCAACCGTATTAATAGAAATCGTAGAGTTCCTCGAGTGCTGATTGGGTATGAGTACATACTAGCTTTATAAGGTATAGTGTATAAAATAAAGCATTCTGATTGGTTAAGAATCTTTCAAGAAAAATACATCTTGAAAAGGTGGGTCACTTAGCTAATCTTATCTCTCATTGGTTGAGATCAGCCCATAAAAGTGGGTGTACCGAATACTCCCCCTACATGAAAACCCCCTAGTTTGACTTAATTATGCCTGTCTATATAAAAAATTATGTATATAGAGCTTATCGTGCATAATAGGTCGATCGATCTTCATGCATTCATTACTTAATTTAAAATGATCAGTCGATCTGGACATGCTATCCCACTACATAGTACTATCTGAAGTATGCGAGTTACCGTGTTTTTATAGTAGCTATGGAAAGTAATAGCAAGAATTACTGGTGTTCTCCTGGGATGCTTGGAGATATGCAATGAAAATCATTGCGTCCATTTCGCGAAGTCGAATCTTTATACAATAATGCATGATGATAACGCCAGGTAGCAGATACGAACCTGGAATGCGATTCAATGCATTCCTCTACCAGGCTTTGGAAGTAACGGTGAGGGTGCCATTGCAACCCCTTTGAAGGGATATGATAAGACCTATGTATGAGGTGCTGGACGTCAAAACTCCAGACAATGTTGGAGACTCGAGAAGTTAGATATTTGACAAAAGAAAAATGGTGAAGTCTTGACTACCAAGGTAGGTATTTAGTCTATGATAGTGATATGATAGGTGACATAGTAAGGGTTCAGCCAACCAGTAGCTAGTGGCTTGGAGCCAGACTATCGGATTCCTAAAGACGAACATGTTCTACATGCCTCGTGGCAGTTAGTCCATCCTATCCATCCTGTCTATCCTGTCCATCGAACAAGTTAGTTGACGCGTGTCCGCCGTGGTGGGATGATTTGCGGATGTGCAGATGTGATGAAAAATGTTATGTGAGAGTCGAGGAATGGTTGGGTTACGATATCGTTACGATATTCGGGTAACTCCAGGGATCCCCTGTCCTGTCTTACCTCATCGGCTAGAGCGGACTGTCGTCCGTGCGGTCCTGCATTACCGAACTTAGTCTAGCTGAGCTAGCCGGGGTGAAGATACGGCGGTAGTTACCGGGATTTTACCAAGCTATGGACTAACGATCTATTACGCTAGAAGCTGCTATGAGCAAGCCGGCAACTTTTTCAAATTCAATTCAATTCGATTGGTATTCTGTTACCCACGGATGTCTATTTTTTTCTAGGCCTTGTATCAAAGATATGGCCAGATGCTATCAAAAATAGGGGCGGCCACTATAATACAATCAAAAGAAAATATCCAAGCCGCGGATGGGTAACAAAAGTAACTTTGGAAAAAGATGGCGGAATGAATTGATGTGACGGTGACGTCCCTGTCGACTTGCAGCCTCACGGAGCTGCATGCGGACTAGGGAAGGTCTAGGCAAGCCAGGGTTATGATCAGGGTTGAGACCTCCCAGATAAACCGTCACACCAAAAAGGGTTTAGAGGGATTTGGAAGATCCGCAAAAATCCAGGAACAGACCAATGAGAAAATACTTTCGGTTTCTCCCCGTCAACAAACTCAACCAACCCCGGTTCGTTTTCTCTTTTCCTAAGCAGTCTTAAGCTGCCGCTGAGTGAAAACAAACCAATAAAACCCACATCGAAGAAAAAGTCTCTGAACATAACCGGTGGTTGGGTTTGTGTTCCCACTCGTTATGCTTCGAGCCCGAAAATCTGCATTCTTTCATCCACTTTGGCCGCCTCTTTTTTCCAATTGCAAGAGGTCTAAGGGCTCCGTCTCGCTCTGACACTCTCTGAAAGGATCTACTCTGCTTTTGCTTTCAAAGAATAATGGGCATTATGGGCTTATTATAATGGACATTCTCTACTAGACGCCTAGGATACCTGGACACCTAACATACCTAGGTGGCCTTATTCTTGACCTCTTGACCTTTTGATCTCTTGACCTATCTTTAGACCCCCTCGATCGAGGTGTGCGAAGCTCAACATATTCTTTAAGAATAAACGAATAATAGCCTTTCACTTTTCGCTATTAGGGCTTTGTCCTTCTTCTCCATGATTTCCTTCGGCTACATGAGCTATACTTGAGCTACATGCAATCCTAATAAGACTTCCTCCAATATTTTCCTTTCACGTCACTGTAAGTCGTGAACAACAATGACTCGCGGTGTAACTTCCCAATTGACATTGTTATAGCATTTGACCCTTTCATCTTTCCTCCTTTGCGCCTCTTGTCTCTTGTCTCTTAATACTCTTATACTTCCCCCTAATACTGTATCAAAGAGGAGACACAAACGCCTTCTTCTCTTGTTATACTGTATTAATTCAGTCTCTGGGCCCGCCCTCTTCACTCTTCTCTTACCCACAAGACTTGATCCAAATCTCTATGACACTTCACCGCATAGAACTTTCTAGCACTAGCAATATTACTTGAAAACAAAACTCCTCTTTAGTTTGAAATCCCCCCATTCCTATATAGCATTCTAGAGAAGAAAATCAATGGCAAAAAGATGGCGTCCACTCCTTCGAATCGGCTAAAACTGACCCCATCCAACTCGCCTTACCTTCCGCATCCTGCTCGAACTCCGCATCGTAGCAGAGCTCCGATAGAATCTCGCCTCTCCCTGAAACGAGTCGTCGGTACCACCTGTGTCTCGCCCACCGGTTTCGACACCGTGAACTCTTTGTTCGCCTATATCGCAGGGGGAGCTGTGGTTGTGGTCGACGTCGACGGAGCTAAATATAATCAGCGTTTTTACCGAGCTCGCCCAACTGCCACCCCCATCTACAGTATCCCTCCGCATTCTCACTCCCCCTCGACCCCCACGCAGACCCCGAAAGCGAACGACAGCCGAAATAGAGTCTCGTTGCGAGAATCAACTTATGGTTCCCTTGATTGGGCCGAATCTCCTACGTCATCGTCCAAGACGTGGACGAGCCGAGAACGTATCAAGGCCGCAACGTGTTTAGCCCTTAGCAGAGAGGGAAGATTTCTAGCCGTTGGTGAAACTGGCTACGCTCCTCGAGTGCTCATCTTCAACCTAGAAGATAGTTCGTCGGATACCCCGCTCGTGTCCATTAGTGAGCACGGGTTCGGGGTAAAGGCTGTCGCTTGGTCTCCCGACTCAAAATACCTTGCCTCCCTCGGATCTGCGAACGATGGCTTCCTCTACATATGGAAGATAGACACCAAGACGGGTGCTGCTAAGCTGTTTCAGCAAAACAGATGCACATCTTATATTCGTGGCATGATATGGGTGGGGAGCAACCTAATTACTTTGGGTGTACGTCACATAAAGGTGTGGAGGGTCGAGGAGGGCCAATCGCCGTCTCCTGTGAAACAGAAATTCATTGGCGAACCGAACACGGCCCCTCAGCCACACCAAAAGACGTTGTCCGGTCGGAATGTGTTACTTGGTAACATGATCGACGCGACGTTTTCGTGCGCCGCCGCTATCGACGACACAAAGGCTGTCATCTGCTCTGAGACGGGCGATGTATGCCTATTCGACGATACGGACAAGCAGATGAAGTTGACCAATGTCCTCGAAAGTGGATTTGTCACAACCTGTGTGGCGATACGCGAAAATGTTGTCTATGTTGGTGGCAGATCGGGCGAACTCGCAACCCTTGATTTGCCCTCCTTCATGGAATGCAATCCGGACTGCCTACGAACGAGTGTAGGCTCGTTTGCGGGTCTCTTCGCAATGGGATTTCTGGAGACCAATCTAGTAACTGTCGATACTAAACGGACCATTCACGTTTGGGAGCTCGAACAAGGTCCGGAGAAATTAGACTTGAAGTCACCTATCCCGATTTCGGGACACCAAGATCCCATTCTGGGTGTTCATCCACTCAAGCGCCCGAATGCACCAGATGCCGACTTTTATAGTTGGTCCGCATCTGGACAAGTCATACTGTGGGATGTTGATGGGCAGATAAAATCATCCATTCAAGTGCCACTTGATGAGGCTTATTCGGAAGATGAGCCTGACCTTCTTAACCAACTAACTTTAGTTCGGGCTACCGAAGGCGGCAAATTCTTCGTTTCGGGCGATAAATTTGGCGTTGTTAAGATTATTGACTTTTCAACTCAGAAATGTGTGGCATCTATGAAAGCACACGCATCTGATTGCCAGTTTATCACCACTTATGAGGACAAATCGAAGTTTGTCATCGCAACCTGCGGTCGAGACCGCACAACCCAATTATTCCACAAGACAGCCAATGGAGACTTTGAACATTTTCAGACACTCGAATTCGCCGCCAGGGTGGTCCAAGTACTTATTCCATCGGCAGATAGAGTGATCACTTGTTCTCTAGACAGAACGTTGCAGATCCATGATCTGGTAACGAAAGATGGCGAACCAGATGCCATGGCCGCCATTCCTTCCAAAACTCTTCCTTTGAAAGGTTCGCCATCATCTATGACAACAGACACGGATGGGAAGCTATTATTTGTGTCTTTGATGGACCGATCCGTTTCTATATTTGACTTAGAAAGCGGAAAACTTACCAACACATTTAAATGTACTGATGAAACTGGAATTGACTCTGTTGTTTTGGATTCCCTCACGGCCCGATCCGCTACTGAAAGAGATCCAGCCTTTCTTCTGGGTGTCTCGAACACAGATAAATCGATCAGGATATACGACGCACAATCAGGGATGTTCTTAGATCGGGAATGGGGCCATACGGAAGCTATCAATGGTCTGGCATTAGTTGAGGGCAATGATAGTAAGCGGAAAATTGTGAGTGTTGGGTCTGACGGTACGATAATGATCTGGGAAATGGACTTGCAGGATCCATCATGGGGCACTGCTAGTCGTGAACCGTCTCCGATTAAGGATAGTTCTACCCATACTCGACCTACTCTTCGGCGCGTTCTGTCCAAAGCTGAGCTCGCCGAATTCCAACGACCCTCCCCACCCGGTGGACGACGATCGCCACCAAGGACAATCGCAAAGAGGAGATCTATACTCAATTTATCAGGCACACCATCGTCATCTTTAAAAACACCTGTCCCGCCACTTCAGACCGGCCCAGCATTGTCAGTTGTTGAGGATACCCCGTCTAGGCGACCGTCTCAGGATAGCCGATGTGTTAGTCCCCCTGCTAGTCCCAAGACGAGGATAAAAAGGCGTCCATCCCTACCAGCTCTTAATTCTACGAAAACCAAAAGCAATAACAATTTGAGAGCCTTCGGGTCCCTCAACATGGCTACCGAGCAAGCCTGTAGAACGCTGCGAGCCTATCGGAGGAAACTATCTTCCACCGATCCCGTCAATCAGGATGTACTAGCTGAGTTAGACCAAGAGCTTCGTCTTACTGCAGTCGCGTTAGGCGATCGGGCTACGCGAAGCAAGGCTCTGAGCGACACTATGCTGAACGGCTTACTCGACCAATACTCGGAGCGTTTGGTTGCTATGCTCGACGAAAAACTCCGACTCAATTATCGATCTATTTCTGACCAAGAGCCGGACTCACCTGGAAAGCGCCCTAGTTCATCAGAATCTGGGGAGGCTTCTAGTAACGAATCGACATAGTTCGAACATTTATTTCATAAATATGTCTTAGTTCATTTTGTATCACAAAATGCGCAAACTACGTTTTGCGCCATCGACGCGGATAAGGGGAAGGTTGGATGAAGGAAGATGGGATAACGTAGTCTTCGGTGACTACGGGCGTTCAGGACATTCATTTTTCATTCCTTTTTCGGTAAATTGTCTAGGAGGAGGTAGACAATCACGGCGTTTTAGGATATGGGGATTCTTCTTATTCTTTTTATCTGTTTATCGAGTCACAACTCATTGGCTTCCACTCAATATGATACCACTTGGCAGGAGAAAAAAAATAGGAGTTATAGGGATACAGCGCCGAGGGGATGTGCGCTATGGTAGGGAAGGGAGGTGGGGGCAACTTATTGCTATCAGCTTGAGACGGGAGCTTCCTTGCTTTGTCTAAATCGCATCAATTGACTTTTGCTGCTCATTTTTATGAGCATCTTCGAAACTTCGCTTCTTGTTCCGTTTGTACATGTGTTTTTCGTGAAGGTTGATTTTTTGTGTTGATTGCTTCTACACTAATTCGGTAGGTAAATTGATCGTGATGAGAAATAGGGGTAACTACCTAGTAGTCACGTGCGCATTAACTACAGAGGTTAGATATCAGGTTAGTAGGTAGGTAAAATCTTAAAAAATAGGCAAAGCTTAGTTCTCTGTGGTATGGTAACTAGCTAGCCGATATAATTACATGAATTCGATGAGTGAGCCCTACTGGCTTGGGACTAGAGGAAGTGCACAACTCGTCCCATCTTGCCATCTCATCGTTTCTCTAAAGCTAGGTTACAAATATACATCCACCTACAGATGGATAAGTATTCTAAGGTATTCGACTAGATGACGTTTGTCTCGTTTGTTTTTGGAGCCGCCTCACTGATCCCATAATGATTTTTTTCTCTCGCTCCACCCACTTGATCATTAGTTTGGTTATTCGTTTGCCTTTTTTTCTCTAGCCCATAATAGACCCGAAGTTATCTTATACCAATCGCGCCTCAGATCCCCTCCTCTTTCATACCCTGAATAATGGGATAATTATACTACAAGTCCTTCCTGCTGCGCCTCGTCTCTTTCGAGGCGCTCGAGTCCATTACACACTGCGCCGTACACCCGTAGCGGGACAGCAACTTCAAAACTCTCGCAATCGAGATTCTCGGCTGCAACAAGCACGAGCCCACCCCTCTCGTCGCGAGAGATCTCTTCTAATAGTGGATGAGGCTGGGTTCCGGTATCCGATCCCGCAAACTCGGGGCCTTCGGTGACGGATGATGGAACGACGAATTCGATTCTGATCTTCCATTCGAGGCTTAGTCCACTAGTGACGAACTCGGGGGTGGCGTTGATAGGGATGGTAGGATTAAACACTATTCGGCGGGCGAATAATGTGGCCTCGCTGGAGCTGCCATAAACCTTGCGTGTAACCCGGTGGACGCTAGCCTCGCTCCTGAGGGCTAGCGTCGGCTCAACGCGCTCCGCAGTTTCCAGAGCGGCGTGGATAGCGTAACACGGGATTTCGGCACCGGTAAAGTCGATGGCCATGTTCACCGACTCTCCCAACTTGTAAGCTGGACGCGCGAGCATGACGACACCAACGCGTCGGCCGTTTCGAGCTATTTCGAAGCGATTGCTGCTTTGTCCGGAATCGGACGACAAATTTGACCGTAGAATGGCGAGGTCTATGGCGTCTTTTGCCGAGGCCGACTCCTCAAAGGCAGATGTTCGGCGGGATTGGGGAGCTGTGGCCGTCGGTGATAGAAGTCCGAGGCCTCGATGAGGTCGGTCAAGAAGCTCCTCGACGTAGCTAAGGAAACCATTGTACGTTGAACCAGGGTGGTCGGGTTTATGTCTCCTGGAAGGAATATGAACGATGGATTTATCAAGAGCCTTTACCTTCGCGAGGTCGCGAAGAATAATATAGGGTGAAAGTAGGTCATGGCCAAGAATCTCGCCGTGGCTGTTAACGCTTCCTAAGACGCGGAATGGAATCTCGACTGATCGCACTTGTTGCTCTTTAGTACCACCCGGCCTTTGGGTGCCAATAACTAAGCTATACGAGATCTTTATAGCTTTGCCTCGGTGTGTTGGGGGCAAACCTTTTGGTAGTTTGAACGCATATTCGTAGGTTCTACTCTCGCCGGGGGCCAGTTGTAAGTCTACGAACAATATTGACTGGGGTGTTGATAGTAAGGGGATGGACTTGGAGCTGGCAACACCTCGCATCTGCTTGATGCTGCTAAGTTCGCCGCCACCAAGAAGCTCTCCAATAGAATTACCGAGACCCCCCCAACCAAAACCGGCCAGGAGTCCACTAGCCCTTTTTGAGCTTTCAACGCCAATAACGCCACCACCTTGCCCACCTAACACAGCTTTTCGCTTAACTGCCTCAAAGGGGCCTAGATTGATAAGTGATCCATCAAGAGTGAAGGAGCCTTGCACCTGCGCATATCCCATCATTAAAGACTCCGGCAGTCGCGCCTGACTCATACTTAAGAAGCCAGAGCTCCGTCTCAAGTGGGCTGGCCTGCGGCCGCCGTGTAGTGGTTGTGTCACATACTCCGACGCTAATGTCTCGGACGAGTTATTGCTCAGTGAATAAAACTCGCCACTACTTCGAGGAGTTCCACCAGCAATACTTGCTGCAGACAATATCCGTGCCGCGGCGGGGACCGGTTGTTCGGTAATGGTAGGTATTGGGTCCCTCGAACGCACTGGGAGACTTACGGCTCCACCGGTCCCAGACCCGGGCGCTGACAAATAATCAACCGGTTGGGCAGTCGGTGAGACGCCTTCTGATTGTGGCGGTGGCGTCATTGGAAATTTGAAGTCCGGCATCGCTCCAGGACTTCTTTTTGGTGGATGTGAGCCGTTGAAGCCGGGTGTGTTTGGTACAGTCGACGCTCCCGATGCGCGGCCAAACCCATGCTTAGTTGGAGGAAAGGAATTATACAAGGGTGAGGATTCCGAACCAAAAGGTCGTCTACTTGGCAAAGCTGCCGAGTGTGGGCCATTTATAAGCCCACCTCTCGGTGATATCTGTAAACTTGCAGACCTCCCATGACCGCGAGGATGTCGTGGAGGTCGTGCGGGAGATGTTTTTCCTTGCGACTGTTCTTCGATAGTTGCTGCAGATCCTATCGACACTATAGAAAGTGATCTCTTATGAGCATGACCGGGTCGTTGTGGTGATGATTGCGTTGGGGTCCATTGTTGAGGTGGCCCCCTTAATCGCGAGCTACTTGAAGGAACTGTCAGGGATAGCGTAGAGCGATGCCCTCGAGTAGGTGCTGGGGGTGTCAACCCATTATTCGGTTTTGTCCTCGGACTAAGTAAGGGCGACGGCTGTCTCGATCGTTCAGGAATAGTCGGTGGTTGTTGGCTCGAAGATCTCGCTTGGTTTGGGCCAGGAGCAATGTTCTTAAAAGTGATGTGACACTTAATATCCTCGCCAGCAAAGACAGTCTGGTCATCCCATGTTATAAAGACTCGAATATTGCTCAGCACTCCTTCAGGCGGCATGGTGAGACTCCTTCCAATTGAAGGAGAAGGCTCATGTATAGGACCTCATCGTCGTCATTCTATCACCTAAAACAAGATTGGGCAGCCCTAGGGAGCAGGAAGATGAGCTCTATCGCAAGTCGAGATATCCAATATCCGGGATGACGATATCGAAATAGCAGGTTTAAAGCTAGGAAACGGGTAGTAATTTGGGATGCAAAGGCGTTGGCGTTAATCCGGGAATTGAACTTGCGGGATTATATCGTGAATTGATTAATGGGGTCTATGATATGTTCGATTCGAAATAGGTGGATTAAATTGGTAGAGTTTGGAGCGATTCGTGGTATGGCAACGATTGGGGGAAGGTTGTTATCACTTCCAAGGTTGAGAGCGCCAGGGATGAGTTGGATGATGCATCAATAGGCTCTTGGTAGATCAGCGAGTCCTGGTCCCTGCCGCGATGGGACCGCCCCTGCAGCTCGGGTCCTGGCAAAACTTATTCCCCGAAAATACCTGTATTTTAGCCCCTTCGGACCTTCCACCGTACCTAAATACCTAGATACTTAGGTACCGGGTACTCACTAACAATTTGTAACGGTTGACTCCCATCAATCTGTAGCATGACGTACCCAGCCAATCAAATGCAAACATCTCACTTCATCTCCGTCTTCCTACTTCCATTATTAACAACTGAAGAGGAAAAATAGGCTATTTGATGAGCCATCCGTTATCCAAGAAGGACTACATGAACTTGCATTACAATATACAAATATATCTGAAAAGAGTGGCCACGAGGCTCGGCAATTACATAAGCTTTGCTCCGTGATGGCTTCAAATGTGCAGTCTCAGCTCCGTAGATGGAAGTGGCTTAAGGACATCTAAGGATGAGTATTACTCAGTATACTCACCATGAAGACCTATTAATCAGAGACTTTTTTCGCCATTCAATATTCAAAAGTGACCTAATAGCTTCTCATAATTCATCCATTCATCCAATCATCCAAGTATACGTTCACGTCATCTCAACATCTTCCTCCACGTTCACGTTATTCTTGAACAAACCGCCATTATCCTCACGGGTTTTAAGGATCTTGTAGGCCGTGTACGCGGCCTTAGTCTGTATCTCCTCAGGGCTGACGCCGTCACCGACTTCCACGATGACTTCTCTGTTGACCAAGACCCTGCAGAACAGTTCTCTAGACCCATCCCCCATTTCTCGAACTTCGTTCTTATACTCTACCGTTTTGTTGTATTTCCCTGCTAGTATACCTAGGTGGTTCTTGGGGTGCAGTACATCGACATCTTCGGCGAGCATGCGGCGCAGATACGGGAGTATACCGGCTCTCTCGACGACCTGGGCACACATAGCCATCGATCCTGAGTCCACCCAGACGGCGCCAAGCACGCTCTCAAAGAAGTCAGAGAAGTACTTGGGGATATTGAGGTGAGCAAGTTCGACTAAAGGATAAGTCTTGCTGTTCTTGATGGCATCAAGGATCGGCTCTCTTTCTAGCTTGTATCTTTCCTCCGCGACCTGCTGTCGTACTGCCATCTCCCGCGACGAGTGGCGCATGAATTTCCAGAACGGGATGTCAATCAGCTTCTTGACAGGAATCATGTCTTCACCAATCTCGGTGATTTCCTGCGGGATGGTCCATTCCAGGCCTAGAAAGCCGAGGAGGTCCGCGTTGACCGAGGCGGCGCGGAAGAGATGCATTTCCCTCTGGTCCATGTCTCGCTCAAAGTCCCAGATGACAGAGACGACAACATGATCAAGAATGGCGTCTCCAAGGAATTCTAGTCGTTCCATGCAAGACCCCGTTGAGTTCACAAAGCCGAATGAGGAATGCGTAGCTGCTTCGACGAGTAGGTTCTTGTTTTTGAAAGAATACCCGATCAACTCCTCCAGAGGAACAAGAGCGGCGACAAGTTCTGTGCTTAGTGAGGTCTGATTAAACAGGGCAGCGCGAGCAGAGTCAAGACTGTGCCACTTCCACTCGATCTCGGGGATGAATATTCGGATACACGTGAGGGCTTTAGACAGTCCGTTATTCGGTCCGCCATCTACGTAAGCAGCTCCGATCAAAGCTTCCACGACATCCGCAAGTGTTTTGGTCGACATTGGTCGTTTATTGCCAGCGTTGATATCTACCTTAATAAGGTCTTCTACGTAAAGGGGTTTCCATTTCTTGCCCTTAAACCCCTTTTTGAGAATGAACTTGTCTAGGCCGGTTTCGACTGCTGCACGGCAAAGCCTGGCATTAGACACTATGCTTGTCTTGATGGCGTCAAGATATCCTTCTGGGAAATTCGGATCTTTTTCGAGTTAGCATGTATATTTTATGTGTTATGGTTACTTTGTTGCGACATACTATTAGCACTAACAGTGGCTGCTGTGAACAATTTGAGGATCGCGTCTCCAAGGAATTCAATCCTTTCATAATTGGTTCCCTCCCCAGTACCTGGGGAATTAATAGCGGTACTGACAAGCGAGATATCCGAATATCCAACATCTTTCAATAGAGTGTTGCGCAGTTCATCTGCAACCAGATAGATGTCTAGCATGTGGATGATGGAGGGAATGAGAGCACCAAAGTATACGTTGGATGCATGGATGCCATCCATATGACAAAGGTGGGCAGGCGTAATAAGGTGAGCTCGTTTAGTGGGATTTATTTCTCCAGCAGCAACTGGATGAAGGAAATTCTTTCGTTTCGAGAACTTCTCCAACATTAGCCAAGGGATATCCAATGGTTGGTCGCGCAGAGATTCCATCACTGGAGTAGCCGGATCGAGAGTAGGTAACCAGGTTTTCAATACATAGGGGACCCCGTTATTATATCGTATGAGCACCGTATCATCGAGGTAGGCTCCTTCAACACACCTCTGTCCTACAAGCTGGCGAAATGGAATATCTTGAGTCGGGCACCGAATATGTAAGATTTGTGTGCTATCCCGAACACCCAACTTACGATGCCCATACGCTAGATCTATCAATGCCGGGCTTTGATCAGCGAAGAGATCGCATGCGGGTAGGACCTTCATTTCCCCCATCTCAACTCTCCAAGAGTTTGATCTGTCCCAGAAGACATCAAAACCTGGTGCCTCTGGGAAAGGAACAGGAAGCGAGGCGTCAAATTCACACATTACATCGCCATGTTGATTTATCAGTCGTAGTCGGCGTTGATAAATCTCCTTCTGGTGACCCCAAGCATGCGCAATCTGTGTCCATGGACTCCATCGCTCATTAACTTCAGCCAATGCGGCCCTTGTATCATAGCTATGCATGAATTCTTGATTCCGAGGTAGCAAGTTATCGTTAAGTAAGCCAGCCTTATAGATTGCCACGTATGCCTGGAAGGCAGCATCTTTGCTAGCATTCTTCTCCGAAAACCAGAATCCCGTGCTTTCTATCCGGCGAAGCTCGGGGGCAAGTGACATTGGTAGAACAACAGTCGCACTTATTTTCGGGAATTTCTTCAAAGAAGTCTCGCTTCGTTTGAAAATATAATAGGGTCGCGAATCAGCGTACTGTCGAGTCGAAAGCCGTGTGCAGAAATGCTCCAGGTGTGACTTCGCTTGGTCGAAGTCGATACGTGCGCCGGTCTCTGGTATAACAAGAGGTTCAACTTCCGGTTGCTCTAATTCTTCAAGCTCTACAAGTTCCTGGATGTCCCGTAGGTCCTCTTCATAGCGCCTTTTCATTTCTTCTTCGAGTGCTGACCACTCTTCTACTTGGCGTGTGGGATTATCCAAAAGAAGAACAAGCTTTGATTCCTTCATCCGAGCTCTGCCGCGCCTCTGAATAAAGCCTTTCAGGTTAGCCGGTTTGTCGAAACATATGACCATGTTGCATGCTGGAACGTCGATACCCTCTTCGAGGACACTAGTAGCTATGAGAAGATTGATTGTCCCGTTCTGGAATTTCTCTAGGTCCTGGTAACCACCATTTTTGTTGAGATTTCCAATGTCTCGCTTCCGGCCAGCGTGGTTACTCGTGCCTATCATGGCTCCAACCCGAAAGCGGTCTTTGGTTGATGGATGGGCGGAAAGCATATGTGCTAAGACAGCTACTGTAGCGACCTCCTGTACAAAAATGATGCCGATCGTCCCGTCAACAGATGATGAAAGTTCCCGTATAAGAACCGCAAGTTTGTTGGAAATACCGACGGCGGAAGTGTTATCTTCAAGCGGCGGCGGTTGCGATATCTTGATTTTTCCTAAGGCTTCTGAGAGATATTGCTTCTCTTCGATTTCCCACTCACGAAACCAAGAATCATTCTCCTTTAACGATTTCATAAAGCTGGAGATGCTAGCATAAATAAAATAATCCGCAGCCCACTAATCCATAGGGGCTATTAGCTATCGGGTAAGAGGGGAATAGGGGAATAGGGGAATGGATTCAATGCAAAAGGCCACTTCTGAAGCTCATCGCTCATAGCCAAACATATGAAAGCCAGTATAATAGAGTCTTAGGCGAAAGAAAATAAACCATGGGGAATTACTTACCGACCCAAGCTCTTTCTGGATCTCATGACTCTTTCGCCACAAAGATTTCATTTGATTAAAGACATATGTACTTCTCTTGTCCAAAGCCTTTTTCAAAGCTACTAGACTGCGTTCACTACCGTCCATACGTAGCCGAACGATGTAAGGGTCTCGGTATATATCCAAATTAAGATACACTTCAGCTAAGCTATCCATCGCCCCAGTGCGAGGGATATCGTCAAGCTGGGAGTAGAAACGGTAGTACATGACCGGTTGCTTAACAACGGATAGAAGCCCCTCTCGGTGAATCGTTGGGGTTTTGCAAACGGCATCTAGTGTCTTTTCGATGGTTTCGAGGGCGTCGAGCTTCGAATTCATAATAGGGCTAGCCGTCAGACCGAGTATTGATGGAACTGGAAGACCGACAGCCTTGCGGGCATGATACAGGGCCATAAATTTGCTACCGGGATGTTTCCCAACGCAGTTGTGCGCTGCCAACTTTAGTTCAACGTTACCTCATATGATGTGTTATATGAAGGTGATTCACTAACCTTCGTCGATAACGACTAAGGAGAGCCGCTCGATCCGTACAAATGCATGATTGGTTGCATCCAGGAGAACCTGGTGAGTAGATATGACAACACGAGCATCTTCTAGGTAGTCGTCCCAAGTGCGATTATCCGTCCAAGTATCGATGCCGTCTGCGCCACTGAGAAATTTGATTTGAACGGAAGGAATCTGTGATCTGAGAACTCTCGCTTGCTGCTCACAAAGAGCGACGGTGGGAGCAAGAAACCAAATAATCTATTTAATGTCAATATTAAATGTAGTCAAGAAAAAAAAATCTTCTGTAGATATCACTCACTTTATCAGGTGGTGACCGTTCAAGTTCAGCTTGTATTCTGAGCACGGCGCTAAAGAGTATGAGCCTATGTACAGAGGATAGGAATAATTACACGTCTATGTCAACGGATCATAGTAGGTACTTACACCTGTGTTTTTCCAGTACCAGTCTCCATCTGCAAAAACCATAAGCCTAGAGATCCGGTAAACATTGTAATGCTCACCCACTGTGACAATTATGTTTCGTTTCAGGCTTTCTTCGAACATTTCAAGCTGATATTCGCGAGCATGGATGACTGTCGAATCTGTAGCCTGGTCCTCTATAGTGAGTCCATCCTCAGCCACAGACCCGGTCGGCTCAGCCAAAGGCAGAGCGGGGATTTCCTGGCTCTGGCTTGTAGGAAAATCATTGTCGTCGCTTGAATCTTCTGAGCTCGAATCTTCGCACCATGATGGTGACAGCTCTTCATCATGCATATCCATCAATTTAGAGTGACTTTAAATTCGAATTGAATTTAGTCTGACTAAAGCGTGGTTTTCTATCGTCCCTCGGATGTGGTTTGTTTGAGGGGACTCGGGGGTACGATGCGGGCCTGGCATGATTTTGAGTGCTCGAAAAAAACAGAAAACTGGAAAAAAAGAAACCAAACTGATTCACTCGATTGTCCACATCATTTCTATGTGTTGTCAAAAGCGACAGGTCAGTTTGACAAAATTTTTGAGTTGGTAAGGCTCTAAGGCTGCCGTTCGAAGGAGCGACAGACTTTCAGGATGTAATGTAGTAGTGTGTAGTACAAGAAGGGGAGCTCGCATATTCATCTATCCAAGGCATTTGATTGGCTAAGGGGGTCCTATAATGCATAAAAAAAAACAACTCCAAACGCTCATATGCGCAGTTCAAAGTTCCCACTTATCCAACACTATTGTACCCTCTAGTAGTAACGCAGGTATCACGACCATGGAATTACTCGCTACCGGATTTAACGCTTGGAGACAACTTGAATTTCGTGACGGACAGAGTCATATAACTTCTGAGCCTGATGATATTAGTTCATTTCAATCCGTCTTGAAAAATGATTTCATCGGACGTCCATGTTCCCTTTTAGAATGTACTTTCGGTTAGTGTCACTCTCCTATATTTTAGATTTGTTAATGAATCTCCTGACAAGGTCAGTTGAAACTGCCTCCGGAATACAGCAGGCAGGTTTCGTGGATGCTTGTCGGGAAATTTTGAAGGAGAAGCTTCTCTCATTTACCGCAGCCCTAGCAGGGAATGGAATCGTAGCTGGTAAGCACTGCCCTGACAATAAGTCTTGCATATCACTTACACCATTTAAGAGTATGATGGCCACGATACAGTCTGTCAATACCATTACCAGTCTAGCGGGGGTGAGCGGGAACAGCAGACGTTTTCTGGAATGGAACAAATTGTTCAACTAGTAGCGTACGAAACCGGGTTTGTGGCTCTATCGCAGGATGGCTGTGTCTGGACATGGGGAGACGAACGTTATGGCGACTGCCTCGGAAGGCCAATAACACATTCAAGGTAAGCGATAACCCTTACCCAATTCCATGGGCTCAGGAGAGCAGAGCTTATAATAGAATAGCCCAGCAGAGAGACCTAGTGTCGTAGAGGAACTTGAAGACCTGCCGACAGGTAAGATAACCAAGATATTTGCTGCTGGATACTTGGCACTTGCCCTGACAGAAGGACATGACCTTTATGCGTGGGGTGGGCACCCGGGACGGAGAGCTCTCCTCGAAGGATTATCAAGTAGTCCGATGCCTGTGATAGTAGAAGAAAGCGACATAATTGATTGCGGGGTTGGGGAATCACATATAATCGTGCTCACTTCTGAGCATGACGTGTACGTCATTGGCGAAAACACAAATGGCCAACTAGGGTTGTCAGTCGAGGAGGCAAGATCGTGGACAAGGATATCTCTGCAGTTAAAAGTAGAACAAATCGTTTGTGGTGTAAATGCAGGGCAGCGCACTTCGTTCATATTGATCAAAGAGAAAGACCCTTGATGATTCTGCCTCAATTGGGCCCTCTATGCTGCTCTATGATACACGTGAACTCCTGCGAGACCTAGTAACAATTACGCTTATAGATTCGTCAGGTAGTCCTCGATCTCTTGTGGAGTTAGCTTTCTGAATCGTGGTCCGGTCGCACCGTGAACACCTTCAACTCCGAGTAGGTGATCAGCGGGCGGGCCGACAATACCTTTAAATAGTTAGCAATTTTCTAATCCAACGTTTCGCTGCGACTCACCAATTTCAATCGTCTCTCCATTCATCTCGCCTTCAATGGTCTCCTTCAAGGTCAGAAGTGCAATGTGGACAGCATCTTCTAACTCTAGACCTTCAGTGTATCTCTTCTCCAAGAACGTCTTGGCAGTCGTTGCACTTTTACCGATAGCGGTGGCTTTCCAAGGAAAGTAGCTTCCAGATGGATCAACTTGGTAAAGCATAGGTCCGCCCTTTAGAATACCGCCGGTCTTGCCCGAGGGCTTCTTCTCACCCTCGAACTCGCCTTCAACGGCGGACTCCTCATCCGGTAGAATACCTTCATCCCACCCAGCAATCAACAGACTGACACCATACGGTCGAACACCACCAGACTGGGTGGCCTCCTGCATCACTCGCGCAACATCCTGGACCAATATCCTGGTGGGTGGATACTCGTTATAGATTCGTTTGTAGCCGGTATGGGAGACCTTTCGTGCCTTGTCCACTAGCACTCTGTAGTCGGGGCCCATTCCTGAATAAACCATGCCGATGTTGGGAGTGATCAAGCTGACCTTGGACAGGGAGGAGGGGTCGGCAAGAGGGGAAGAGGACTTCTTTTCGGTCGCTAGGACGATGCCATTTGTTGCTATAGGAGTTTAGTTCGTATAGTTATGTGCAGTTTGAACATTATACGTACCCTTGATGCCTAGGGCGGTTACACCTTGGTTGACGGCGTTGAGGGCATATTCTGGTGAATCATTTCGTTAGCAAACGGCACCTGAATGCTGCAAAGGTCCAATTTTCTTTATTTTCCGCTGGCATCTAAATGTATGCGACCGCCTGGAGAGTTGGCATACCTATTTGGACTAGTTTTCCACTGCCAGAATGTTAGCTTGGAGTCGCAGTGCTGTATATGTTGGATTAAAGGGAATTTACCTAGGGGAGAAAGTGGTCAATGAGAACGAGTAACGGTCCGCCATTGCTGCAAGGTGATATTATGAGGTTGGACTTCGGATGGTGTCTATGGGAAAATCGAAGGGTCCGAGGTTGTGCGTAGAAGTGATTCGGGTGGATTAGATGGCGAGGCTACGAAACCTCAAGCTGTGTGTGGAGAGCTACAGTTACTTGCTAGGCATCGCGAGTTTGCGCGTCAGAGCTTAGGTACTCCTACATAGCGCCTTCTTCCGGGCAGCTCCAGCACAAGTGTGTGTCGCACCTACCAGGTACCTAGGTACTCCGTACCTCTCATTGGAACCCGAATCTCGATGACTAATCCGGAACATTAGCACTCCGGTCGGTTAGCTTAGAGCTACTTGGATTACATAATATGCCCAGAGGACAATTTTACGCCACTTTTAACTTCCAATCATCTAAAAAATTAGCAGCTTCAAGATCTCCGGGGAAAGTACACGTTAACATAAATTTGCCCATTAAACAAACATTGCTGGAACCAAAAACATCGAGTATGCTAGAACATACAGCATATTCTAAGGCTGGCCTACGAAACAGTTTTTTTATGACGCTCTAGTGTACCAAATCTGGGTTGAGAGAGAATCTCCCATGATTGACAGCCCAATACTCCGTATAACGACACAGTGTGATTCCTTCTGCGGCAGCCTGCATTTTCGTTCGGAGACTTCCAACAATACATACAACCCTTTCTTTTCTATTGTTCATGTTTAGTCAACATTGAAGCCTTTGACCAATATCAACTTGCGCTCTTAATCCCATTCAGTACACTCTTTGTATTGAGCGTTATACAATATCTAGGTGGTCTAATTATAGATTTCTAGGTTCTATTACAATGGTGAGATTCTGAGTGGGATGCTCGGTTTTTATTTATTAATGTTTCGTGTGCTCCTTCAATCTTTCTTAGTTGTACGCTTGGTGAAGTACTCTTAAGCAACAAGGTCGCCGTTCGGTTTCCTATCGCAGTTCTTACTCCAAAAAAACACACCAACGAAAACTCAACCTATCTAAGAGAAATCCCCGGCTAATATGGCGGACTTCGATTCTTCGTTCGGAACTGCTACGGGAAACGATTTTTGCGGGAGACCGGAACAAACGGCACAACACCCCGAACCAAATTCTAGCACGAATGCGAACGAGCCGAAAAAGCATGTACGAATGTGTTGGATCTGCCATGATGAAGTAGAACCGACATATGAAGAGACGGGCTTCCTAGATGGTATTCGAAATCGGCGACCAAAAAGATCCTATATCTCTGAGAATGGAGATCGACTCATCAACCCGTGCCGTTGCAAGGGTAGCGTCAAATATGTCCACGAAGGTTGCTTGAAGCTCTGGATGAATGAGAACCCGAATGCTTGGAAATGCGGCCGATGCCTTTACCAATATAGAATGGAACGAATGACTTGGGCTCAGCGAATTCGAAGCCCGATAGTCGCTCTTGGAATTACAGTACTCATCCTCGTGATTACTATATTCCTACTCGGTTTTATAGCCGATCCGATTCTCAACCTATGGGTCGACCCCGTTGGGACTATAGCGGAAACAGTCACAAGTGGCCATATTAGCCTAGACGACGATATTGACGCATTGGGCGATTCAGGCTGGTTTCTTCACTTTCTGAAGGGGCTTTTCTCGCTTGGGTTGCTTGGGTTCGTTAAGGCTTTCCTTGTTATGAGTCCCTGGCAATGGTGGAACTTGCGAACTAGTGGTATATTAGGCGGAGGAGGTCGTCGTGCTGGAACCGGACGTGACCGGATGGAGAATATCAACCTGGTTCTTGTTCTCATCGGCGTCACTACGTTCTTATATGTAAGTTTAATCCCTGGGTGTGTTAATATCTTACTGACAAATTTAGACGGTTTGGAAGGCCACGCGGAAGTGGACCGAGAAGACCCTTGACAGAGCGAGCCAAAGGATCTTAAATGTCCAAAGTGACAATAATGACGATGACGATAGTGACGATGACGATTAGTCATAAAGCGAAATTGACAGTCCCCTGAATTGAAATTAAACCACGACGTTTCTCGTGAAGCCGTATTTGCTGATTTCATCGATTGCCATGTTACGATGAACCTGCACACTCTTAAGTTGCCTCGAAGTTGCTCTTCCGTTTCTTGTCAACTAGTCTGTGTGCAAAGATTGATACCTTGTTACTATCCGATGAGTTTGGGCGTCTTGCTCTTATTCGTATGCGGGCTTGTTCAAGGATGTCGGATCTCTTGCCTTAGGTCATTAGCTCTTTTTGAGCTTATTTGACTCAGCTACCCTTTTCCCATATTCTAATGGATCTTATATAGAGATGTGGTGGTATGGCTATTTTCGATACAGACGATCTTCTAAGCCTTTGTATGTCATTATTCTCTCCCTAACCCAGTGATTGTAAACTCTGATTGGTCGAGGTCCATCTCGTTTAGGTGCTTGATAAGGTACGTGATTACATTTGGGGATCTTATGATGGAATAGGCTTAGCCTGATTAGCTAATCGACCCGGGGGTTGCCGGGGTTGAACTGTCGGGACCATTGACCACAACGTTCTGCACGTTCCAGGCCGGCAGGGGTTCCCAGGCCGCTTTAACTTTAGCAGCTTTAGGTCAATTAAAAAGTAGCCAAAAATGAGATTCCCGTAATTTGGCGATAGGTTGCGGTGCACATGGTTTTTTTGCGACATGTCAAACACGACGGCTATTCGAGCCTAAAATAATCTTCATCTTACCTTTAGTCATTGATTGTCAGCTTTCTCAGGTGACTTTGATGCGACTCGAAACCATCAGTCATTCGAAGTCCTACTAGGCCATCGTTTCAATCAACCTTCGCTTATCGTTTCTTTGTCGTGATTTACCACATCGTCGTGCCAAATTTGCGCCAAGGTGGCCACGTCCCTCACGTCAAGACATTCGGGCGTACCCTCCGCCTTTTGTCTCAACCACTCGCTGATTAGATAACTTGAGGTTATCTGTTCGAATTGCGTCCTCTATTCCCCGTGTTGTTTTGAGTCGAGGAAGATATCAATCGTAATAAGGGCAGACGACGTGACCTCTCGACTGCTACGCGCCATAATTTAATAGCAGCCTACGGGTCTGCGAAACAAACCGACAATCTCTACAATCCCTCCCTTTTTAACGACCCTCCGAGAGCGATCTCTCTTAACCGACGTTCATTATGCATTACGCCTACCCCCCACGCAAGAGTTCGAATCCTCCACCTTACTTGCCTCGTTCCTCGCGGATACCAAGAATACGAAGGAGTCATCTACGACCAATTGCCCTGTTTGGACTAATAATTATCGGATTGATATGGCTATTCTCGGGCAGCTCGAAACACACCAAACACACGATATCGGGAAAACCAGCAGTAGTGCTAGTTACCGTGTTCGATGATAAGAGTGATAATTCCGCATATCACAAGAATATCAGGGAGAACAGGATCCAATATGCGGAAAAACACGGTAGGATAAACTATAGGTTGAATATCCGACTTTCTTCTCTAACCATCGAGCAGGATACGGCACGTTACTTGCCAAAATAGGCGACTACGACCTCAATGGGGCACCTGCGTCCTGGTCAAAGGTCGTGGCAATGCGTCATGCGATCACGAAATATCCCGATTGTAAATACATGTGGTACCTTGACCAGAATGCGTTTATCATGAACCCAAGTCTAAAGGTGGAGGATTATGTCATGAGCGCCAGCAAGCTCGAAGCCAACATGCTGAAGGATCTTCCCGTCGTTCCGCCGGATAGCATCATCAAGACATTCTCACACATCAAGGGAAGTGATATCGAGTTGGTTATGTCCCAGGATAAGGAGGGCCTAGCCTCGGGAAGTTTCGTGATCAAAAACGGCGAGTGGGCAAAATTCTTCCTCGATACCTGGTTTGATCCGTTATATCGGAGCTACAACTTTCAGAAAGCGGAGACCCATGCTTTGGTAGGTTTAATGTTCTACGTCGTTATTTACGTCGATCTTACATTAGGAGAGAGTTCTAACAGATACCAGGAGCATATTGTCCAATGGCATCCGACGATTTTGTCAAAACTGGCGATCATTCCCCAACACATTATTAATGCTTATAGTAGTAATGACTATGGCGCCCAATACAAAGACGGTGATATCGCCGTCGTATTTTCCCGTTGCCCCGATACGGGAGACAGGAGTTGCGCCAAGGAGGCCGAGCGATTTTCGCAACAGTGGCGGACGTCCTTTTCTAGGTCATGAGAAGATACATACACGCGATAATGTGTAATGACAAGGGCTGTTTTAACGCAGGCACCGAACTCGCAAGGCCGCGACGGCGACGAAAAGGAGAGCGGCCGCACTAATGGTTATGGGCGTTCAAGGAGCACGAGGATGCTTTAGATTCGGTTGTTCTATCGTCCCTCTATCAACAGTAGAAGGACTCGGCATTTACACAGGTGTTTTGACGGCTTGGAGACTACCACGTTGTTTGTGCGTTTCGACGATACTGGATGTATTATTCCTCAAACTAGGGCCGACGAAAGGCGTCCGTGATGGTGTTGGGTCCATCAACCTAGTGTTTATTCATCATATGCCGCGTATACACGACACATTTGGCGGTTTTGGCGGGCTATCTGTAAACGACTATGAATTGGAATTGACGGATACTGGCGGTAGTTGATAGCATCATGGCTGGTTGCCAAATGAAACTTACTATCCAAATACAAAGACTAAAACATTTTGGAGGGCTGATGTGACTGATAGACACGCCATACACCATACACCATATTCCACGGTAGGTATGCATGTCGCTCTTTTTCAAGCTTTTTGTCAACCAACCCCAAAGAAAACTCTCCCGCTTAGATACAGGCACGTGCCTAAAAGTAGTGAAGGCCACCAATCGCCTGCAATATTACTCCCCTCCTTGATGATGCGGCGACGTCTTGGCCTTAATCATTCCAGGTAGAATACTCCGTGGGGAACTCTTCCGATTGGCGGCAAATTTTATCATCACAGTACATACAGGAGCCTTTTACTTTCTTTTTTTTTCTTAGGCGAGAGACAATGTCCATCCGGCTCTAAGCCATCCCGATGATAAAGGGATGGCCGAGGACGGCCGTACGTTTCAGCCATTACCAGCGTACCCTGTTTTTACTACGTAGTACTACTGCGTGGTGCCACATTAGATACGGCTACAGAGCACGAAAGAGGATAAGGGCCATCTCATATGAATTCGTCTGAAATGTCATAGGACGGGAATTAGATGAATTTAGGTATGTCAAGTATCATGATAGTGCTAAATCTTGATGCCAGATGAAAGGTCACATTTAACCTTAAACATAACCCAGCTATCGGTATTGTCAGTTACCGAGAGGGCGGCCAGCCGAGGGCGGGACATGCATATATCCATGTATCTGTATACTAGGTACTGCCATAATAATATATTGCATTCTTTAACAGATGGTGTATAGGTATGCTTTGGAAACTTAATTAGAATTTGAAAACTTAGAAACTAAACACTCAGAAAACACTCTTCGAATTTAAACTTGCCATAAACAACTTCGTAGCAATTCAAACTTCTCTCACGCAGATCAGAACAGCGCAGAAACAAAATGACAAATTGGCAAAATGACCCTCAGAATGATAAGCCTTCGCCGAGCATGAGTTACCAGGTCACCGCTCACGAATTACAACCCACCTTCGAATGGTGTCACAAGTCACAGGTTCTCCAAGATGCCGGTTTGCCAAATGCGGACTCAGTATCAATGCGGCTCATTTAAGATCTCTCGAGCACACGTAGTCTAGCTAGTCAGCGACCTTTTTAACTCGTTTCTAATTGTAGATCACACAGTTGACCCAGAGCGATTTGGGGAGTAACTGGGTCAGCTAAGCAGATCATACACACCCCTGTCAGCCCGGTTCACGATGAGGAGCAATTGCAGGGGCTTCAACGTCCAGATTTCCGATCCGGGCTCAACGCCAACGGTTCGCTAACCATCTATCGCATGAACGAACACGTTCTGTCGACATGGTAGCTCGGCCCTAGCGAGCAAGTAATGACCTAGATGAGCAAAGATGGGGGCGATAGAGCTGTCGTTCGTGCCCATCAGCCGTCGTCATCTGTGCTTAGACATTGATTTCCCATTGATTCTCGTTTCAACTGAATCTATCATTCTTCTCTCTTCCTTCTTTTACACCTTCTTTTCTGTCTTGACGACATCGTCCTGGTGACAATTTTTATTTCTAGTCACTCGTTATGGGCTCGTGAACGATGAAGCAGAGCGGGCTCTTGCGGTGCTCTTTATTAATCGCGCTGGGCACGATAGGGATATGGGCCACGGAGGAAGTTGGGGGGGTCCGGGTGGATGCTGGATCGTCATTACAGGTGGCGCAAGTGCCACGAGGAGAAGAGCCATTTATATGGAATAACTTTGAACATGTCGTTGTCGAGAAGGATAGTTCAGTCGAAAGACTGATAGTAGAGAGGATACCGGACTCCACGAGAAGAAGCCCGAAAGAACAGGCAGCTCCAGCCTTAACGACGCCCCAACCAACAGCGCAACCACAAAAACGTCAGGACGATGGCCAAGTCCAGGCGCTCTCGCAACAGCTTCAGTCGCTTTCGCAATCCGCGACTCAAGCATTATCGTCCGTCTCGTCGAGCGCATCTTCAGCCATGAGCCTTGTATCTCAATCCGCACAGTCCGTCCGACAGTCCGCCGACCAAGCGGTCCGGTCTGCTAATCAGAATGCCGACGATGCTAACCGGCAATTGTCGCAGACTATATCGTCGGCTTCGAGTGCCCTCTCCGCAGCTAGTGCTCGCGCAAGCGATGACCTGGGACGATCGTTATCAAGTATGAGTAGTCGTATCTCATCCAACTTAGCCAGTGCTCAGAGCAGCGCGAACAGCGCTATAAGTGCCGCTCGGGCAGAGGCAAGCTCAAGTGCGTCAAACGCAGTAAATATAGCTGCCAGTCAAATCCAAGAGGCAAGAGCCGATGCAAGCGGTATAAGAGTACGTCTTGATCTTGTTGATTCTATGAAACTATATTACGGTTAACTGACAAAGTATACCAGGGCGACGCAAATTCTATCGTTACGCAAGTGCAGTCCAACTCGGTATCAGGCACAAACGTTGCCATAATAGTCACGGTATCCGTCGTCGGCACTGCCATACTTACGGCCATTGCTTCATACTTCGTTGTCCGGTATCGACGCAAGAAGCGACGTAGCCGCGAGCCTCTGGTCAGGGCAATAAACTCTAATAATGAAAAACAACAATACGGCTCGCCATATGAAAAGCCAATCGCTGTTCGCGGTACTGTAGCAAGTCCCAGTCCTCGTTTTACACCATTCGGTGGTGGAACGGGCTACCCAATGGATAAATTCAAACTCCCAGACCTGGGTCTCAGTCCCTTCTTGAAGAAGAAAACGAACGAAGGTAGCCCAAGCTTAAGCGATATTGGGTTTGCGAGGAGTAACTACAGTCCTAGAGACGGTAGTAGAGACGGTGCCGCGGGACCCTCTAATAGTTCTAATAATGACGTGTACGGTGTCTCGCCGACGAGCTTCCGGCTGCAGAAGGAGAATAGTGTTAAGAGCGCCACAAGCGTGCGGCTTATCAGAGTAGGCAGTAATAAGGGCAAGACTAAGGAGGAAGATGAGAGGGCCTTACTGAGTCCAATGGCTTCACCGCCACCACCGCTTCCTGCGCAGGCACTGGCAGTACCAGTAGCGTCAGTTCCGGCACGAGTACCGGTGGCAGTAACCGTACCTGTTCCAGTACAAGTACAACCAAAAATGCAAACGCAACCCGCCGAGTCCCTGTCGCCTGTAGTATCTCAGGTTGCGGAGCCGCCACCAGCAACCATTCGAGCTGTCCGTAACTCCGAACCTCCAGAAGACCCAGAACCGGAGCCTGCCCCAATAAAGCGTAGCGAGACGATGAACACCATGAGTACTATGAACACAATGAACACAATGACCAGTCAACAACGTCTCCGTTTCCGAGATAGTAGCGATGTCGAATCGGCAGAGCCCTCGCCGGCGACTGGAGCATGGCGGCGCTCCCGTTCTGCAACGATGTCTTCGATGCGGAACACCAATACGGCCTTCCTGCGCACAAATACCACGAGTCCCGAGAGCGTGGGTAGTCAGTCGCCACCCCGGCGCCCCAAGAATGCAGGTCCAACCAGCTTCGCTACGTTCCCGCGCGTTCGTGACGGCCCTCCGAGAGGTTCAGCTGCAGAAGCTATAATGAATAGGGGTCGTTCGGGACTGAGCGGGGTTACGGCGCGGTTGAGGGAGGAGGCGGAACGGAGAAAGAGGGAGTTGGATGAGGTTGGCGGTGATAGGAGTAGCGTTAGGATGAGCAAGGACGTCTCCGAGTCTGAGAAGAGGGAGACACGGGGTCCGAATTGGCCATTTGGGAGTAGCTAGCTCGTAAGGCTGAATTGGGTAGATGGTAGAATCGAAGATGTTGGGAATCAGGACGTAATGGGAGATTGTTAGTAATATGTGGGAGGATACCACGGCATGGTTTTAGGGCTTGGATGCAGGACGCGGGGAAGGCGAAAGAAGAAAATGAGAAGATGGGACGGAAAAGGGATATTTGAAGTAATCGTAGCTGCAGCTGAAATACCACATCGAATAAGTGTCTAAATATTTATTACTAGTTGATTCATATATATCTTGCATTCCGTGTCTCGGATTTACCTGCTTTCCGTTCTTGGTATTGGAGATTAAGGAGGCGGATAAATCTTTCGGTGATACATCTACGCACATATCCTCAGGTATTAGCCAGCCTCACATTACCACCAAAATGGGACGGAACCAGAGTCAAGTATTCCACATCAGTTCCCATTGGCGAACAATCTTATCCGGCTCTCGGGAATCTTTTTTTGCCAAAGCCGTCTGATATAGTCCAATGAGAATAGAATCCAGACACGGGATGAACGACACGGCATAAGATGGGATTTCAGTCAGATAACTGCAGGTGTGATAGTTCCATTAATAGCTAGTAGGCTACCCAACATACATACATACATAAACCAAACCAAACCAGCCCACGCCCAACTCTACTTGCTGTGTCGTGTGACCCAGCTCGAAGTATCTAACACAACCCATCCCATCCATCCATACATGCCACGCGCGTTTTCTCGGCTCGATCCTCCCGGCAGACATATCAGATTAGCGGGAAGCCTCGGGACTCCCGATTCTACCACTACGATGTATACTACGCACTATAGTCTTACGTACATCTACGCCGGTCGAAACACTCCCCTAATCCGGATGGTTGGTTCGTGGGAATAGAGGTGTTTACAATTCATGTGTCATTACCTAGATCACTTCGGCCAGTCGCCCACGATAGAGGGTCGATTATTGGTAGCACCCCCAAACCGAGCAAGCACCGACTAGCCGGCCCGTCTCCCAGAAAAGGGACTCGGTAGAAAATACGGAAATGTGGTGCGTGATCCATGGACTATTTGCGTGGGGTTATGGGATACGCAATCCTCATCTGACCCCCTTATTGCATGTCACCTGCTAGTGCCTAGCACGTACTGACATGCAGGGAAATCATCCAGCTGCATGTTTTTACGTAGGTATTCACCACGCATATCAGCTTGGGAAACGGGGAAGCGTGGCGGTAATTCGCCCCGGTCTTTGTGAAATATTTCGAGGGAAGCTTGGAAACTTCCCCTTGGTAGTACCTTGTTCTGTAGATGTACCGATTTAACGCCCGATCAACTAAGGTGTATATGTGATGCCCGCTGCCGACCAATCTTGATTTCAACAACTTCTATCCCATGTTACCAACAACGCCTAGTTTATGCAAGCTCGATATGCCTTCTTTTCATTAGAGAATAGCAACGAAGAGCAGGGGGAATGTGATATTGGCAATACCAATGTTCGTCATCTCGACCTGGATTCTTCTCCGTAAGTAGGTTAGAAATAATGCGCACTGGAGATAATGCTGCAATGCCACATGATGGAAAATGAATATCTCGAGGGGAGATACCGACAACTCCAGGACCCTTATCTATGCAGTTTCCCCAGAATGGACTGGGATCGAATGAATCGATCGGGAAGAAGAGAAAGATAAGTGCTGACTTGTATCGCGAGACGAATAACGTTGAAGCAAGGTTAAGTGAAACCTTTCGTGAATACGGTTCTTTTATGCACTTAGACTGTTAGGTTCTATGCATAGTAGATAGCTCGAGAGCTTGTAAAAGCTCTGGCCGATCGGAGAGAGCCTCCTTCGCTTGGGAATACGTAAACCACTGACGTTCCCTCTTATGCTTCTCAGGCCAGTTGCTTTCCTCCGTGAGGACGGTGGCTTCATAAAAGCGGTATAGTGCTTTGGGCGCGTCCTTGGATAGCTTTTTAGGTGGCCGCGAGTCAACGACTTCGCCGAGGTCATAGTCGATACGGATAACTATCCCGGCTTCTTCCCAAGCTTCGCGTTCGGCAGCCTCTGTACATTCTTCGTCTGACTCCCAACCTCCCTTGGGAATAACCCAACCTTTTCTCCTAGTCGATTGGATGAGCAGGACGTATAGTCTGTCCTCGGTGAGAGGCACCACTCCGGCCACCAATCGTTCGCCCTTTGCATTGTAGCCTGGGAATTTAAGGGTCAGTTGGTCTACGGGGTAGGCGGTTCAGAACTGTCGCGCCACAAGAACAAATCAAGACAAATCGGCCAAGAAGCGTGTGATAAACTTACGTTGTTTGCTTCTACCAGTACGAGACTCCATTGTGCGGTTATTTGAAGAGCCGGACGCCATTTTGGAAAACATGGAGGAATAGGAATGGCGTATGTATTCCAATTCTACCTAGGAAGTAGATTAAGACCGAGATAGAGACTGAGAGCCGATATGTATGGGGTGTAGGGGATATCCTGGGTAGAGGGTGCCGGCCAGATGGAGCTGGAACTAAAGGCGGTTTACCGACGAATGTTGAGCTGCATGGTCGTGAATAGTTTGAGAATTAGTCGATGTTGTTAAATAGCGGCGGTGTGATGATCGCGTCTCTCGTGATGTTGGCGTTATGTGTAAAAACTCTAGCTTTTCCCGTCTGACTGGGCTCTTTCTACAAGGGTTTGTTTGTCGTCAGGTCAGAGCTCAAAATGCAGACAGATTCTGTATCTGTGCGGTATTGTAGTATCCAGGGAAATCCGGCCCTAATAACCAACAAGAAAATGGAATGAGCGGTATTGGCAGAAATTGTACTTCCACATAAATACACAGGCACTTTCGGACCCACGTGTGACCTCGGGGTTATCCTCGCAGGGTCGAAGACGTTACGGAAGCGTGGAAAGGAGGCGCGGCAGATCCGGGGAGTTTTTTTTTCTGCAGGCAGTCAAAGGAACGGAAGGGTAGGACGAACTCGTCGCATACGCCGACTTCTTTCTGGTTCTGCAGCGGAATTTTTTTTGTGGGGAGTAGACAAACAGACAAGGAAAGCAAGCGGTCAAGTAGGCAACGAACAATTCCTTGTCTGACGAAGGGGAAGTTGAGTTGTAAGTGTAAGTGTAAGTGAAGTAGGGTGTCCAAGACGATGTTGACGTTGGGAATAAGCCACTAACGAGTGAGGATGAAGGCTGTAATAAAAGCTGCTGTTCTGGCTGGACCAGCACGTCCGTTGCAAGTCTCGTGCCATAACTGTAATAAAATGGAGGGGCACGACAAGGAAAAGCAGGCAGAGTTGGTTTTTATAGTGCTTCCTCTTTTTTAGAAGGGAGAAAAAAAGGAGCCCCCAGTCTAAGAAAATGAGCGAGGAGCCGCGGACCAGGGCGAAGGCAGGAGCTAGGTAGGTACGGTAGGTACGATTACTTTTAGTAAGGTTGTAAGATGCAGGGCCCAGACTACCTAGAAGGTACCTGGATACATCCCATACTTTCAATCTTGCCAGTCCCTACCTGTGCCTACCTGAGCCTACCTAAAATCTCTAAACTCTGTACCGTGCTAGCACGCACGCACGCCGTACACCCACATATCCAAGGTAGATACAGTAGGTACATATCTCATTTTGATATGTAACCTACATGTAGCTTCGAATCTAATGCTAGGTGAGGTAAGGCAAGGTAAGACAAAGACCGGAAAGGTAAGGCAAGCCATACACGGCTTTGCTAGGACAGCTTTAAGGTAACCTACCCTACTTAGTTTAACCATCTTACCCATGCTAACCACGCCCAGATGCCCAGAGTGTTTTGTGTTTCGTGTTTTGGGTTGGTAATTGATGTACATGTATGGTTCGGTATAGATCATACGCGGGATGTTTTGAAGCCAGCCGACCAGTCTTGCGAATTCTGCCAGCATGATCCATTATTGAGGTCAGGTATTGTACCGTCTATATTTCTAGGCATTGGGTACTGCAGAGGCCACCTGAGTGACCATGTGCCAATGCTAAAGCTAGGACCAAAGCCCAGTAACTTTTGGCTACGGGTCCCAGGGCCGAAGCTAACGAAATGCCCCGTGTTGGGTAGACGATTTGTTGAAAGAAAAGGAGATAAAACTGATAATATACGAAGCACGAGAGTGGAGGAGAAAAAAAATAGGTAGAGAAAGGAAAAATTTTCTTCTCGAAATGGAATGGAAGAACCCAGATAGGCTTGCCGCACCCCCGCTACCTGCATGCAGCAACTGCGAATGTTTAACATGATTGATGAATTATACTCAACGCCCCTTCCAAACCCCACGCGCATACCTCAATTATATGTAGCTAAGGACGAGCTGTTATTCATACGTTTATGTCAAATAAAAAGAGCAATAGGGGATTAGAATGGGCAACTTTAACCTTGTTATTAATTGTAACATGGATTGAAGCTATACGTCGTTATACTTATACCCTTGAGTCTTGAGTCTTAAGTGGATGCATCCATGATGTACTTATAAGAGACCTCAATTATACTTCGAATTCAATGTTATTCAAAGACAACTTACCTTGTATCACAGTATCACACACATATGTTGGTTTACCATTAAGCTTACCTACCCATGGTAGTGTTACATTTTTTAGAGACGCTCATTCTTGTTACTTTCATACCCAGCATCGGTCGGCATATAAAGGTAATTATGGCTTTGAATCGGATCTGCCCCTCGTTCTGCATCTTACCGTCGATCCCCGAATTCCCCAATCGAATATAGCTGAAGCCACATCGTCAAGGAAAATCTTCCTGTATATTGCTTTACTTGCTACCTAAGTATAGAATGGGGTTACCGACATGCATACCAAGTAAGTACATTTGGTTTATGGCATATTAAGTGGCTAAGACATTGCCTACCATCAATTTGATAAAAGCCATTACAATTAGACAAGAGGAAAAAAAAAGTGTTGAGGAGTAACTCCATCAGCGTTACAGAACCAAACCCGGGTCGGTGACGTAGCATCTGGACTTAACGGAGATCCATCATCCCATCTGTCTAAAACTACGTGATAGTACCTACATGCGTACACACATACATAAATCCTCCGGCTTTGGTAACTGTAACTGTAGACTTGACGGCAATTGATCATCGGCTTACTTTGACAGTCTTGACTTTATATTCGTATACCTACCTACTATCATGTAAATGGTTGCAGCCTGCCCTGTTCCCGCGTATCACTCGACCAATCTCACTTTGACATATTTTGATGATGCTTATAGAGTTTATTCACAGGAGCCAGAGGAGCAAGCGGGAAGCCCAATTGGGTTGTACAATTCGTCATAGCTCCTGCATAACACCATGCAGCCTTTAATCCAGAATTTACCTAGGCAGGTAGCAGTGACTTTGGTGCTCGATGCTGTTACCTTAGGAAACTTCAATCTAATAAGGTAACGCGTATGTATATGGGTACTTGCAGCTAGCACCCGTTTGACGTAGTGACGTTAGGTATCTTTAACCTCTTGCCCTTCCATCCTTCCACCAAAAGAAATAAATACCCACACTTGGGGAGTACCTGG
The DNA here is from genome assembly GCA_022695765.1 of Annulohypoxylon moriforme. Lineage (NCBI taxonomy): Eukaryota > Fungi > Ascomycota > Sordariomycetes > Xylariales > Hypoxylaceae > Annulohypoxylon > Annulohypoxylon moriforme. The sequence goes on along the minus strand of MU403127.1, from coordinate 16,418 downwards.
CAGAACTCCCGAATATCATATCCCAATATCTCCAATATCTTCTACTTTCGCCTCTCTTATTCCGACATCTTAACCCTAAACTTGGACAACTACATAACAATATGCAGGTCAACCATGCTACGGCAACCTTTCCCAACCCATAATTACAACATCGAGGGCTCTAAAAGCAGATCCCCCATCTTACCATCTTATAATACTATATAGGTACCGAATATACATACACTGACCTACATGACCTACATATCCCACGCGAATTTACTTCTAGGGCTACCGTAGCGGGCACTGTACTCGCTCCTCCGTCGTCTGACTCGACACCGACTCTTCCAATCCCGGTCCAATCCAAGCGCCATCTACATCTGTACTCTGCGCAGTACCGCTCTGTCTGACCATCCAGCCATTTCAGCCATCTAAAAAATCTAGCCTAGCCTAGCCACCGCGGGGGGGCGTCACTGAAGGATGCAGGCCACCCCTGAAGATGCGTTCTTGTATATATCGCCAATTGGTGAGTTGGAACTTCGCCTTTAGTCTATCTACACAAAGTACCCCAAGCCGCTCGAGCTCTCTCACGCCTTCTCAACCAACCATTCGGACCCGTGCGGCATTGCGACCTTATCGTTGGCCAGCTAGTTTGCATATGGTTTTATGGGGAATACTACACTCCGTCATGTTCGTTGGCGCGCCACTACCAGCCCACTGGCGTCTTCGAAAAACCGCCGCACGGCTCCGGTAAGGCACCTAGGTGAAAGCGACAATATCTCCGACTGAAGGCGACTGAAGGTGCCCATGCCAAGCAGCCATTAAATACCAAGCATTCAGCCACAGCCTTCCAAACATCTCGCTACCTTGTGTGCGAACTTTGCCGGCCGTGCAATCACCGTTTCTTACCCAGCCGACGTGCCATCGCGTGTCACCTCAGATTCAGTCTCACTCGGGAGCAACGGTTTGACATCGCATGCCTGCCGCTCCCGTGCTGCTCCGAAATGCTCCTTTCTTGCCTCCTTTCCAGATCAGGTGTTGACTGCAGACATGATCAAGTGATCGTCGGTGTCTCCTACGTTCGCTCTCGGTCACCATCTCTTACTCAGCTCAGCTGAAAGCTTAGATTTCACAACTCACGATACAGAAGTATAGATGTTCAGCAACTAATCCTTTCTAGGCTATAGGAAGTCATCTAGCTGCGGTTATTGCCGCCGCAAGGGTCTCGGTCAGTCAGTCTCAGAGGATGCGTCACATCGACCATGCTAGCATTTCTTCACGATCTTATGCCTTCTTATGCGAACCTACCTAGCCATCGCTGTTTGGGTGGTTCTGGTAAATTATCCAGTTATTACCGTGCCATCAGTTGAATATTTGCTTTATGTAGCGTCTTACAAGGATTTCCCGTCCAAGCACATGGTGGACTTTGCAACTGTGATTTGAGCGATGTTTGACTTACTTGTGCCCTCCAGGCCACTCTTATTTTGCACGTGCGACATCTATGAGCCCATCGAACTACCAGGCTCTAGTAGATCGATGTTGGAGGCGGTCCGGATCGCTCCTCTACCGACCAAATCAACTGGACGCCTGCTGCCCTCACTATACGATTCGCCTTGACTCTGGCCGTTTTCGGCCGACGAAAGATCAACGGCAGGCTGTCAACCGCTTTAACAAGTACGTTATAGGCGATGTCTACGCAAAAGAGGCTGCTCGCTTATATCCGAGGTCACGCGAGCAGGCTCGGAAACGAGACACCGAGTTTGATTTAGTGGAGAGAATACACGAAGCTGAGAGGTCGTTGCTGAAAGAACCGCCTGGGCCATCCCACACCTTCACCGTAACACTAGAGGACGACGACTTCACCGAAGAGAAATTTCTCGTCTTCGAAAATTACCAGAAAGTTATTCATCGGGAGTCACCCTCGTCCATCTCTCGGGAGGGCTTTAAGAGATTTCTCTGCGCCTCCCCCATCAGGAAAGGGAAATTTAAAGCGCAAGATGGGCGAGAACGCCAGGTTGGCTCATTTCACCAATGCTACCGACTGGATGGTAAGTTGGTAGCGATAGGTGTCTTGGATCTTCTTCCAGACTCTGTTAGTGCCGTCTACTTCTTATACCATGAATCCATCCACAAATTTAGTCCTGGAAAGCTCGGGGCTCTACGAGAGATCGCGCTGGCAATCGAGGGAGGCTACAGGTACGTGTCTAGGGAGCTCTTCTCTCTCAACCTCCTCATATGCTCTTCTATCTCAATCTTTTCATAAGTAGGCACACATCCTTATACAATTTCATCACCATAGGCAGTTATAACTTGGCTAGATGATTGTATATGGCAGAAAGTTTTTGTACTGGATGATGTATTAACAAGGAATAGGTGGTGGTACCCTGGCTTTTATATTCACACGTGTCCGAAGATGAGATACAAGATCGACTTCTCACCTCAGCAAGTTCTCAATCCGGATAACCTAGAATGGGTGGAACTCACGAACGACGTTATCAAGAAGTTCGACGACCACGGTCTCCTCCATTTCCAAAGTCCCGAAGAAAATGCCACGAATATTAATTCCTCCATAGAGGGAGAGGCTATGCAACTAGATGCTGGGGAAGGCGAAAGGGAAATATTTACCGAGGACGATTCTGATAGTGACGAGGAGTCACCGTTATTCGACAGTAATATGCCCGGCATTCCCTCGGTTGAAGAGATGGATCAAGTAGACCTGGACCATATTGCAGTCCGTGTTAGTCGAGGTTACTGTTATGCGAGAGATCTATTTGATTGGCATAACGAAAGCATAAGTAGCCAAGGATCGGCTAAGGCATTGGTTGCAGAACTGGTGGCAGCGGTTGGTCCAGAGTTCGTACATGATATATGTCTAGACTTTAGAAGACCCTGAGATTTTATGTTATTCTTGGCGACTACCAAATAGCATATGTAGAGTTAAAGGGATTATAAATAGCGAAAGCAGCGTACAGAAATCAGCTCACCTAATTAATTTCCTCCGCAACTATAGCGATGAATTGAAGTGGAAATACGAGTTTATCAAGAACACATATTAAAGTAACTGGACAACTATCAAAACTCTCTACGACAACTCATGGTACATACTCAACGAAAATCTTTCTAATCAGCGTCCAGAATAATTAATATATTGTTCCTATATCACCGATAATAGCTCCGATACCGAACATACAATCTTAACCTTGTGGTTTAACAAGCAATAACACGTTGTACTTACATGTAAGACAAGAAATCTGGAAAGTTTCCCTATGTGCTAATCGTCTGTATATCAACTAGATAATACTTCGGAAACTCAAGTTCGACTCATCTTTACGACTTTAAGATTTCTCTCGCCTCGGGAATCTTTGCAATAAATTCAGCCTTCATCTCTGACCAGACTAAATCTTGCATCTTCTTCCCTTCCTCGCTGGTTATGACGGCGTCTGCGCTTCTAGGATATATGTTAGCTATAGATGCTAGTAAGTCGAGTTTAACCTGGAAGGCGAAGTGGCTTACTCCTGATAGCTGGCATCGGAGCCGTAGAACTTGATAAACTTTCCCTGTGAGATAGGTCGTCCTGTTAGCTAACTAAACTCGCTTCACGGTTAGTGAGAGGTTTTTTGCTTACATGTTCGCTCTCCTTCGTCAGACAAGCTGCTAGGTATGTCCTCGCGCCGTTCGATGGCGACTTAGCGAAGATACCCATAAATATGGTGACCGCGAAAACTACAGCCATTCCTAATCTCCTCAAATCTCTGGATAAATCTGACGCCACAATTCCAGGGCACATTGTGTTTATTATAACTTCGGGGCTAACCGAGTATTCATTAGCATGACCCTCGTGCCAAAAAAGGGGATTCTAGAAGAAAGGAGGTCAGCCACTTACCTCCCGTCTGATCCTAATGCCATCTTTACCAGCTCGTTAACCCCATACTGGGCTAACAGCTTGGTTGTTGCGTACATCATGCTCGCTCCGGGCCAATTTTCGGGTTTGCTGAAATATTCCAGGGGGCTAGTTTCGGATGCCCATTTCTTCCACTCTTGAATATCCGGCTCCAGATGTCGCCCTGAACCAACTACAGCCAAATGTGCTGGTGCCGAACGGTTGGCGCGTTCCGCTTTCATCCAGGGAAGTAGAAGAAGAGCCAGAAGTATTGTGCTCAGTGTATTGACTTGGATATTCAGGTCCCTAGGTGTTTCTACTAGTTAGTTAACCGTACTCATCTTTCCCATCCTTACGTCTGGAGTTTAAGTTCGGGAAGTCTTACCAACCCTCCTTGCTAAGCGTAGGTTCTGTCATGGAAAGGCCGGCGTTTAGCACAATGGTGTCGATACCGCCTTTCCCCTGCCTAATCTTCTTGACTTCCTCGGCGAACGCCACAACTGAGGAATACTCGCTCATATCGAGGTCCATGACCCGGACGAGGCCTTTACTGCGGCCACCCGTCTCCTGTTCGATAATCGAGAGGGCGGTCTTGGAGCGGGCTGAATCACGACTTGTAATGATGACCTCAGCGGCGCCTAAATTGACGAAATGTACCGCAGCCGCGAGACCTAGTCCGGCTGTCCCGCCGGTTACGAGGACGGTCTGACCCCTGAAGGAATCCGGTGGCGGGAGGGGTATGGGGAACCATTTCATGTAGGCTTGGGCAAGGAGCTTTTGTATTGCAAAAGCCATTTTGTATTACGGGTGTCTAGATATGAATTTAGAGGAAGTATATCTAGATGATGGGTCTCGGATTGTGGTTGAAGGGGTAGTGGAAAGGAACAAACGACGGTCGAATGACGTAGCATCCGAACGTTACACAGCGTCTCGAGTGGCGTTGGAGAAGATCGGAAATGAATGCGACGATGCTTTTTCTGGAGTAACTCCATCGTCCTGTCGCGTACCTTATATACCAGCATCTTCTCAATTAACTCTACGTAGAAGCTCCTATACATATCGGATATCTCGAAATATCGACGGTGCTTACATATCCGACCCGGAGACTTTCTATGTCTTGCTTATTTGATTATTAGAAGAGAATTGGTCACGTAATTATACTTAGATGAAAGGGTAGAGTTAAAGACTCCTTGTAAAGTGAGATTAGGAAGTCCGGTGGCTTTTGGACGCCATCCACAGCTTACATTCTTCATGAGCTGAAATCGGCGCCGTGTTACCCCGTGGTGATTTGTCTCCGAGGACCCCTGGTATTCCTCATCACGCTGATTGCAAACCTAAGGAAGCCTAGGGCAATTCTACATAGATTTATAATGATTTCGATAGATGGGCCGATAAAGGAGACATAGCACCGTTGTGGCTTAAGAGGATGGTTAAAAATGAAGCAAACGGGATAGAACACTCCATAATCATCATCATCATCATTATCGCCCCTAGGCTGCTAAGCATAGCAGTCAATACTGAAGGTTAGAGCACGGTAGATATATTGAGAAAGTGCTGACGATTCGTCACTTCAGAAATAGGGATATAATCGTAAACTAGAGTCTCGTATATTTTCTTCCTTTCATTTCAAGTTTCCTAAGAGTAAGTTAAACCTCTGTACGATATAATTATATTCTATTATATAAATATCGCATAAAATCAAGATCCCTTTAATACACTATCGATAAACGATATCACAAGCCTCGTCGATCTCTCAAAAATAAAACTGCCCCACCACAAGCTCAAGCCAATCATCCACCAACTTGGGCTCCAGCTCAAAAATCTCCCACCTCAGCCTCGCGACGGAAATATACTACATTGATACCGGTAGACAGCTCGTTCTTCACTTAGTAAAATCCCAGGTTAATTTTTAAAGACGTAGTATATCCGTCAAATCGACCTGATCCCACGGGTACCCAACACGGGACCACCAACCCTCTCCTCCCCCACAATCTCTCCCCATCTAGCCAACCTCTCTCGTAACCATGTCCTCAACAACACAACACCTCCTCCTCTCGCCCGCCGAGCTCGCCTACCTCCACAGCACTCTCCGCCTGACCCCTCCAATCCGTCCAGACGGCCGCACAGCGACGCAATTCCGGCCCCTAACAGCCGAAACCGGGGTCCTCCCCGGCGCAAACGGCAGCGCGCGAATCTGTTTCGCAGACGGTACGGAAGCGATCGTGGGCGTGAAAGCGGAGGTGGAGAAGCGGGCGCGCGTTTCATATCTAGACTATTTCTACGAGGACAAGGAACTACGGCGGAAGCATAAAGATGGGAAGACCGACGATGAGGAAGAAGTGGTTGAAGAGAAAGAAGTAGGAAGTAGTGGTGGGGGCTCGAACGACTGGGTCGAGATCACGGTCGAGATCCCCGGGTACCGGGACGACGACAGCAGCACGGTCTTCCTGGCCACGATGCTAAGTGAGGCGTTGTTGGCCGACGGCGAGTTCACGAAGAAACTGCGAATTAATCGGCGGTTTCACTGGAAGTTGTATATTGACGTAAGCCCTGCACCCTATCCCCCATATCTCAAATGTTCACATTTTCAAAACTCTTTTCTATATTCAAGCTAAAGCTAACACACCCTCCCCTAGATAATCCTCATCTCCCCACCCCTATCCTACCCCCTGCCCCTCCTCAGCCTAACAACCCACCTCGCCCTCCTCGCGACCCGTCTGCCCCGCTTAAAATCCGAGGCGGACGAGGACCCGATGTTCGACGACGACTGGGCCGCCTCGCAGTTCATCTACCCGCGAAAAGCGGGCTCGCGCCCGCCCGTCACGCTGTTAGTCATGGCCGTGGGCGACAACATCATATTCGACCCGTCGAAGGAGGAGCTTGCGGTTGCGGACTCCGCGCTCGCGGTTTCCGTTGGGGAGGGGTTGGCTTCTGAGGATGATGCGCGAGAGGCTATGGATATGGATATAGATGTAGATGGGGATGCGGGAAGTAGTAGACAGTTACGCTTGCTCTCCGTACGAACGATAGATCCGCCCTCAAGGCTAACAGCGCCTGGGGTGCCGAACGCGGTGAACGCGGCGGCGTGGGGACAGGGCGCGGGCGTGACGAAGGATCCAGGTGCCAGGGCGGTAGAGACGGATAACGTGGAGGGCGTGTGGAAGGCGCCGAGAGGAGGGGCTAAGGTCGCCGTCCTGGGAGCTATGGTACAGAAAGTGTTGGAGAAGGGGGGTGTTACGGACGAGGTCCTGGAGGGTCTAGATGCCGTCGATCTGGGATAGATTCGCCCAATTAAATACCACAAATTTTTAATGCAATACCAGACCAAGGTTGTGCCTTGTCCCAAAGCAGAGCAGAGATTCATCCACCTATAGGGAACGCCGTAAGCGTATTAAGTAGCGGATATTGCTTCCTTTTCTATTATCTTTTCTTCTTTCACGCTACCTCGTATATTTCCTACTATCTTAGAATATCCCGAGCCACTTCTTGCGCTTCCCATCCGGAGTAGGCTCGGCAGTCGGAGCGGCTTCCGGTTCAATGACGGGGACCGGCTCCGGCTCAGGCGCTGGCTTGCCACCGCTATTCCCGAAGAACCCCTGCGTGGCCTCCAAGCCGTGCGCCTTGCGGTACTCGGCCCGCTTGGCCACGTCGTCGACCCGCATCCTACGCTTCTCGGCTATTACGGCGGACTCGTGTTCCTCGTGCATGCGCATGACGTCGATGAGCACTCCAATGTACTGGAATGGATGCCGCGGGAGCTCGGAGATTGGAGGGATCAGGTCGGCGAACGGCGACTTGGCGTTGAAATTCGCGATGAAGGTGTATATGGCCAGGGAGGTCAGTGTGCCCTAGCAAACGGTTAGATCAAGGTTGGAGTATTCGCGGGTTGTATGTGTAATGTACCAGAGTGATGAATAGATGGATACTCCGATTATTTAAGAACCAATGCGACCATGTATTCGGCGGGGGCGGTAGACCCGGATACGACTTCACAGTTTGAGCTTGGAACTCTGCTTCAGATAATTCTCCGCCATAATGCTTCGGGGTCGAGCGCGGGAGTCGAGCTCCATGGGATGGGGGGTTGAATCTCTCGGGCTTCTCGAGTACGAGGGGCTTTGATGGATCCCTTGGTTTTGGGGATGTAGTCGTCTTGGTCGTTGGAGTTGGAGCTGGAGTTCCCGGAGCGGGGGTGGGTTTTGAGACCGACTTAGGTGCGGCGGCAGCTACTGGGGTCGGCTCTGGGGTAGGTACCGGTCTAGATGTAGGTGTCTTGGGGGTTGCTGGCTGAGCTGCTGCAGCCGGCTTGGGGGGTGGGGTTTTTGGAGGTGGTTTTGTCGGCGCGGAATGCTTTGCGGCTTTGGCAGCGGTCGATTTGGAAGAAACGGCTTTAGGAGGTGCTCCCTTTGGTACGGCCGTCTTAGATGCGTAGCGTACTAGTACTTGTCCAAGCTCTGCATTTATAGGTCTCGTGAGGGCGTTGGAGCGTACGGCGGTTCGCCATAATGCGCCATATTGAGGTAGCAGGTATCGCGGGATATATGACGTTTTTGAGGCCATCGCGAGAAGCTAAATTTTCGATCTAACGCGGGGTAAAAGAAATTGAAGCTCTGGGAAAAGAGTTTAATACTACTAAAGACTCAGCAGTAAGTTCAGCTTATATCAATTGGCCTTTTAGACGCAGGCGCGTCTCAAATATCTCAATGCAGGCAACGAGTATACACTGCAAATTTGAGCGCGTTTTGCATAAACTTCGAAATTCAAAATCGCATCGCTCATCTCTTACGATCCAATCCGATGAAGTCTCCTTCCCTACGAATCCAAGTAATCGGGAGTCGGTGGCGGCCGCTTGGGTTACCTAAAGCGGTTTAATGACTTAAGATTAACATGGATCCTCATGGAAGGTACAGTTCATTGGCTAATTGGCAGTTGCTAGAATACACGCGTTATTCTGGAGTCAGTTTCCTCGAAAATTTTCGTAAGTTTTCTAGACTTGTGACTCCGAGATTCCTCCCGTCCGCATCACCGCCCCACTAAATCGTTTAGTGAGTTGTTTAGTGGACTCAGTGGGTACATCGAGCCTAGAAGAAAGGAAAGAATAGTGGAATATTCGTCCAAGCGTCAGTAAAACCGGCTTTCCCCGGGAACGTATTACTTCTGCTTCAACCCTATTGGTCGGAAAGTGCTCGTCACGAGCCACATTGTGGCTAGAATTTCCGTACTACCTTACCGAATTGCCCTGAACGCTGAGCTCATCGCCTTAAAATTTCCCAAAACACTTGCGCCGATTTTTTTTCTTTTCCCTTCTCTTGTCCTCATACAAACCTCAGTGCTTTTTACTTAGACGAATAACTCTCGTTCTACTTGCGACAGCATACCTGCGTTCACTCGCCGCGTTTAATCATTAATATCCTCTATCCGTCCTCTCAAGTTTTCACAACCTCAACGACAAAATGCCTTCTGCACCTGGTAGGTCTAGCTCCTTGCATAATATTCCTTGATTTCGCCTCGTGAGAGTCAACACGTCACCATTCTCGAGCCATTGAACCACCACCGCTGTCCGCACGACTACGATATGTCTCTGTGGAGTACAATATCTTCATACATTTCGTATCATGCACTCATTCCGGGTTTATTCATGCCCCGTGATCTGGTGCACAAGAAATTTGCAGAGACGTGCGCTATTTACGGAGCTGCGTCGGCTTGCCTGCAACACAGTCGCACAAAGCTTTCTCGGGGCGCAAACCATTGAGCATCGGCGTGGAGTGATTTTCTGGCATTGAGAGCCTGATCTATAACCTGGGACACTGAATATTACGCTAGAACATCTAAGCTAACATGTCTACTAATTAGGTGACGCTAAGAAGGGTGCCGGCCTCTTCAAGACCCGATGCGCTCAATGCCACACCTTGAAGGAGGGCGAGGGCAACAAGGTCGGCCCTGCGCTTCACGGTCTCTTCGGTCGTAAGTCCGGTCAGGTCGAGGGCTTCTCCTACACAGACGCCAACAAGCAGAAGGGTGTCACCTGGGACGAGAAGACTCTGGTATGTGGCATCCAGGAACCCTTTACCCCCTGGTCAGTTTTGCTAACTGCCTTATCAGTTCGACTACCTAGAGAACCCCAAGAAGTACATTCCTGGTACCAAGATGGCCTTCGGTGGTCTCAAGAAGGATAAGGACAGGAATGACCTTATTACGTGAGTTACAGACCTCCCTATTAAGCGATTCGGAAGCACATTCACTAACCCTTTTCGCAGCTTCTTGAAGGAGTCTACGGCATAGACGAAGTTACGAGACAGACGTGTACCAATACAATCATGATTGCATAGACAGGACCGGCCAGTTGTACTATAGACAGACTACTAGACCGTTTTTCTTCACCCGTCGCGGTGAACACATACCCATCTCCTCTTCTTTCTGAGCAGCATTCACCTGGTCGGAGTACTAGGAGTTCAGGCTTTCGTGCGGAGGCTTGGATTGAATATAATGTGTTGCAAGTAATTGAACATACCGCGCGTGTTCCACAAACCTACCATTGCTGATGCTATTTTGTTTTTTGGACTTGCTTCGTGATCTCACTACGTGCAGTTGCTTATGACGTAGTTTGTCAACTATGATAACGTAAGGGTCATTTCAGAGCCAAGATGAAAATGCGCTCTTATTGACTCTTGGAGACCCACCCCACCACTGCGACGGGTCGCTCAGTCCTGCTCAGTCCTATTGATTTTCCGTGGCAAATAAAAGGGGGTATGTGATACAGAGAAGGTACTGGAGGCAACGTGTGCCCAAAGAGAACTTAGGAAATGTTCAGAATAGAATAAAGGGTGAACTATTATTACATAGCGTCAGGGTTCAAGTTGGCAAACAATGATATACTCTGTATATATCCACCCAATAGCAACCAATTACAATTCGTACCTATAGAACCAAAACCATGCCCCTTATGGAAAAGCATGGGTCATCTCAACCAATCATACTCAACGAACTCCGTATAGATAATATGCGGTGTAAGCATCTCACATACCTCTCAAACGAGCGGTGATAATAACCTTGTTCAAAACTTAAATGCCTATTTGAGTATGTTATACGGGATTTGGGAGAGGTTTCGGCTTTTGGTTAATACCCTGAGTTTACGAAGGGTTATTGTGTCGCCCATGGTCCTCGCCCAAATTCCTTATCAAAAATTTCCTATCGCAGTAATCCCGCTAGGGCCGGCGCTAGTCAGCTCCAAACCCCGTAAATTCCATTAAACTCCGTTAACTCCAGAGCTCCTTACAGCATCTACGGCAGCTGATTGGCGGGATTCAATTCAAAAGTGGGTTCTTCCACCAATTAGATCAACTCGCAAAACTGGCCCGTGCGCAAAAGGGAGCTTTTCGACGAGATCGAAAAACTGATTCTTGTCAAAAAGGACCCTCGAGCGCACGGGCCACTGTGGCGATTATGAAAGCTAATTACCTAATCAAGGCCCTGGGACCTGAACTGCAACTGGACCTGAACAGGTCCCAGACCTGTTCAACGATCCAGGTCAGGTCCCAGACCTGACCTATAAATATTCGATTAAATCAGTTGAATCGGTTGAAAAGGGTTGAATACAGCTTTCGGGAGATTGGGGTAATTAAAAAGGCGCGGCCCGACTTATTTCCAGGTGGGGCTGGCCAATCAGAGCGTGGCAGCAAAAGCACAGACCAGGTTAAAGCGTGCCATAATAGGAATTTCCACACATACGTAAAACACCCCGGGTTCGAATCCCACCCATTCCATTTTATTTTACTTTTTTTTTATATATATAATTATATATTAAATTAAATAAAATAATTATAATTATAAAAATAAATAAATAAATAAATAAATAAAATATTTATATTTTAATTTTAATAATTTATTTTTTAATTTATATATTTATTAATTTATTTTAATATTTATTTTTTATTATAATTATAATTATATAAAAATAAAAAATATATTTAATAATAATAAAATTTTATATTAATATTATTTTATTTATTTATTATTTTTATTATATACGTAAAAAAAAATTAAAATTAAATAAAAATTTAATTTAAATTTAAATAAATTTATATATAAAAATAATTAATAATTATTTAATATTAAATTTAATATAAATAAATAAATTTTAAATTAAATTTATTATATAATATTATAAAATTTAATTTTATTATTTTAATTTTTATATTAATATATAATTAATAATATATTTTAAATATTAAAAATAAAAATTTAATTTAATATTTTATATATTATTATTTATTTATTATTTTAATTATTTATAATAAATAAAATAAAAAAAATTTTAATATTAAATAATATTTATAATAAATTTTTAAAATTATTAAATTCGTTTTTTAAAGTTTATATAATTTTTATATAAATATATATTAATATTAAAATTTTAAAATAAAAAAAACCTTTAAAAAAATAATAAATTAAATTTTAATTTTAAAATTATAAAATTAAATATTTAAATATTATATTACGATTTAATAATTATATAAATTTAAAAAACCGAATTTAATTAATAAAATATTAATATTAAAAATTATTTAATATTAAAATTTTATTTATTTTAATTTATTATTTTATAATATAATATTTTATTTAATTTAATAAAATTAAAATGCGTGTAAAAATAATATATATATATATATAAATAATTAATTAATAATTAATTAATAAATTTAAACTTATATTATATAAACGTGAGAAATTTATTTAAATTAATATAACGGGATTAATTTTTTAAATTAATATTAAAATATCCCCGGTTAATTTATATTAATATTAAAATTATTATAATAAATAATTTAATATATATATTAAATTTTAATTAAATATATATAAATAAATAATTTATATAAAAATTTAAATTTTATATATTTTAATAAAATAAATATAAAAAATTTTTTATTTAATTTATTTTTAATTTATTAATTATTTATTTTAATATTAAAAAAAAAATTTAAATTTTTTATTTTTTAAATAAAAATTAAATATTATTATTTTATAATTTAAAAAAAATGTTATTAGCCGCGTTATATAAATATTTAATTTCCGGCGCGTTATATTAAGTTATTATTTTAAATATTTCAAACTTAAGCGTAAAAACCGTAAAATTATTTATATTATTAATAAATAATTAATAACGATTAATTTAAATTTTTTTAAGTTTTTATATAAAATATTATATTTTTTTTAATTTATTATTTTTTAATTAATTAAATTAATTAAAATATAAAACTTATATTAATTAAAAAATTTTATTAAACCGATTTAATTAATATAAGTTTTATATTATATAATTTTTTTAATGGAAAAATATTTTAAATTAAAATAAAATATATATATTAATTTTAAAAAATTTAACATTTAAATTAATAAGTTTATTAAATTTTTTTATTTATTTTTTAATTTATTATTTTATAATTAAATAAATTAATAAAATTATAAAATTAATATTAATTAAAAGTTATTTTTAAATTAAATTAAATAAATTTAATTATATATATATAATTATTTTATTAAAAAAATTATTTAAATACGAAGATTATTTATATTAATATAATTAAATTTAAATTAAAAAAATCGGATTATAAAACCTTATAATAAACTTAATTTTAATTTTAAATAATTCAATGAATATTAATTTATATAATATATAATTTATATAAATTAATTTAATTTTAAAAGATTTATTAAATAAATTAAATTTCGTATTTTAATTAATTTAATTAATTAAAAAAAAATAAATTAAAAATAAAATTATATTTAAAGTTTAATTAAAGTTTAAAAATTAATTTAATTATAAAAAATATTTATATTTATATAAAGTTTTTACTTATATTTAAAATATTTTTTTTAATGGTTTAATATAACACGCGAAAAAATAAATATTTATATAACGCAGTTAATAATATTTTTTAAAAATAATAATATTAATATATTTATTAAATTTATTTTATATTAAATTTTATTATTAAATAAATTAAAAATATAAAATAAATTAATTTAAACGTAAACGCGAAAAATTTATTTAAAATAATTAAATTAAAAAAATATAAAATTAATTCGTGTAATAAATAATTTCGGTTAATTATTAATTAATATAATATTTTTAATATTTATATTTTTAAAATTTAAAAATTATAAAAATTATAAAAATAAATTAAAATAATTTAATAATAATAATAATAATAAATATAAAAAATATAATTTTTTTTATATATATAAAATAAATAATAATTTATTTATAAATAAAATTATTAAATATTAATATTTTTTAATTATAAATTAATATAAATATTTAAAAAAAATATTATATAATAAAAACTTTTTTATTATTAATTATAATATTAAAATATTTCCGAAATAATTTTAAATTTTTATTTTAATTATTATAAATTTTTTTTAATTTTTTTAATTAATATAATAACGTAAATTTTTAAATTAATTAATTAAATAATTAAAATTTTAACGTAATTAAAAAATTAATCCGATTATTTTATTATAATTTAAATAATTTATATGTTTATTAAAATTTTATTTAAATAAAATTTTATTTTATTATTATAAATTTTTTTTTAATTTTAAATAATTTATTTATTAATTTAATTATTTAAAATTAAATTTTTAATTTAATTTATTAATTAAATTTTAATAATTAAAATAAATTAATAAAAAATTTATATAAAAAAAATTTATTTTTAAACGTTAATAAATATTAAAATAATATTTATTAAAATGTTTATACCGGAAATTATCCGGTGTTAATCCGATAAAAATTAATTCCATATTTAAAACATTTTAATAAATTAAATAATTTTTTCTCGCATTTTACCGGGGTATATAAAACTTATTTTTTTATATATATATAAATTAATATATATATATTAAATTTATATTAAACGTACGTTAATTAATTATAATTATTTATAATAATTTTAATAATATTAATTTAAATTAATAAATATATTAATAAAAAAAACCATAAATTTAATTTATAAATAATAAAATAATAAAAATAATAAAATTATTTTTTTAAATAAATTTTATAAAATAAAAAATTTAAAAATGATTTTTATAATAATTTTAATTTTAAATTTATTTAAGTTTTTTTTTAAAAATAAAATATTATATTATAAAAACTTTAAATAATATTATATATATTATTAATATTAATATTTTTTAAAATTTTATATAATTAAAAATAAAAAAAATATAAAAAATTAATAAATTTAAAAATTTATATTATTATATTTTAAAATATTATTAATTACGTTATATAAAATATTAAATTTTTAACGTATTATATTAAATTATTAATAAAAACATTTAAAATTTAAAAAAAAAATTATATAAATATAAAATTATTTTTAATTAAATTAATTTTTAAATTTTAAATATAATTTTATTTTTAATTAATTAAATTAATTAAAATATAAAATTTAATTTATTTAATAAATATTTTTAAAATTAATTTAATTTATATAATTTATATATTATATAAATTAAAATTTATTAAATTAAATAAAATTAAATATTAATTTAATATAAAATTTTATAATTTAATTTTTAATTTAAATTTAATTTTATTAATATAAATTATTTTTATTTTTTAATATTTTTTTAATAATATAATTATAAAATTATAAAATAAAAAATAAATAAAAAAATTTAATAAATTTAATAATTTATATATTAAATTTTTTAATTTAATATTAAATAATTTAATAATTAAAAAAATATAATATAAAATTTATATAAATTAAATTAATTTTATTAATTAAAAAAATTATAAAACTATATAATTTTATTATATTAATCGTTTATTAATTATATAAATATTTTTATAAATTTTATAATTAAATTTAAAATATTTTTAATAATAATTTAATATAACGTAATAAAATTTTAAATATTTATATAACGTAATTATAATATTTATATTTTAATAAATATTAAAATATAAATTATAATAAAATTTATTTATAATATTTTTATTAATAAAAATAATATAAATTATATATTATTAATTTAAATCGAATTATTTTATAATTAATTATATTTAAAAATTAAATATTTTTTATTTTTTATTTTTTATTTTTTATTTTTTATTTAATATAATTTTAAATTTAAAATTAAAAAAATTATTAAAATATAATTATAATTTAATTAAAATTAATATTAAATTTTAAAATTAAATAATATTTTTTTAAAATTTATTTAAAAATTATAATTTAATTTAAAATATTATATAATTAAATATTTTATTTAAATTTAATTATAAAAAATATTATATATAAATAAAAATAAATGTTATTAACCGCGTTATATAAATATTTAATTTCCGGCGCGTTATATTAAGTTATTATTTTAAATATTTCGAATTTAAACGTAAAAGTTATAAAATTACTTATATTATTAATAAACGATTAATAATAATTAATTTAAACTTTTTTAAGTTTTTATATAAAATATTATATTTTTTTTAATTTATTATTTTTTAATTAATTAAATTAATTAAAATATAAAACTTATATTAATTAAA